>OZ026626.1:75069146-75229146 GCA_964020975.1 Hermodice carunculata | reverse complement strand
ACATTATAGCAAATGTAGCATCGAGTAAATGACGTGCTGTGTTAAACACCGCAAGTGGTCTGGCATAAGTAGGGTCTAACTTGATCGTGCCTCTCCCAGGCATATCTTTCGCCATGGCTCATTGGCCTTACTCTCTCTCACCATGATTAAGGAAGAGCAAATAAGAGCCTGTATATATATATATATATATATATATATATATATATATATATATATATATATATATATATATATATATATGTATATATATATATATATATGTATATATATATATGTATATATATACATATATATATATATATATATATACATATATATATATATATATATATATATATATATATATATATATATATATATATATTTATACACATACATATACATATAACGCGGAAATTTTCTTCGATCATGGCCCGATGTTAGAAAGTGTTGGTTACGTCACAAACGCAACCCGCTGGCTATGGTGTGTGTGTTATAAGCCAGAGTGCCTTAAGTTTGGCAAGAGATATGGCAGATACAACAGAGCATAGTGATCCCGGAGAGTCTGAATTGAATTTTTCATGCACGTGGTCTGATGAAGATGAAGAAAAATTAATAAGAAAAGCTGAAGCAGCAGAGGAAAAGATCATTCAGCCTTACACACACGAGGGGACGCCCAGAGCCCTACCGTTACCAGTACTGCAGGGTGTGCAGCCGCATCACAACCAGACGATTCCAACTTGTCGTCTGGGCAAGGATAATCCGTTGCAAAAGAGATATTTCCTATAAAAAATACTATATTCCATTTAACAAGAACAAGTATGAATGCAATAAATTGGAATTTGCGTCAGGATGGGCCCGGTCTTGTAGTGCTCCAAATTCTACCGTTGACGGAAACAGCTGTGTGCCTTTTCATGTTTATTTGGAGGTGCATCGAATTTAAATAGGTATATTACTGTGTATATTGGTTACTGTGTTTGTAGTCTCTGGTTTCTGGTACCTGTACTCACGCGAGATCATCTTACTGGGGTCTGTCTAGTTTTTTTTTCATACATTCTATAAAGGCACGAAATACTTGCCATGTTATTGTTGCAGCGCTTACAAATATTATCCAATAGGAAAGAGCAAGAACAGAAGCTTCTACTGCTCTCCTTTAAAGGACATTTCAGTCTTTCAGGGCTAGAGGTGTGTATTCCCAATACTTTTCATTGTAATTTACACCTTAATAACTTAAAATCACTCGTTACAGAAATAGCAAAATTTGTGTGTCAAAACAATGTACATGGCTGAAATGTTCACATAAATTTTATTCTTACAGCACAACTGGCTGACAAGTGAGACACTCGTCTTGAGAATCAGGCCCAAACATAAAGCATTATTTTTCTTTTTCATCAAAACTCATAAATCACATGACACGCACTGCATTCCACACTGATCGATCTAGAAGGCAAATACGGACCGAACGAGACAGCATGCATCCAGTTTCATTATTTTGGAAAACCTCCTACAAATGCCAGATGGCTTGCTGACGATAACAACCCTGGACATTTTTTTCCAGTGAGTTGACTGACATACTGCAGACCCGAATGAAGAAAAAATGACGAGCACAAATAACTTTTCACACCCGACATAATGTAAGAAAACATAGCAGAAGCCCATGTCCATTTCCACCAGAGAAAGCAACAAGTGGACAGTGTGTTGTGGTGTGACTGGACCAAGTGGCGAAATTGACAACAGGATCCGATAACAAAAACCATTTAAAATGCACATTTTCCGATTATTTTCGTTTGGGTTTTTGTATGACAAATGGACAACACCAAAGTATGTAATTTCTGTATGGCAGCAACCTGTGGGTACCCTTCTTTTCATTGATTTCCATGGCCAACCTGGTAACATAGCTCTTTTTTTTCTTAGCACAACCGTCAATTCCTTCCATAGGCATGCCTAAACACCGGTGGTATTCGCACTATAAGGGTGTCATGAAGAAAGAATTCTTTGGAGGCTGACAGAGGGCAAGCGGGACATCCCCATTGGTCGGCATGTATGATACATTATTTTTTGTATTCTATATCGAGAATAGCAACATTTTCCCATAATAGATATAATAATTTACTACACATATATATGGTCTGATATATAAGTATTGGGGAAGGAAGCACGAAATCCATTCAAGGATATCGCTTTCTAGACCTTCATACACATTTATCTATGATATTTATGTAATTGATTATCTTAAAAATATTTATCTAATATCCATTTACACTTTTACTTTAGTTGTCAACCGTTTAAATACTTCATCGTTGATGTGGGTAAGAAATAAGAAGACTTGAGGCGTAGATACCAGCAAGCGAACAACAGCTATCAATCCTATATATGATTACAAAATGCCCTTGCTTTGCTATTGTTGGCAGAAATCTCAGGATAGAAGAAAAAGTGCAACCAAGGCTTGACTACACAGGATATTAGCGACATTGTTGTATATTTTGAATCATAAAGGCATCTATTTCATATATCTTATCCTTAGGACCATGTGGTATATCAACTTTGTATTTCATCAAGGTGAAATCTGCAGAAGGCATTCAAATTGGTCGACGAGTGGTGAGATAGATGTGCCTTTGAGAACCCAACAATGGGAGTCTAATGACAAAGGAAATCAAGAATTTCACCTATAGCATGGACCACAGTGCAACGGAAGAGTAATATTCAGTTTCACAAAGTATATGATGAGCAATTGAGATAAAATAACCGGAAAGTTACAACCGAAGCTACACAGTACAAACGATGAAGAAACAGCGCATAGTACGGTTGTGTTTTCACTTCGATGTCTCGCATGTAATGTCGATAGAAACACAGAAGGAACGACAAGAGAAGAAATACAATAGAATCTCCAATGAAGACCACCTCGGGAAAGATACTATTTCTAAATAAGCATCGTCAATTTACTTTCCCGATCTTGTTTATCTTTAGGTTTAATTATATCCCGTAAAACCGCTTTCCTATTGAGACCAATTTTTTGTTCCCCTTAGTTGGTCACAACAGGAAGATTCCACTGCAGGTGATCCGACCACAAAGGAACAGTCTCAACTACTGTTGGTCCCGATCATATTTAACCTTGAGATTACATCTTAAAGAGTACATGTATATGTGGATGGGCACCCACATCTGTATTCTAAAACATGATGGCTGAACCCACCAAATTAAATTTTAATACTGACAAGCAAATAGCACAAAACATCAGACAAGGAATAATTGAAGTTAACTTTAGCTTCGGTTGAGAATCATATTTTCTTGGATAATAATGGTGTGTATAAACTGATCACACATCACTCAATAAGATTGATTTCGAAATATTCAACATGATTAATGACAAGAACTAAAAGGATGAACTGAAAGTGTGGGGCCTTAAAGAAGTGCTCTGACTGCATGTAGGCTGGTGCTCACATATGGCAGGTTTGCAAAGCTTATATTATTACAGTTTCGAGATCGCAAGCAGCCATTTGGCACATTTTGTGAAAATTTACGGGCCTTTTGTGACCAAGCCATGAAACTGACCACAAGTACGCTTTTTTGTATGGCCCACGCGAAGGGGGATCCGCTAAGGGGGGGGGGGGCTGTTAGGGTTTTGGAATTATTGGAGTATTGGCCCTTTTTTAAAAGGATTATTGGATTATTTATGCTTCAAAATGTGGGTAATGGAATTTTTGTTCTATTTTATGATTTAAAGATTATTAAAATTTAAAAAATATTTAGGATTTTTTGCAAGTTTATAGGACTTGGATTTTTTTGAGTCAAAACTTTTGGATGAATGGATTTTCAGCCCCCCCCCCCCCCTAACAGAGCCTCATTAAGTTGTCAGGTTGTCCGTCCGTCCCCCATCTGTTTGTAAATATGCTATCTCAAGGCTTGCTGGCGACCTGAAACTCACGTTTGCCTTATTTGTATCTCGACACCACTTTTTCATTAGATTGTACTTTGGAACTCATTTTTAACGTCATAGGCCTATCTATGTGTAACGGTAGACCCATGCTTTGCATTTAAGTGTCTCTCGTCTTTTCAATGTTGTATCATTCATGTCTATCATACTGAATATTTTTTAAAATCATAATATTGATTCATTTACTTGTATGAAAATAACTAGAAAGGAGCAATATTCAGGGTAATATTACTAATTCGCAAATTACATTCCTATCTTATTCTATTAAATATGATAAAATGCAGACATCCAACTTACATTTTTAAGTGAGGTAAATAATCTCACTGTATGAACATTGCAAAACCTAATTATTTATTATCTGTATGACATTTTAGTAATGTACATGTATCAATTTCTGTCTAACCAATAATAAATATCGTATACTGCTAGAGCATGGTTAATTTATTATTTAAACACCTGTTTCTATTTATTATAAATGATAGTAATGTGGTGCCATTTTTATGATATCTTGTTCATCTGATACTCGACCTCCGGTGCCACTTATCTGGCATACTGAAAATCACAAATGTTAAGTACAGAGATCAGTCCCAACATAGCATAGCATACTATGCAGATTTCGTCACTATATTTCAACGCATTGTGGACATATATTCCATATATTTTGTCAACTCCATCAACCCTCTGAGTCCATGTCTTTTCCATGCCTAGTCTAGGTACACGGTGGAAGCATGTTGACTGAATGCCTTTTCAATCTTGATGAAAAAAGTAGACAACAGTCACGACACAAGACTGTCTTTCGTAATTGTTCATAAGGAAAACGTTTAATGCCGATAAACTGACATGAGGCCTCTCGTGGTTAAAATACGAATGCCCCGCATGTCTTATACATCATCAAAAGCTAAGTCGAACCGCATAGCTATAGATGAGATATGAGACACTGCAATTGTATATGCCATAAAGCTGCGATTTATACCTCCCAACTTTTCCTACAACTATGCTCAATATTATTTACATGATAGTGCTTGATATTATTTTGATATTATTCTTGCACTTATCTTTGAAAGGGAATAAATTTTACTCCTTGTATCCTATATCAAACTTGTCCATTTTTTTATGCGGTCATACATTTGTAATGTCCGTTCCACGTCTTCATGACACGAATCATACTTAGTGCATGCATGGCTTGTGTATGGTAGCATATCTAAATTTCGAGCCGAATTATCACTGATTAAACTAGGCCAGCTACGCAAACGGAGTTATATTTATGTTAGACACCGGAACGAGGGTGTCTTGAACCAGCAACCTTCAGTACTTGACGTTTTATGGCCGAAAATGGGAAACGTATGCGCAAATGTTCACTTGGCCGCATCCCCATTCTTTAAAAAGAAGGGTTCAGTGAGGCAGATGTATGAACGCCATGATCAACACGGATGACTGCATGTAGGCTGGTGCAAGGTACTGTTTCTCGGAATCGGTAACTAAAGTCTACTTGCAGCAAGGGAATACTGGAAAGTATATTTATGTTCTGGTCACGAAACAGCCGGATCTTGAACCAGCGACCCTTTGCAGCTATCGCCTGGCCCAAAATAGAAAACGCACTTATCCACTTGGCCACCTGCCCACTCTTAACAGAAAGAATGGTTCAGTTGGGTAGATATACGCGGTATATGTGAATGCCATGATCAACACGGTTGACTGCGTATGGACCAGAACAAAGTAGTATATGAGTCATTATCAGAGAATCGGGAACGTAAGTCCACCAGCATTCAGGGAATACTGGAAATTATATTCCTATTTTAACCACGGCCAATATATATATATATATATATATATATATATATATATATATATATATATATATATATATATACATATATATATATATATATATATATATATATATATATATGTATATATACACACATATATATAGTCAAGTAGTTAAACACGAAAAGATTGTATGGAACCTCAATGTAAGAACATGTCTGAAACTTGACAAAATAGTTGGCAATCATCGTCATCATCATCATCATCATCATCATCATCATCATCATCATCATCATCATCATCAGTAGTTCTTTATCAACAAGTAGGTGTGTACAGCACAGTGTGGAGAACTTGTTTCTCATTTGACCATTTCCTACTCAGAATAAGGCTGAGTCGATAAGTTTCCTCCTCGGCGAAGCTGGCCTGGGCTATGCCGTCAAGATAGGCTTTAACTTCGATTCTGCGAAAAACGGTTTCCGTTAACACGGAATTTAAGTACAATCATCATAGCAGACGGCAATTAACATCCGGGAACTTTTGAGAGGTTTGAGCAGGAAGTGTTTTTTTTAAGAATTTGCTGTGCATGTATTTTTTTACATTGGTTGAAAGGGTTTTCGTTATTCATTAAAACACGCTGTTGCACTGTTAATTCCAACGTAGGCGCAGAGGCGTCTGTTAATATACCCTGCCTGGAAAAAAAAGCTTTGGCAAGTTCAAATGTCATTTTCTATCATCCGTCTCTGGGATTCAGAATCAATTTCTATCCATAACGTCTGATATCACTTATTTTGAAATACTTTAGAATAGCTTCTATTTCTGCACAAACGAGTCTTTTTAAATTATTTGGAATCTGAAAAGATTTAATATGAAATAATTGCAGTAGCAATGTTCCCTGTGGAATATGTTCATTTAATACAAATTTCAGTTTAGAAGCCTAATTTTTTATTTGATTGATAATGATACCCCAAGTATGACGCACTCTAAAACTAGGGTGGCCCTTCTAAATAGATATTTTGATCTGTTGCAACGCTCCATTTAACCGTCTGGTTGAAATGCAATAAAGCTGAAAACATCCCCTCCATATCTTTTTTATACTATAGATTTTACAATAGAACTCTTTCACACAGCCAGTAAGATAATGAGTTTCACACAGCTTCAAAGAGTGTAGGATAATACAAGATTAGATCATGGATACTAATTAACTTCAATTATTAGAATCATTGGTCTTGTGGGAGGCCATTTTAGACAAAGCAGTCTGTGACAAGTATGAACTTCTTGTCCCTAAGATGCCTTGCAATATACTTCATTTCTGATACAATGCCCAACAATTCCCTCTGGGTATTGCTGTGATTTCTTTTAGATTTCCCAAATGTTTAATCTGCATACACAACGAACCTCTCCTTTTCATCAATCTTCTTTGATAAAACACTGTCAAAGACAGCTGTATTGATGAATATACGGTTAATAAGTGCCAATTTTTAGAAGACAAGTACCGGAACTTTTATCACAGATGTTGCTTCAATGTATCAAAAAAGCTTTCACACTTCTCTCCACACAAATTGTACTTTTCAAGATCTCTATCCATTGGGCAGATATATGTGCATATTTTGGCACAAACATCCTGTATACCATGCCATGCTAAGGTCCTTGTAATTCACAAATAAATGGGGGGGGGGGGGGGAGTACAAAATGTCTATAGAATGATTGTTTTTTTATGAACATTAGAATTCCATTTCTGGAAATATAATGGCCGAAGTATACGCTTATGTATTTGCCAGAAGCACGTTTATTTCCTTTTTGCTTCTGATTTGATCTCTCAGCACTTGCCATTTATGTCTTATATCGATCATGCGACCTAATAAATGTTCAGAACAAAATCGTGACTTCATCAAGGTATATTCTATTTGGGACGCATCTATGCAGGTGCTCTTTCAAGGTAAAATTGATTAACCATTGAAATTATTGGGGCTGGTCTCAGGACCAAAATGGGATAGCATAACTTTGAACAACTCTTTTATAAATGTTGTCTTGTCGTCACTATTCCCTTCTATTTCGTGTTGACATATGATCGTAGTGAAACTATATTGGCAGATACTTTTACAAGTTTGACCACACGGTAAAAACTGTCATTGCAAAGAATAACAATTTATCTTGGTCAGTACGTTGAACAGCTATCATTTTACACATAGCCTGTCGTGAGTTGAGTGTCTACCTTCTTACTGTTTACCACAGCAGGACTGCTAAATAACAATGTGCAATACCAGTAGCACCCAGCATTTCTTGGACGTCTTTTTATGTCACTTGGGGTCATTTTTTACGGTCTTTCTCAAAAATGGATTAACACCAAGTTCAAATTGCATTTTGATTTTGGCCAAACGTTCATGTCCAATTTCGGTCAGCATTAAACACAAAAAGAATATACTTGTAGTCCATCACGCCGTCATGAACATGTTGCTTTCGTTGTCTGGTCCGATCAGTGCTATACATCTTACTGGAACAGTTTTCTTAATTACCCTGTACGTTTAAGAAAACATGCGTTAGACATGGTCCAGGGAACCATTGTACATTGTAGATTAATATATTTGGCCACAAAACAATAACTGATTTGGATTCCAAGGTCACAGTCATGTCAGCACATGCCTGTTATTGAGGCTTGTGGCACCCACACCTAAACCCAGTCTCCATACCATGTCAGTGTATAAAACTGTACTTATGAAGACAATAATATTTCTCCTAGAGCCCATGGAAGCCTCGTTTTTGAAGTAAAGGTCCACCTTCAATTTCGCCGAACCTTAAACAGACAACGATGCTCTTAAGACAGTATACACGTGGGTGACCTTGATCTCTTTTAACCTCACTTTAGTATTAAAGCTTAATTGAAACAAAAGTCTTTGATGTCCAACCTAAATACGTGCAGTAGTGTCAAGAAGTGGCAAAGTGACGGAACTCTCCACTCGAAATTTCAGGAAATTATATGTCATCAGTTAGGTTTCCCATAATGTGCCAATTTCTGTGGTCACCAAATATTTTGCATATGAAATATTTTAAGGACAGCTAAGACACCAAAATAAATCCCTCTTTAATCGATCCTAGCTCAAAATGTATTTACGTTAGGATAACAAATCATATATGTGTGTAATCGTCATACTTTAAAGAATTTATATAACCCGTGTTTGGGTGTCTGTGATGTCAATCTTTGAATAAGCAATTGAAAGTTGACCGCAAAACATCCACCCCATAAATATCGATATACGTCACTAATTATTTGTGATAAAATTATATTTACAATTGGGTCTTAAGCAAGAAACGACCCAGCGATTTTTTATGATTGGCTTAGTATCTCTGTTATCCGGCCTCGAAGTTTGACACTTCAATTTTCCCTTTAATATCTAGAAGGTTGTTCATTTCCTAGAAGAAAAAAATGGTGCCAAATTATGAAAATCGCTGAATCGTTTATTCAGTTCAGATATTGCAGAATCAAAAGCCGCTACCCGGATTTAATTTCGCCCAGCCGCTTTCTTGGAACAACCACTAGTAGGTAGGGTTTTTGTCCTCTTATCCTTCTTGAGAAAACGAGCTTCAAAGGCCTTTGATGCTGATCATTCGCCTCTGAAACAATACAATGATATTTGTACAAAACGGAGTATATATAGTCCCTGATCATTTGGTGAGGTTGTCAATCAATTACTCTACTCATATCTCAATTTGGACATGCATCTTCCAAGGTCAAATACAGTCTTTTAAAATAACATTGCATGCCAACACTCGGTTGTGTCCTTTGGGATTTTTTATCTTTGTACATAACAATGTTTTTCACGGCATGGCAAAAGTTTATTAGACGAATTTTTAGTGTCCTCGGTAATACCCGCAACCGATTTATTAGTTAAATGTGTGAGCACTTACCACTGGAGTGTCACTTACATTCTAGATTCGTCAATTTCTTTCGGAAGTGTCTTGTTAGCCCTCATAATTGCAGGCTAGCTTTGCAAGGAAGTAGATCCCTGGTACGTAGTACCATTAATTATGTGTGCCATATATATGGAGTTCAAAAACAAAATGCCTAATTTGTTCAAATTTCAAAGGTCGTCAGCACGATGTAGCCTTTGGTTCCTTTTGTGAGGAGGACATTAAACACAATCAATTGATTAGCGATCTAACTGAAACAAGAGACAGAGGAGACTTTTCATTTTTATCCTACCAAGAAACACAGGACCTTATCATAACCCTTTGCGTTGACTGAACGATTCAGTGATGCAGCTATGCACTTATTTTGCATCATAATTTTGTTGTAAGCTAGACCTCTGAAAAGGAATATATTATTTGTACCATTGCAATGTTATGTGTGTACTATGTACGAATAAAAATATACATAATAATTGGCCAATCACATGAATAAAAAAGATTTTGAAGCACGGAAAATATTCTTCAGCGATCTGTCTAACGGCAACAGCAACAATCTGGTTTCAAAGTGTGACGTCATGGAGGCGGCCCTTCGGGCTCCTGACCTCTGGCCTGGCACCAAAAATTGTGTTGCCTTGCTTCGGTGGGGCGGCCTTCGGCAGCTCGTGATCAGTGGACGGGTGGCGGGTTTGGTCTTTCATCCCCTACCTTTTTACCCTGTCTTTAGGGATAGTGTTTTATTGCATTTACTCCTGTCTGTATACTTTATGCAGCTAGGTTGTTAGACTTGTCTGTATACTTTACTTAGTCAGCTTGTCGCTATTTTGTAATGATTTCTCAATGTGTTTCATTCTTCTTTCCAATCTGAGTTTTGTATCGCTATTTGGTATGTTTTTTCTTATGTTCATGTTTATGCTTATTTCGATGTATTCATTTGTACTTTATTTCCTCATCCTTGGGTTTCGATAAGGATAATCATTATGTACATGGGCATTGTTGATTAAACTACCATTTTTTCACGCCTGTGTTTGGTGTGAAGGGCCACTGGGGCGATCCATCGCTGTGCGGCCCATGTTTGAAGGGACATCGTCTGACGATTCGGGCTTCGCCTGAGCATGTAAAGTCTTCCTTCATTTGAAAGCAAAACAAGCATGATAACTAAAAAGTAAACCACTGAGGCTGTGGCATTTTTGCATGTTCGCATCATTTCCCTGTCCACAAACACACTTTAGGCATGCCGCCTGATTTCACGGCGCCGCCGTGATTGCCACTCTCGTGTGCCATGGGCCGTTGCTACCTGTAGCCACGTGACAGACTGTTAAGTATGATTGACGGGTGGCATTGTTCCGCTAGGCGGCTGAAAACCAAAACGACACATGGACGTTAAGATGCCCACATGCCTGTTTTTTTGCGTTTTTCTCATACTTCTACTTTAGTTAGAAGCTTGAGATTTTGGCAACTTATGAAAAGGACATTTATCTTGTAAAAACCGTTAAAATGTCAAAATCACCCATGCGAAGGTTTTTGGTGTCTTACCTGTCCATAATGGTGCATCAGTCTTTGTCCTGCTGGCCAAAACAAATTCTCGCTATTTTGACCGAGTTTGCCGGTCATGTCGATTTTGCAAATTTACGTTTGCTTCATTGACAATTTGAGGTCAAAGATCCCAAGCACTCTGTCTCTTACTAGTATTTTATTGCCTACAACAAGCGTCAGCTATGTGCCCTTTGACCCCGTCAGTGTAGCAGTAAGTTCCCGCAGGAAACCAGTTGTATTGTTGAGGGTACTGAAGGCTAGGTCTTGGATTCAGAGTTTGTTGTCTTTTACATTTGACTTCCATCATGTGAATAGCGTTTGACATCAGGCCCTAGTTTTCTCAGTCAACACTACGACAGGTGCCAGGATCTCAACGCTTTTTGAAATCACAACAATTCTGATTTCTGACTAAAATCAGGGCTCAAAAAAGTTCGGGTTTTAATCTGCGTAACCATCTTATTTAGACATCAGCTTCTCAAGGACAACAGTACAAGGTTTCTGTAAGCTCTTCTTGCATATGTCGCCGTTGGTATAGCTCACTTTTGAAAATCGATTTTTTTACCGCCCCGGATACATCAGACTTCCAAAGCTTGTGGGCGCCTTTCCAAGGTATCATTGATGTCCTCACTTTCACCTTTGGACCACATTCTTAATCATCTTAATCATTTATCAGACAGAAACGCTCGATTTATGTTTATTACAATTTTTACACAATGTGATATCTCCTAATATTGTTTAAGGGACGAATTTGCACATTCCTGGCAAAGGCTGGACAAAATGGTGGCGTGTAAAACACTACTCAACTGCGTCCACTATCAGGGCCTTCAAAGCCCTCTCTGTCTAGTTTTTCTGGGTTGAATTGATGACACTTTGTGTTTCAGTCTCGAATGTCTCTGCAGATTGTCCAGTCGTTTCATACGTGACGTCATTATCCTTTCTTCTCCAGAGATCTTGGCTTAACTTCCGACACAGTCGTAAAACACAGAACAAATCTTACTTGTCCCTGTTACCAATATGCAAGTCAGGCAGTGGTAGTAGGTCAACTGGGTTTCTAGCTATTTGTATTGCTGTCGTGTACCCAAAATGCCAACCACCATAGGGCCAGTATCCAGGATTTAAAAGTTCAAAGTTGTGGCACAAGTTTATCAAAAGTCTGAGCAAGCGCATTTAATTCAAGAGAAAAATAACTGTAGGTCTGACACAGTAATGAATGTATCCTCCAGGAACGAGACAATAGGTTGGCAAGGTCACAGCGAAACAGCCATCTACATCGTAGCACCTGCATCCTGAGTGATCTTGTTATGGTCAGGGGTCAAACATAACTTTACCAGGGCTACCTAGCACAAATGGAAAAGTCACACAGTTGCACAAGAAAAATTGATCCATATGCCACCCATAACAATATCCAGAGCACACGTTCCATTGATTGAATAGCCAGAATACTTATTCTGCCCCCTTAACTTTTTCAGTGCCAATTGTTCGACCGAGTTAACAGTTTTCCTTGGCAGGCCTAAGGCACATTGCATCCTAAGCAAGCCGAGGAAAGCTGAAAATCTGCACTAGTATATTCTACGTAACTACAGGCATGCTACTACTTGAAGGAAGGGTCTTTTCAGAAGGAACATGAGTCTATCACCCTTGCTTTAATGTAGAGTTGTTCGTGGTTAGTAAATCAACTTTAGTCGCAGTTGACACTGAAAGAGTTAACTTGGCCATTTCAAAGTTAACAACCTTCTGACCATTGGCGCAGCAATGCGAGAATCATTGTGGTAGCAAGCCTCAGTTACTGGTCCATCAATGCCACAGCAACTCTGTGTGGTGGTCTGGCAGCTACAGTGACAAACTAGGGTATAACACTACACAATATCAGGAAAAAAAACAAGGCAGAGTAATGGATTCACTTGTTGCTGAAACTTTCTCACTTCCCTGTCTAGAAATTTTGTCATTTCATGGAAATGAAATTTTCTGTTCCTAATGTCTGCTGATAAAACTGGTTTTGACCCACGACCTTTTTCGACATGGTATGCACTATTCCTGCAGAAGGTCATATTCTCCAAACCAAATGTTAACACCCATATTTGTGTCTGTCTCTAACCTTTATACTTCAGTCTCAAGTATCACAAAGAATAGAAACTGCACTGTATCAATTCCAGTAGCGATAACCATACAAATCTCTTGGGACATCAGCATAAAGTGCCCTGAGTATTCCGATATAGAACATTACATCTGGTATTATACAATTAAATTTAGCCAGCTGTGTTGAGGATGATGAAAAAACCCATACCTGGACATACCACATGATTAAATTACCCCCCTCCCCATCCAATAGTTATGCGAGGGGCTCAATTTTTGTAAAGATTTTTCCTCCTCAGAAAACCCACCCCTAACAGTGGGGCAGGTTTTAATGTGGTCATAAACAACAGATGTGCACATGCCACGTAAAGGACCTAGAGAAAATTCTTTACTTAAAATCAAAAAAAAAAAAAAAAAAAAAAAAAAGAAAATGCACAGGCAATCCCGACAATCTGCTTCCATAAACTCTGCTATTCTTCAAAGAAAAACCCCATGAAGTATCACGAACTGCGACAATTCAGCATGTCCCTAACATCATTACTTAAATTTACCCGATAGAAAGTGACGTGAGGCTTTTATTATTGCTGAGAACATTTAGTCCACCTTAGAATAATCATCCACTTGCCCTTGGGCAGGTTCACGTGTAGTCACATAAAGCAGATGGTAGATAAGTGCATGTTGACTTGTCAGGACATCCACGTGATAGACCAGGACTACTTCGCTCCAACCAGAATCCATCCGTGGACAACCCTTGCATTTTGTGTGCGTAAAAGCTAAGATTCTTTGAAGGAAAGCCTCGTCAAATGTCACAAACAATCCAGTTCGTCTCATAAACATCATTACTTAATAAACAAATTTAACAGTTTTAATACATCATTACTCAGAGTCATTAACACAGCAGGTTATCCTGTCATACACGATGATGTAGTAACTGGTAGTGCACTATTCATACATGCTGTAGTAACTGGTAGTGCACTATTCATACATGATGTAGTAATTGGTAGTGCGCTATTCACACATGATGTAGTAACCGGAAATGCACTATTCATACATGCTGATGTACTAACCGGTAACAAAAGAGCACAGTTTTTCTCGATATGGTGAACAGGAATTCATGCTCGCAACTTGCATTCTTTACTACATGTACATGTGACAAAACGTTTATTCACCCGTATATTGCATCATATTTTATGTGTTATCTTTAAATAAATTTATCAACGGCATAAGCTAATAGGAAATGCATAGGTTGAACCTAAAAGGGAGCAATTTTTCTTAACTAAAACACAATTTTGTAAGAACAAGTTTTGGACCATGATAGGACACCAAAAGAAACAAGAGGATCATGATGAGGTAGAAAAAGGTTTTGGACCCAGATGAGATGCAATATACAAGAAGTTGATCCTGTGCTTAGTTTAGTGGAATCTGCTGCCTTTGTAAGTCTGGAATTTACTACTCCAAAGATCCGCTGTTTTAGCGCTGTGCAAAAGTTGACAAAAGTTTGACATTACCGATATATAAGCCTATATGTCCGTTTGACCTTTCAAGGTCATTCATGGCAAAAATTAAGGACTTATATAAGACAAAAACACATGTACTTTCCTGTTACTGTTTTATAGTAGCCAGTAGAAAATCCTATAGGCGCTTTTATTTTCGTGTCCAATAATTCCCACAAGCATAGGATCTGCAATTTGAGAAAAGAAAAAAGAATAAAAATGATAAGAAATATAAAAAAAAAAAAAAAAAAAAAAAAAAAAACGGGGAGGGGGAGAAAAATATGAATTCTACCAACACAATACACACAATACAATACATATGCATATCATTTCAGAGGATGCACAATTCTTGTATGGTCATATCCACAAATTTGGTAAAGGTCCATCGTGAGAACCTACATTTGTAAGTATTCCATGGAACAGTTTTCACAATGTTGCAATACCTATACTGTATTCCTTATGCAATAGACACAAGAATTCACTAAATATAGAACAAACCGCGTGGGCAACATAAAAACTGCGTGACCGCTGGTGGCCCAGTGTGCAATATGGAAGCGATTGGTCACGTATATCTTGAGAAGACAAAATTTCAATTGAAAAACTAAAAACTAAAAAAGAGTCATAAAAGCTGATTTTTTGGCATTATTTCCTTTGAAAACTTGGCAGAGGCCTGCCTGCGGCATATCTGTGAGGAGGGGGAAGGGAGGGGGACATCTGTGTGTCAAATCAATCAAATCATTCCGTGATTCAGTGTGCCGGTCTTTTAGAGTTGTTTAGTCTAACGGACAGACGGACAATCGAAGAAAACGGATAAAATAAGATCTACTTATTTGTGTGTGTTTTTTTAATGTGTGGACCACATACTGTGTAGTATGAAGCGAATCAAAATATTTTTGGCATGTTAGTCTAAAGCGATTTGAAAAGTTCTCTTATGGTGCCTGAACCTGAAAAAATGAGACATTACATTTATAAAATATATACTTCTAGTATGAGAGGAGCCTCAACAATGAAAACTTGCTTACCGTGGATAAAATTCGCAATTTCCTAATGCAGATAAAATGCGTCAGATTTCCAGCAACACAAGGCATACAATAGCTGAGGTCGTTTCTTCTTAGGAAAAATCAGAGATGGTCGTTTGAATCCAGTCGTAATTTAAATAGACATTGACAAAAATAATCTTCCGGTCTAGAAATCTTGACCTGAACCGACTTGACCTTAATCTCTAATATAAAATGCAGCGCTATAAAATGTTAAGTTTTAAATTTTCGCTTTTCGATATTTAGTCTGCAAGTTCCAAAGTTTCGCTTTCTTATATTTAGTGTGCAAAATGATGCTTTGTACAGCCATTACCTGCAAAGCAGGCCAAGTTCTGTGTTACTACACTTGGTTTGCCCTTCCTCGACAGGATTTTGTTTAAGGTAAGGGAAGCACAACTATACTGTGACCCTCCCCCTAGACTGAGACACCAATCAGGAAGTTCATTATTATAACCTAGACCAGCAGCAGCCTCTGGTCCCTAGTGTACTGAAGCCTGTAACCATAGTAACCATAATCAGCCAATCAGAAACTGAGGCACTTTGCCAAAGCTAAAACAATGACTTTGTCAAAGAAGGGCAGAACCCAGCGGAGTGGACACATAGGCAGCTTGGGGCTGCTTTGGAGGCAAGTGCAGCCATAAGTGCGCGTATTTTTCTGAATCTTAAAATGTTTTGTCGAATCATAAGCTAATATAAAATATTGAACAAAATACACGCTTGCACTACAATCTGTTATGTACAAGATGGAATGTATTCATGTATATTATGTTCTTTTTTTTTCTTTTTTCACAAATTTTGTCTCTCCTGTCTTGACCCTGATTTGCGAGGTAATTAAAAAAAAGGCATCACATATCTTGGACTTTTTGGGGCTTATTTGTGAGATCTGTGTGTGAGATGAGACTGCCTTATTAAAAAGGACACTTTAACCATTTCAATGCCATATTTTAAATATGGCACTGAAAAAGTTCAAGGAACGCTGTTGACCTTTTTTTGTATTTACTAGATATAGAGGCATATTGGTACTTGATGTTGACCTGTACATTATATTGTATGCAACTACAGGCATATTGGTACTTGCTGTTGACCTGTTCATTATATTGTATGCAACTACAGGCATATTGGTACTTGCTGTTGACCTGTACATTATATTGTATGCAACTACAGGCATATTGGTCATTGCTGTTGACCTGTTCATTATGTTGTATGCAACTACAGGCATATTGGTACTTGCTGTTGACCTGTACATTATATTGTATGCAACTACAGGCATATTGGTACTTGATGTTGACCTGACCACTATATTGTATGTAACTACAGGTACATTTGTACTTGCTCTTAACTTGCCTATCATATTGCATGCAACTACAGGCATACAAGTCCTTCTGTTGACCTGCCTATTATATTTTATGTAACTACAAGCATATTGGTGCCTGATGTTGACCTGCCTTTTATATTGTATGTAGCTACAGGCATATTGGTACTTGATGTTGACCTGACTACTATATTGTACGTAAGTGCAGGTAAATTGGTACTTGCTCTAAACCTGCCCATTATGTTGTATGAAACTACAATCATATTGCTACCTGATGCTGACCTGCCTGTTATATTGTATGTAACTGCAGGCGTATTGGTACTTGCATGAATAATATTTACAAGGAACATGAATCTAGCATCCTCATTACAACAATTCAGTTCGTTTCAAGTGGTTCGACTTCAGTCGAAAAACCGAACTAATACACCTTATACATTTGATTGACAAAAGGTTAGTCAAAATATAATACTTCAAATAAATCAGTCTGTGCATATGAATCAACCAGCTCACTAAGCCGACATGGGCACACGAGGTTGATCTGTGGAAAATGATTCCAAAATAACCTTACTGATGGAGGTAAAACATCATCATGCGTTTTTCCAGCATATTAGTTGTCTTCTATTAGGAAAATTTTAAAAGGAATCTTTGTTTTTTTCGCTGAAACCTGCACGAACTGCCATTGTGTGTATGTCTTGGCGACAGAAATTTACCAGATGAAAATCATTTCTCAAAATCTGATTTGGGCATAAGGACTGCTCAGCAGATAATGATTACTATAAATTCGATTGGATGCGATATCTCGACACCAAAATTAAAGAAATTCAAAGAAACGACATCGGGAGACGTTGAAATGGAATCACTAATTGGGATTGTCTTTGAGAAATAATTTCCTTGCGAGTGTCCCATGAAGATTGAATGTATGCATAAGTGGAGCCTAACACAGTCATCACCATGTTTTCCTGCGGCAAAATGGCGAATGAAGTGCTATCAAGCCTTGCAGCTGCCTAGTTATTTGCTGCTGAAGAGACTATTGCTGTTTCACCAGTCCTCTGCGGCTTCTCTTTGTAAGCCTGACCGACAAGTGTTTTCCCGATAAATATGATCGCTCTGATAATTGCACGTACCAGAACATATCATCGTGAATCGTGATTTAATAGTCGTGTCTTTTGATATTTTTGTTTTGTTTTTGATTGGAAGTCTTTGCAATGAAGATGACTTTTTCAGTTCAATCAGTCGGTGTCTCTTGGTCCTTTAGTAAATTAATCCATAGAAATATCCTTTGGTCCGAGTAATTACTCCAATGTATCCTACGTAGTTGAACCGTTAACACATGGTACGATGCACCCACTGGTACCTCTTAAATGGACCGTGCTAGAAATGTTAACATCTATCAGCATATTTGGTAGGACCTAAAGTTCATTGGCCGTCAATATTTCAGAATATAAAGAAGTTATCTCGGTAAAGGTCATTTCATGTTGATCTCACTGCCTTAGATCATAATATAAAGGTATATGTCGTGGTGCATAATGTAATTGGAAGTGAATGCAAATATCCAAAATCAAACACGATGTCGCCTAACACTTTTATTTCTATTTGAAGGAGACACGAGTTGCCAATGAAATTTCAACATATCCTGATAACTTTTATCTCTTTTAAAGTTTCTCCTCTCAACAGACACACATTATCACAGTTCCAGTAAGAATTGAGTGAAACGTGTTCATTTTCTGCCTCAGGAAAATGTACATTTGGCTTCTACGATATAAGCGTGCACTTGGGTGCCAAAAATATTTGGGATAAGAAGAACTTTACATATATGAAATCCATCAAAAAGAAACTAACCGTGATGAAGTCCACGCCAATATAGCGACATGCAACTTTTTCCCCATGAAATATGGAAGTGGTCCAGTGTCGTGATCATCTGTTTCTTTTTCCATCAAGAACAGACGAGTCATCAAAGGCTGACTCAGTCCCAAAAGTGTTAACTTTGCAAAATGTGCAATCTTGTACCTGCCCCCCACATGCGTCACCTTCCTACCCTCCCTGCATCTTCTATCTGCTTTTCGTCTTCATCCCGACTAGCCTCATACACTCCTTGTATCTTTTATTTTCCTATCCCTTATTTTCCATCACCTTCCTAGCCTGCCTGCACGCCGAATTTACCTTTTCCCCTCTCCTCACCACCTTTCTACCCTTCCTGTAACTTTAAGTTGAATATGCCTCCCCTGGCGTCCAACTTTGCCCCTCCCTTAACCATTTATCTGCTTTTCCTATCCCCTGTTAATGTGACGTTATTGTATTTACCTTCATATACAAACCAGTTTCGCGGTCCCGTGGCAGCTGACAGGCATTTAAACGAAAGACGTGAGTGCTCAGTGGCTCTTACCTTCATATACAAACCAGTTTCGCGGTCCCGTGGCAGCTGATAGGCATTTAAACGAAAGACGTGAGTGCTCAGTGGCTCTTACGGTTTATCTTGAAACATAACAATCAAAAGTCCAAGTCAGCTGTCCGAATGGCCAAAGTGCATACCAGTTTACCCTGGGTCATTGCTTGTCCAGTGGGAAAAATACTTAAATCATTGCTGCACACAGCGCTGAACTGCCAAAATGCATATGGCCTATCGTTTAATAGAAGACATGGAAACTAATTTCCCGCCACAACAACACACCGGCTAGTCTTAGTAACCATAGTCTCGCCTGGCGAGATACGGGCTGCTGCCTATGCGGGGAAGCGGGATATTATTAATATAATAGCTTGGAAACAATTACAGAGACAACTTAGTACCTGAAAATGGAAATTTACACTTGTAACCAAAAGCTCTTAATGAACATGATTTTGAAAATTTTAAACTTCAATTTTTCTAAAAAAACACTAATTTTGCAAGAAAGAGGTGTCTAGCCTTGTCTGTAACAGTGATATGCCCGTGTGGCCTCCGTGATTGACAGACGTGAACCCCGTGCTTTGTGGCCGGAAATTAATATGCATGTCTCGTATTGACCCTGTTGTTCTTTTAATTTGCAATAAACGTGTAATTGCTTTCTATTTTGAAGAACTACACGACCACTAATTTTAGTTTCCTGGAGAATAATCGTATAGAACACATTACGCCACTAATCTGCTTGACGCCAAGAATAAAACAAAATACAGCGGCAAATGGCGTTGAGAAATGTAAAAATAAGCATAGAAATATGACATAAAGTATAATTTAAGGAGGTCAAAGAGAAGAACGCATAAAGCAATAGTAAATACCAAAACAGCATAAAGCACAATAGAATATATGTGTTTATACACAATACATTTTACTGTGACAACCACATTTTAACTGGCAAAAACTTAAAACGTAGGCAGTGTGGAGGTGTGCAACAAGAGATATATTAGTTGTTCCATGATTCCAGAAACAAAATACTTGCTTATCTCATTATCACGCGGGAAATAAGTTCCGTTTTCCGCTCTGGGGCTAATAAATAACCAGTACTTATACCATTTGGCGTTGTCGCAAAGGAAAACAACCATAAGGCAATAAATATACGTGGGCGTTGGAAGCCAATTAGATGTAAGAACGTTTTGTGAGCAGTCTTTTGTTCAGTAATGCATTGCCTACCTCACTTTACATTGAGCTCTGTTTTCATTTAATCTGAATGTACAACAATTTTCTCCGAGGAAGATGGATTCATCAACGGTTGGAGACGTTGACGATTTTGTGAGTTTTAATTTGGCATTATCATCATAGAATCTATAACTTGAATGTAGTAACACACGACTGAGCTTGACACAGAGAATGTTATCGTCAGATTAAAGACCTCGGGCCCTATTAGGCTCTCAATATTTCATTTGCTGATACAATCCTCTCCGCCAAAATTTGCCGTGTTTCAATTCTTTAATAAAACTGCACGAGTCGTGAGTCTTGGTCACCTGACAGACCTGGGTCGGGACCGTATTACCCAGGTCGGAGGCGAGTGTAATACGTGTCAGACGAATGTCTGTGTGGCGACTAGGATTTAACATACATACATACATACATACATACATACATACATACATACATACATACATACATACATACATATATACATACATACATACATACATACATTGGAATAAAACACCGTATACGGTTTGTCGTTTTTTTTTTTAATACGACTGGAAACTTGCGCCACCCCGAACTGTTATGTCTGCAATGGCTAAATTTTGCACACAATTTGTTATTCTGCCATACATATTAGGAAACCAGTTACCATATTTCAGTGTTGTACAGTCATTGTCAACGTTAGCTTGTCATCAAACGTCAGGTAGCGTTAGCGGATTTTAAATTCTTCGTGCGATTTCTCAGACCTTAATGTATGATTGTGCTATATGAGTGTTTCTGTGAACAGTTATGTGAAACCAGTATTGTTCCATAGTGATACAACGGTTTTCTTGTCATATTACTGTTTTTGTAATATGCCAAATAAAAGTTTCTGACCTCTAAGTACCGCAATTGTCACAGAGGATGGTAGAACAAAGCATTATAGAACGAGGCATGACAGAATATAGCACGATGAGCATGAAGCATAATAGAATAAAGTATTATAGAATATAACATCTAGGATTTTTGACAACCCAAGATAGGCTTTTACATTAAGCATGGTCGAATATAACGCCGGACATAAAAGAATAAACACTTAAGGGGCATTCTGTAACTCTATTGTGTAGTATACATTGTAGAAAATCAAGAATTGTCTTTTTTTTTAACTTCAGAATACGGAAGATAAGGTATCAATCTACAACATGGGCAAATTTTCCATTTTGAAAAATGTCAATTTTTAAGAGAATTTTGGAGCTGAAGAAATCATGGTTTTTGGCCAAACACCCACATGGTTTTGTATTTCCAACAGAATGTAAATGAGCAGTCAGTCAGACTTGGGTCTGCTGGGCAATCGGAATTGATCAAGCTGCTCATTGGTTTGGAGAACAATGGGGCAGTGTGCTAGGGAGAGAACAATGGGCGCTCCTAATCTGTTATTTATCTGCAATCAGCTATTATGAAACCACGTCCTGGTGATCTTCTCCCGGAAAACTTCAATGATTCCTTTTAAAACATATAGAGGCACCATTTCAATTTTCCACTTGCGAAATCCAACATCGAAAAAAAATACAAAAAAATAAAAATATCTACAAACGCTGCATATCGCTGCAAGGCAAGAATGTTTATTTTCAATAGCTTTTTATTTCATTAAAATCGGTTTAACCATTTATGAGCAATCTCTTGAAAACCTCTGAAAAGTTGAAAGAAAATAAGAATTGTGAGGAAATGCGATTTAGGTCTAACTGGCTCACTTGGAACGGTAAACTGGCCATTGTGGAAAATGTACTCACTGCCTCGAATCGATACTTGTCTTGTGAGAAGTACCCTTACAATACTACACTTTTGATGTGTTGTCATGAAAATTATCTTTTAAATCTAAATTTAAAAAAATAGTTCCTTTTGTTTTTAAAGAAAAAAAAAGAAAACAAAAAAAGAGAACGGTTCCTAGATATTACACCGAGGTTTCATTATACCAAACTTGAAGAATTTATGTTAAATATTGTGGTTTGTAGGCCCAGGAAACCTCTGAAGTGGCCCCCTTTGTGATGTGTCGCTTATCACTTCATATAACGATAAAATAGTGATTTTTTCCTAACATTACAAAAATATAGATTAATATCTAAAAGAGTATTGTAATACAACATATGGCAATACATAGTAAAGCAAAGTTTCACCATGGAAGTTTACCCAAGTATCTTTCTTTGCAAAAGATCTATTGATGATCAACTTAGAAATAGCCTTGATATATTACATGTCAAATTAATTTACCTTATTGATATTTTGAAGCATATAAATTTCCTTTCTCTCTGCTAAAGCTAGATCATGTTGCTTAATTTATATCTGTTAACAGGATAATGTTTTCCACATTTGCCTAATAATGGAAGATGTTTCTTTTGCATGGTGCTTAAGGGAAAATGATACCCGATTTAGCTGTGGGCATCTTTGCTCCGGATCTGCTTGCATGATTAGTGTTTGGATAAACTGTAATTGCGAGTTGTCCGTGCAATCCAACCCAATCCGAGCTTACATATGTCATCTTAATGTGCCAAAACTGCGCATTATATGAAAACGACATTCTGCATTATACACCCACATACTTTAATGAGAAATATTACCCAGCATAAACCTCGTGAGCCTGATCAGGTTTATGCGAATATAATTAAAAACGTGCGTTTAGATCTCCAGCGAGCAGGATTGCATTGGATTATTTATTTGAGTTAATGTGGTGCATGTAGATTTCCAGAGGCAGTCACTTCAGCAGCAGGCTGCTGGTGTACCCCAAGCCATAGATCCGCATAAATTTGCTCTTCTCACTCCTCAAAATAAGTTTTCTTGTAGATACAGACAAAACAGACTTAAGGCCACAGCGGTATTTTTCGATCAACTTTTGATATCATATCAACGTTAATTTCTCTTTGCTTTGTTGCACAGGTGCATCCTGGAGTAACGTCATCCACAAATGTTTAGGGCTGCATATTTTGGAAGTGGTTATTATGGATGTTGGAGATGGTTTTGTTGGTCTTTTTTCTTCTGGCGTTGTTTAGCTTTTTTTTCTTGGGGGGTTGAAGGTTGGGGATTGGTTCTGGTTTCGTTTGCTTTTCTGAGATTTTAAAGTGTTGTTTTTTCACGGTAAATATTGCCGTGAGCCCAGATGGCGGTCTACTTCTGTACCTGGACCAGTGAATTAGACAAACAAATTTTTCACGTGAAACGAAAGAATTTACGGACGATATTCGGCAATATACCATGCACAAAATTAGCAATCATAGAGAATGATCGTTTTCAACATTTCATGTTATAGATGAATGGCTTAATGTAAATATGCTGTTAGTGCTTGGGTGATCTGTCCCTGATTGGGGAAATTGACGCCATTACCACAGTTTGTTTAGTTTTTCTTCAATTCAAAGGTGTTCGTAATTACGATGACAAAATCATTTTATCTTTGAAGTCAAAGTTTGTCTGTGCAAAATTGGATACATACAACTTTAAAAATCACCTGCCAGTCATTACCCTTAAAAGAACTTTTGGCCAATTGTCAGGATAATCAGTAAAATTATCCAACAACATTTATTTTGCATGATTTCTTGAAATCTATAACGTCTCAAAGGTAGGCTTCTCAGATACCACCCGCTGGCTATATTTACAACCCTTCCCTTTACATCAGTTTCTGGAGAGAAGAGAAGAATATTATGCTTGATAGAATGCTATTGAGTGAAATATTGTGAACTGAATATACACTGCCATCTCCATCACTGGCTTCTGCTGTTCACCGTTCTTGGAATCACCTGCACTAAGGCTACCTGAACGAAAGTACGGCCCGGCCTCTGACCACACCCGAGAATGTGGCCACTTTGGTGTGAAATGTCAGAGACGGTATACATACTAGCTGCAGATGCGCTCGCCCGGAGCGTAGGCCGTGTGCATTGTATGAACGAAACGCGATTTGCAACTATGAGAGAGGTATCATTTAGCATTGCTGGTTAAGCAAATCAGTGCCCCGCAGAGACATTCTGTAGCAACGTAGACACAGGTGCTCTCTCAGCATCATCTCTTGTATTTGTTACGTTGGGCAACACATTTGCCGGACAGGACAATACTTTGTTAGCAACACCAAGTGTACACGAAACTGCGACAACATATGATCAATACTAAATCTTGTCTATGGTTTCCACACTTTCACTGATAACTGTTCAAACTAATCTTTGTGTTGTGCATGAGCCCCTGCATCTGGTGCATTGTAGCTACTACTGAAATATTTATTTTTTCAGGGTTGGAGTGTCCTATTTTGCCAAGATTTAAGACATCAATGATAATGATGATGATGATGATGATGATGATGATGATGATGATGATGATGATGATGATGATGATGATGATGATGATGATAATAATAATAATGACAATTTCTCAGCTTTTTTGTTTAATGCCATCATGATGTCTTTGACACGGACCTCATTCTCTTTGCTGTAACTGATTTTTTCCGGTCATTTGGTCGATGATTGAGCTGTTTCAAAACTGCCAAAAAGCATCTTCAGCTTGAAATATTCCTTCCTGGCTGAGTCAATTCAGTACAGCATATTTGCCATTTTCCGGGAGTATATTTGGAAGCTGAACAGCATATACCCTAACAATGTTTGAAACAACATGTCACCTCGACCCAACGCACTTGCACCATATTTATTACGCTCGGAGTTGGCACCATTTGCCTCGTCAGAGACAACACTTGAATCATTCACATCCTCGCGATTACTATTTGTGCCTATGTCTGACAAAAACTGGCAGTTTGTGATTGCACTGCCATCTTTTGTAAGCGACTTGATCGCTTGGGCTGCATATTTAGAGCTTTTACTTGTCTGGTGTATCGCTAGACGGAAACCTACTTTTTTTGCACGTTTTATATAGCCATTGATCATTGCCATAGTGGTCAAGGGATCTACTAGTTTTCTTTTGGCGGCAATTATTTCATGCCAGTTCTTCCATTAAACTGATTTTATTCGTGCTTCTCACGTCTTATGTTGTATTTCCTTTGTTTGCATGTGTATGTAGTGGGGCTGTATGAGCGTAAATTTCCTTAATTTGTCTGATTGTATTTGAAATGTTATCAATTGTATCTTTGATATATATCATATCATTATGATATGTGATATAATTATCATTCTTCTTCTTTTTCTTGTCATCATCATCATCATCATCATCATCATCATCATCATCATCATCATCATCAACTTCTTCTTCTTCTTCTTCTTCTTCTTCTTCTTCTTATCAGACGACCCTACATACGTTCTCATTTTTAGTTCAGTTGTGCACTAAATTTCACAGGTTTTTGGACAAAGGGGTCCAATATTGCATGTCTTTTGGAGCTAACTTTTCTTTGTCTAGCGCCCGGGCAAGGGTGCTATAACCGATGAAGGATACAAACTCAAACTGTGTACCGGAATATGCTTTCAGAGGTCACCACCTAAATCGGAGTTCGATCTGAAGATGACTTATTGATCCAAAGTCTACACTTGTTCAAATGAAAGGTAGTTAGATATGATGCTCTACTCACGATATAAACCTCTGAAAATTCTTTTTAGTTTGGAGCAACTTTCCTCTTGAATCCATTAGAAATGCAAACCTTGACCTCTCATAACTAACCCTGTGAAAATTGTACTAAATTAAGAGTATTGGTATTGTTACTTTTTCGCCACAAATGGCCACTCAGTATGTTTGATAGGCAACAAGGTCCAAAAATCATGTTTCCTTGATCTAAAACGAATTGAAAAAATATAATGATATTGTTGTATATAGCACATTTCTAAATTCACCGGGCATGAACGCCATGTGGCCAGCAGTATTGGGCCTGGGAAGTCATTAATACAAGAACTGTGCAATATTGATAATTTGATTGACCAATAGAACCATATATGTTGTCCGATACAAACTGTATTTATTTGTCATTTTTACCCAGGGACCCCTTCATTGTTACAACACTGTTCTCTCAGGGGCCCATGGAAAAAATACAAAATGCGATAACCATACAATGTAACATATACAACATCAAATGATAAACAACATTTACAATAAACGGCTTAATAATTCATGTGAATTTATTTGCATCCATGGGTCGTCCTCTGTTCAATGTCCCTCAAACTGAACCTTTTTAATACAGTTTTTGAAGTGGCTTGCTTGGTCTCGTTATTTCAATTTTTTAACAATTATATTCTAAAGGACAATTATTTGAGGGTACACAACAACACGACGATGGCAGTACATATAAAAGGAGAAAAATATGTAATTCTAGCATGTGAATAAAAATTAAGTACTTCATCAATAACCGCACAAATGCATGACTCTAGTGGTCTGCAAAATAGGCGTATGCTATTTGTAACATTCAAAGTTGGAAACATTGATATTAACAATGCTCAACAAACAACAAAACCGAATCTATGAAGCTTATATATGTATTTTTATTTTTCCATTATTATTCGAAGACTTTGCACATAGTAAATGCATTATCAAACAATAAATATATAATTCAAAGAGAAATAGTACTTATGTGCTAATTTCTCTGGTTTACATGCATTGTGTGTCTAGTTATATGCGCTGATAGTGAGTGCTACAGAATTTGGTATTTAACAGATGTAAAATCAGTGACTTACGACCTAATGTATGCACGTTTTTGTGACTTTGTGATCTGGACAAATGAAAAAGGGGGCCTAGCGAGGTGGGGGGGGGGGATCTAGAATCTCCAAGTTAATGAGTCTTCACATTAGAATATTTTATGAAAGTGTCTAAAATGCTTAAAGTACGGATATTTTATCCTGAATTTCACGCTGTCATCCAATAGGCAATATATGCCCAGCTTTACGTTGTCATATCGAATAAGCATTGAATCCCGAAAAAGAACCAAAGCTTTATTAAATACCGAATGCCAAAACCCCTTTGTGAAGCCCCAATTTAGTACCATTCTCAATACGAATTCTATGCGTTTTGCGTTAGCTTTGTATTCTGATCAGGTCCCATCTCACTAGTGTCACCTGGCGGTTCATTGTGTACGGTTGTAGTCCACACGGGCGATTGACAGAACTGTCATGGCTAAGCATTTGGGATTACAAGGTGAGGCTTTTTTTTTTTTAGCAAAAGCCGAAAATGTCACAGCGAGAGTCCCCAACGTGATCCCGTACACACACATACCAGGTTCTTATTCACACTACCTTTAAAAACTAAAAACACTAGACAAAGCAACTGAATCAAGAATTTCCAACCTGCTGTTGTCATTATCATATTGTTATTTGGCAAAGTACTGAAAACATTACACATTTGGCAAATACGCAAAGATTGTTTACTGCCACTGTGTTTCACAAATAAAGTTACTCTGCTATCATATTAATTCGTATACGTATCGGCAAAGCGTGTGTGCTGAATATACATGTAATATAACTACTTTTTTTAAAAAGAATAATCAGAATGGAAAACATTGGCACTGAATAGACGTGGTGTCTAAGTAGACGTTATGCTGAAAACATTACTGGGCCATTGAAACAACGACTACTATTATAACTCTAATTACTATCTGAAAATATAGAGATACTGAAAATTGAATGTTACTGTCGGAGTGTATGAGAGGTCTGCAAAAGATGCGTCAAAGTTGATCTAGAAAGGAAAGGCAATTGCTAGTGTCGTCTGCTAGTTACATACTTTCATGAATGAAATTTCATGTCACGTGACTAGTGCAGGTTTTACCATTGAAATCAGAGTGTCTCAATTTTTATTGGGTTTTGATAATAAATGTGTCACAACTTGAAAGCCATGTTCGTTTGCCATACATAAAATTTATTAATCAATCATATTGCTAAAACCTGGTTCACAACCGGCCGACAACTGATTCTTGTCCCACATCGCGTTACGCCTTAGGATGTAAGAAAAAGCGGGCCTGTGTGTTTTACGCGCGATGAAAAAATTGGACATGGTTGGGCATTATCGAGAAATGCCGCACAAGGATCAAGGTCTTGACAAGGCAGTGATAATGTGTCACTTGACCATATCTTTAATTTATTTGCTTTGGTATGTGCTTGTGGATCACCAATCTTTGAGCATAGATCAGTGAAATTCATTGCAATGGTTGGTCAGTTTTTGCCTTTTTCAGCTCCACTCACCACCACTGTCGACATGCGCTCAATTTCCCAAAGAAAGTTAATTTCACCACCTTTTATATCAATCTATATGTGTGAGTTAAAATTGCGATTAAATTTTCCTCTAGTTACAATTATATTTTGAACGCAACATATTTCATATATGACATAAAACAAAGAAATCGTAAAGTACGGAGGACTCATTTGTCTTTATAATCACATATTTTGTTATAGTGGTGCTGCTACAGTAGTACAAAATGATGACCGCTATCACAAGAAAGGTATAGACACATGTGACATGAAATATTTCTGTTTCTCCCATTTTTCTCTTATCGGGTAAAAAACACACATAGGTTGTTGGTACAATCTTCACCACCGTAAGGTGTTACTTGATATGAGGCCAAATGGAACACTGTGGGTTAGGACACGGCGCTTGCTCGCTGTGAAGCTATCTGCAGTGTTTTATGGCATCTACAGCCAATTCTTTGGCTCATGTGATCATGTCAGAAGTATAGCATAGTGCTTTAACATTATAGAGAAGCATTTTCAGTCTCAGCTGTTATTATATATGTATTGGCAAAATAATTCGAACGCAAAGACCATTCCTTTAACCCAGAATGATTCATAATGATTGTTTGATACCTCAGGTGTCCCGAGACTCCAACCTCAGATTCTCTGGGGCAGGGAAAATTTCCCTACTGATGGTGGGCAAACTGGGAGACGAGGGCACGAAATGCCGGAGCGGGGAGGAGGGGGGGGGGTTCAGGAGGGCCTCACGCCCCCTCCCGTGGGACGATTTTTGAAAATTTAATAATATAATGGTACATTCTAGAGCATATTTTATGGCAACTTCAATGGAATTACATAAGAAAGAATAAGAAAACAGTGATAAGATCATTAAGTTTGTACACTTTTTAAAGTTTTTATTCACATTCAGCACCGGATTTATACCCGTAAAGACTAAAAATGTCTACCTGAAGAACTACATTCTACAAATTAAAGTGCAGTCAATCTCGACACGGGAGAAATGTCTCTCAACCGGGACGTTCTCCAAGAAGCTAACAACAGTGAAATATATGGTGAGTACATTGAATATTTTGCAGATTGACCATGGTTTGGGTAGATGTACCTCCACCAGAGCAACCACGTCCACGAGCACCGCCACATCTACAATACCACTTGCCCCTCCACCACTGCCACCACATTCACATCCACGTCCAGCTGCAACATTATCATTTCTGCAATACAATTTTATAAGTGGGCTGAGTGCACAGTAGGAGCTCAAGGTAGTTATCACAGATGAAAAATGTCATAAAATTGTCACATATGTGATAGAATAATTCTTTAGCTGAGCTGACAGCCTCAAAAGGCATTAGATGTCTATCCATCGGAATATATCACATGGATCTGACCGATGGAGCACATGGCAGTCACTTAAACCCGCCAAGCTTCAATATATCTCATCCACACTCAAATGTCACACAACAATAGACGACCATCATGAGACTGTTGTTCAACTGCCTCAAAGAAAGTCAGAATAAAAAAAAACAAAAAAAAACTGAAAAATCCTTTTATGATGGTCTTTAGGCAGCAAAAGGCCTTAAAGGACCTTGGGAGAAAATTGATCCAGGTAGCGGGATAGGTTGATCTTGTGGACAGTAATAGTACACCAAATATTGACTCTAGCATAATAACATCATTCACAGTTCGTTAAGTACGACTGGACATTACCAGAGACCACCAACGACATCAACATAGCAAGTTCAATTTCAAGTAATGCACTCTTCATCTACAAAATTGCATATCCAACGTCATACAATAGAAAGTGAAAATTCAAACTTGTGGCAGACGCAGATGCCAGACCTGCCCAATTTGAGAACTCAATCGAAATTTTCCTCATCTTTCATCAAGAAAGATTTTTTTTCAGGTTTCATATTTTTTAAGCTGCAAATCTATAAATGTTATTTACTTCCTGTCATGTCAAAAGTATGGACTTCAGTAGTTTGGAGAAACTGGTAGAGACTCCATCTCAGAATTGGTGATCACCGAACTACTGTTTGGATAAAGAAAAGGATACAAAGTAGACATTTTTCGAAACCAGGGCATAACGTCAATGTACAAATTATCGAAAAATCATACCAGTCCGAGGAGTGACAGAAACAAAATTAAGAAATCGACAATACGATTGTGAGTCATTTTGGTGAAAAGAATTAGCTACTGATTGGCCTTTCTGGTAATTGATTTAATAAAGGGGGCACGGAATGTCTATGGGGAGCTCGAGCATTCGACACTACCTTGTTGGTGACCACGGCTCCTTGCTCCAACAACTTGTTCTAAAATCGGTTGCTCATCACAATTGGTAAAAACGCGGACAAGACAAGGATGTACATATGGTGATCGTACACCTCCTGAGTCTCAACACTCTTATATCACACCACAGTTTCGATTAGAAAATATAAGCCAAAGGGTGTCCTGATAGTTACATCTGTAGGCATAATTTATTACATACCACTACCAGTTTTGAACCAATTAAAACAAAATGTCACCATTGTCCAAAATGGAAGACTTTGACATTTTGTTAGTGTTGACATAGCTTTTCATCGACGTTTTGAACCTGTAGCTGTTGTTAGGAAGACACCAAAGAAGGAATTCGTTAGATTAATATATCATTATGGAGGCGTCAAGTACATAAATCTGTCCAATATATTACATAATAAGAAGGTACAATGATCATACTAACTTGCTTTGATAGTGGTGCTCTGACAGGTTTGCACAAATATTTAAAAACTATTGCCTCCAAGAGAACTATTGCCTCTACAGAAAAGTTGTTTAAAAATTTAATCTAGAACATTATATTGAAATCAAACAGCGATGCCCATGTCATAACTCTCTTCACATTTCAAATCATTATGGTCATCTCTTTCTGTTGCACCAAACAATGCACTATGTAATTCAATTTCGAAAGGGTCTAAATACTGTGAACAACAGAAGATTGCCCAGGGTAAAGACAGACAATTAATAATATTGCTGCAGGATAAGTTAGAAAAAAGGCAAATTGTTCGGAAAACCACTACCCATATTCGTACAATTAAACACAACAGTGACAGGAAAGAGATTCAAGAGTTACCAAAATATCAACATCAACATTTATCATCCAATACCAATGTGAAGAAACAAATGTCACCCTGACATGAAACAGGTTGTCACCCATTAAAGGCAACTGGTGATTTTAAACTGGTACTCCTAACCTTTGAAACATTCATCACTAACTAGAGACTCTAGTGTTTCCAAAACATACAGACCTAACCACTACAAGTGAAAACCATCAGACAATGCATGTTCCCTCGTAAACCTAATTATATCATTGAAGAATAAATAAGATTTACGACCAAGCATAATGGGTATTTACTAGTGGACCACAAGTCTGAGATGCCATAACATGACAGAATTAAGAGATATTCACCCTGGCAACTGAGAAGCAAAAAGACCCGGGCCGGATGGTTAAGCAGGTCAGCCCACACACCCATCAAAGAACAGCCCAATATCTGTAAATGAGAGCCCAACATACCAGGTCACATACCATTGGAAACAAGAACTGTTGAAAGTGTACATTTTTGTCAATCTGGAATACATTAGGAGAAGAAACACCACTCATCAAATCAAACATGGCATCCCGTGATTATTGTGGTATTATATTTGCCGATGTGCACCAAATGCAATGCCACCCAGCTAACTGGTGTAGATCCTACATGAGCCACAATAGACTGGCTGAATTGGAATGATCAATATGACAAGGATGGAGACAGTAAAGGGCAAACTGCCATTGATGAAGACAACTCAACGTCAATCCACTGAACAAGGAGTACTCGATGGCATGCAAGATGATTATGACGCTAAAGTAGAATCACACTGGAGAAGCGACACCAAGTGAAGCCAAAGACAGTACCTATGGCGACTTTCTTTCAAGATTTGCTTTCTTCCAAGATTTGCTTAATTCACGAAAACCATTTAAGCTAGATGGTGGGTTCTCCTGTATGTTCTCAAGAAAAATAAAACTTGCAACATCACTAAGATCACCATTGAACAATTAATGGATGACAGAGACATGGGCTGGCAGGAGGCTATGCATGCAGCACTAGAGAAAAGGAACTTCCTGTTAAGACTATGGTCCAGATGAAAAAGACGGAGACAAACAAGACAACCATCTGCTGCTGGCATCATTATTTTGTTCAATAATCTATTGACCTCAAAACTTGTGTTGACCAAACAATGTTGACCTAAAAATTGTTTCAACCAAAACATTAGTCTTGAAGGTGTTTTATCAGAAAACAAAAGGAGAATAGAATAGTATGGATGTTACTCTAAACAGACAATGTGGTGTTGAAATACTCTGTGTAGAGTAATCCATGTGTTCCTAATCAATACAAGCTTCTACACTTAATATTGCAATGGCACCAGAGCATATCTGGAAGAAGATTGATTGGTTGACCTTTTTTAAAGACATGACCAAGGGAAAGATCCCTCACTCCTATACCAGTAATTGCATAATGGACAGGACCCAAAATGGACTCGAGTGCCCCCCCCCCCCCAATATAAAAGCAACCATCATTAACCTGGTCAGTCCTGTTGCTTAGACTGTGCAACAGATGAAAGCTGACTTGACAAACCAAAAAATGAAGAGAGAGAGCTGTTGAATCTGCAATATCAATATGAAGAGAAAGACAAGGGAGAGAAAGAAAAAACACCAGAAAGAAGGAATAATTGGGATTCCTGAAACCCAGTATTGAAAATAAGTGGACAGGCAGAAATGGAAGGTGTTTCCCTAAAGGGGACAATAGTGAATGATATGGACTTTAATACTCCCCAGCCAGTGATTGTGTGGATTCTGTGACCAACGTTGGATAATCATGACCAAAGAGCATAGTGCTGAGGTCATGTCATCCGACGAAGGTCACAAAATCTACACAATCACTGGATGCGGAGTATAAAAGTCTATTCTATCATGTTAAGACTTAGTTTAACTGTAATAATTACGCCCAATGCAGCATTTTTTCGCATAGTAGGCTTACACAGGTCTACCAGCCACCCAGCAATCTGGATCTGAATAAAGTGGCACTTCATTGGAATTACTACGCGTAGTGCCAAATTACTCCTCTGAACTTAAGTGTTTGTAAGTTAATGCAAGCAAATGAAAAATACGATAAATTTATGTCGACCTGTATGGGATTCGAACCCACTACCTTCGGCACACTCGCCTAGCCAAATGTAAAGTCGAACACGCTGACCTCTAGGCCATCGGGGCAACCCCTAAAAAAAAGGTTGACCGAGGACCCAGGGTGATGTTATGGCAGGTGTGGCTTGTACATTGACACAGTAGGGCACTTCCACAGACCGACAATTTATGAAATACACCTTGATGTTATGGCAGGTGTGGCTTGTACATTGACATGGCAGGGCACTTCCACAGACCGACAATTTATGAAATACACCTTATGGCAGGTGTGGCTTGTACATTGACACGGTAGGGCACTTCCACAGACCGACAATTTATGAAATACACCTTATGTTATGGCAGGTGTGGCTTGTACATTGACACGGTAGGGCACTTCCACAGACCGACAATTTATGAAATACACCTTGTTATGGCAGGTGTGGCTTGTACAAGAGTTCCATTGATTCTACCAGCCTTAGAGTATCACACACACACACACACACACACACACACACACACACACACACACACACACACACACGCTAATGGTCTTTGAGTGAACACTGTGTTCAACTTTAGTATCACATTTGGTATCGATTAGGGACGCCAAATAGTGGGAATGGTAGGTCAACTTTTTCAAATGGTAGTTTGCAAGTCTGTCAACAGATGGCACTGCATGCATGTAAACAAAGCGTTGTGGCCTCCCTCGAAAAAATTTAGCACCCAAACTGTTTGCTTCAAATGTAAAGCATGGAAACACAAAATTAAAGTTTCTTTTAGACAGATAAATGTTTTTCACCATCATTAAACAAGAATAGTTCATGATAAATGGCTTGATGGAGCCGTGGCTAGTGCTGAAACTAACACTGGTCAAAAATTAAAATGAAACCATCTGATTGGCTTTTTCCCGCTGCCCATGACAGAATTACAATTACATCCAGTCTTGATGTGTAGCCAATAAGTAAATAAATGGTGCATTTTATGATGTTTCCACAAATAAAATAGATTCCCTGTTATTTGTTAATATGTATGTAGGGCATGAATGTGGTTTCAAAATGGTATGTTTTGTATTGTAGGCTTTTTCTAATTCGTATATTAATTTATTTTGTTTTCAATTTACCCATATGGAACACAAAGGAATGCGCCATGGGTAGATCTTTTGTTTGTTCAAATGGTCTTACATTATTGATTTTTAGATTTTTTATGATTCTTTTTTCAGTTTTGGCAAAAATCTGTGAAAATTGTCCTTAAACCATAAAGCCAATTACCTTGAAATCACGTGGGAACATTTCTGGGGACCCCTGACCTGAATTTGTTCAACAGGTGGCACTGCAATTGTTTTATTTTTTAATTTGTCTTCTACAAAATCGTAACTCAGATTGTTCTGAAACAGGGCGAAATGTACCCAGTGGGAAGGTTGAACAAAGTTGTTTATTAGGTTTAGGTGGTAATATTTGGACCTCTGAATTTTTGATAATTTTTTCAATTCAAGTACCTATTTGATAATGCATGCACTACTTTTGCTTACAATGTAAGTCATACGAGACTGCAATAGGAATTCACATTTTTTACTTCTTCTCAGAAACCGATAACCACATTCACTTCAAACTAGTTGGAAAGTGCCTTGAGTATGTGTCCACTAAAAAATCTTCTTTGAACCCACTAAGCCAATTGCTTTGAAGTTGCATAGGGGCACTTCTGGGCACCCCAAATCTTAATTTATTCAACAGGTGGCGCTGACTTTCTATATTTTCACGAATTTTAGTGTGTTTTTGCTCTTTTTGACTTCTGCGCCTAAACCGTCATTCAGATTGTTCTAAAACTCTGTGGAAATGTAGCCTGTTGGGGGCTTCAACAAAATTTTGTACTACGTAGGAGGAGGAGTAGGAGGCAATCACTTTGTCCGTCCGTCCATCCATAAAGTTTATACACTATAATTTCATCACTTTTTAAACTAGGGCTTTCATGTTTTACAAGTTAATAGTCCTCTATAATGGCTAGGTGAAGCTTGAATATTGGCAACTATGGCCCAATTTCTCAAGTGACAGAGCAACATCCAAAAATTTGGTTTCCATATGACAACTTGCGAAATCTTTTAGCTGAGGCTTTCATATTGCATAGGATTATTGCCCTCTGTAAGCGCTAGATCAGGTTTGAAGATGGGTGACCTTGACCTAATTTCCAGCCAAAGTTACAGAGGCACATTAGTGAATTTTGTTTCTGTATTATAACTTGAAAAAGTTTTGATGTAGGCTGTCATGTTGCCCAAGACTCTAGCCCTGTACAAGGCCTAAGTAAAATTTGAAAATGGGTGATCTTCATCTTCCCGTCCGTCTGTTTCAGAAAGGGCTTTAATATTGTGCATATTTTTAGTCTACTGTCAGGGCACAGTCAAGTTGGATGATGAGTCACCTTTATCCTTCCGTCCATCTGTCTAGAACACTTCTGCATGATAACCTGAGCACGTTTTGAGTGGAAGCTTTCAAATTGCACAAGATTAAAGTACTTTGTAAAGGCAAGTATAAAAATGAGTGAACTTGACTCCATTCCCAAGGTAACAGATCCACATTGGTGAATTTGGTTTCTGCAAGATTACATGAGAACATTTTGAGGTAGGGCTTTTATATTTCACAGAATTATTGTTGTGACTTAGGGCTAAGCCAAGTTCACAGATTGGGTGAATCATGACCTTGACACAGTTCCTGAAGTCAGAGAGCCACATTAGTGAATTCAGTCTCCACATGATGAGAATTCTTTGCTGGGGCATTCATACTGCACAGAATTACAGACCCCTGTTATGGGTAGCTTTAGTTCAAAGCTTTCATATTGGACATGTACCATATGTTTGTGAATCTGTCATTTTGTCCACCCAACTGCAGTCTGTGTGATATACTGAACCCCAATGAAAAGTATCCACATAAAAAAATTAACACATTAATTTTGTAAGTTACTAAGTACTGTGTGTGCATATATGCATGGTTTGGAGCCTACATCAGGGTCATTCAGGACAACTTTTTAACTTTTGCTGGGTTGTTACATAATGCATGTGACTTTTGTGCACCGAATATGGCTTCTGACCACCACTCCTATTGGATGGCTAAAATGACCTGATGTTTTCAGTGGCTTTAAAAAGCGATGTTCAGCCAAGAAAAAAGCCAGTGGTCTCAGGTGTGTTGAGGCGATCATGCCGCGTCTGAGCCAAGGTCAAAGACACCATGCTTTGGGGCTTGCAGAGGGTGGAGTCCCAATCACTCAAATCGCACAAAGAATGGGGTGTACTCGGCGCACCATCCAACGACTAATTGAACGGCAACAAGAAACTGGATCCGTAGATGATCGGCCTAGGCCTGGCCGAGAAAGAGTGACAACACCTGGCCAAGACCGTCACATCCGGCTGATGCACCTGCGAGACCGTTTCCGTACAGCAGGCCAAACAGCCCGTGAGACTCAAGGGGTGAATCACCGTCCTGTCAGTAGTTCTACTGTGGAGAGGCGACTGAGGAGCAGTGGCCTAACAGCCAGAAGACCTTACAGGGGTAACCTGCTGACCCAACCCAGAAGAGAAAGACGACTGCAGTGGTGTAGAGCACACTCCAGGTGGACTCGCCAGCAGTGGAATACCGTCCTTTTTACTGACGAGTCCCGTTTTTGTGTCAGCAGAGCAGATGGCAGAGAACGTGTGTGGCGCCGGACTGGGGAGAGATATGCAGATGCCTGTGTCCGTCAGGCAGATCGATGGGGTGGACCCTCTGTCATGGTGTGGGCAGGCATCAGCAACCGCTACCGGACACCCCTAGTGGTCATTCAAGGGATCCTCAATGCTAGGCGGTACATTGATGAGGTGCTGGAGCCGCACATGGTCCCATTTATGGAGCAGCATCAAGATCTGGCGATCTTTCAGCAGGACAATGCACGTGCACACTCTGCAAGATTAACAATGAACTTTCTCAATGAGAACAACATCAATGTTATGGAATGGCCAGCGTTCTCACCCGATCTGAGCCCTATTGAACATTTGTGGGATCAGTTAGGCCAAGGTATTCAACGGAGGACACCTAGGCCTACTACCCGAAACCAGCTGATCCAAGCTCTGCAGGAAGAATGGAATAATGTTCCCCAACACAGAATTCAAACCCTGGTCAGCAGTATGCGCCGCAGATGTATAGCATGTGTTGATGCTCGAGGTGGCCACATCCCATATTGAACAGAAAAATTTGTGTGACTTTCAATTAGGGCAGTTAATGACATTTTTTGCCTGTAAGTGACGTTAATGTCGGTAGAGCGTGACATTATTTTTACGCCAGAAAAGTGAATGCTTTGTTAAGTTCTAAGCACGTCTAGGTATGAAATGTTTCAAGTATAAACAATAAAATACTTCAAAATTGGCATGTGGATACTTTTCTTTGGGGTTCAATATATATGGAAAGTTGTTTGAATTAGGACTTCCAACGTGCACATCCTTAAGCACCACTGTAAAGCCTTGACTAAGTTTATAGCCCAGTGTCTCTGACCTCTTTTTTAGGGTCACAAGATGTTATAGTACAAAACGTTGCATGGTTTTCCTTTTAGCTTTTTTACTGTTCATGTCTACAGTTAATCCAAATCTGACCTGTGATTGACAGAGTGATTAATAATGTAGGGGGGGTGGTGGATCCAGCAATCTGTGACTGCATGTAAATTTATAAATAAATTTCTGAATTCGGGTATCTGTCATTGAATGCATGCTTTTCTGTTGATTACTCTGTTTGTCAAGGAGGATTGCAATGAAAAGTCACATTTCACACAAAATGCTCATCCCCTAAACCAGAGTGTGACTTATTGCGGGTTGAGGTTAACTGAGGATGGGCTGTTCACATAACCATCTTGTTAATTTTGAATTAAGCTTATTCATTACGTAATGATAGCTCTCGATCGCCATTTGCCAGCTTCTGTGTCTGGGTTGAACGCCCATGAAATTGAGTTGAGCTTGCTCACTTGAAACTTGAAAATCTGATGGTCCTGTGTTGCCATTACTCATTTCGATGGAACTGGTGGTGACTCCCAGTGCACATGTTCCCTGTATCATCCTTCCTCTTTTGGGCACTATTACTGGTTTTCCTGTTTATGTTGGGAGCTCCATGAACTTCTTTTTACCGTCACTGGTCTAGTGCTTTCCCTTGTGTGGAAAATCTTTTCCCAACGGTCTGGGACTCTTTGGAACCCAGATAGCTGCTTTATAATTTGCAGATACCACTAAAATTATTGAGAGCTGGTCATTTGGCTTGAAACATAGCTTTTTAAGATGTCGTCTCAACGTTCAGATTGCAGAGAGGGGAAGGACAGTGCCTGACAGGCAATTGCTGCTTGGCAGTGTCTGCAAAATTTATTTCTAAGCCACAATGGACTTACGGACCATTTAATTTGAGCTACGGATGTCAGTGGGACAAGAGGAACCAGGACTGGGAGGTGCTGGCTCGATTTTTTTCCATTTTCCAAGATGGCATTCTGGCACAGACAGATAGAAGACAGTTAGCATGCTGTCGTTTAGAGTCCAGTTCTTTTGCCCTTGTTGGGTAAATTGACAGAAGTTTGACTCAAGTAGCCTCTTATGGTTTAGAGAGCATTTCTTTTTGCCCTTGTCAGGTAAATTGACAGAAGTAGGACCCGCATGGCCACCTCATGGCACCCTAGATCATGATAATTGCTTGGTTGTCATTTAACTTGACCTTGTGTGTTCTCTGAATACACATATCGGTTTTGTGTTAGGTTGGGAAATGACACTTGTCTTCTTCCTTGCATCCATAGTCACACGTCAGTTTGCAAGAGATCACCTTATGGGGAGCTTGAGCATTCGACACTACTTTGGTGGCAAACATGGCTCCTTCCTCTCTTTACCTGGGGCTTTAGTCTTGTAGATGCTTGTTTGGACCCAGATGCTATTGATCTGAGCCATGTACTGTTTTCCAGGCTGCTGTTCTTCACAGTTTTGGCAGCCTCTGAGACAACTGGGCATGGTCCACCAGAACCTCTCCTCCCTGGTCCCACATGGGCTGAGCAGGTGGAGATGGTGTTTGAGGCTGTGGTGACTTCCGTGGCAGCCCTTGCTGCCCCAGGGCTGGGCATGGTGATACTGATGCATCCACTCCCCTCCAGCCAGCAGATTTCTGAGTTGGCTGTGGCCCCTGTAACAGGTCTCCAAGAATGGAGACCTTCAGGTTTCTATTCTGGTATTCTCAGGTAGTCCAAGTGGTTGGGTCTGGAAACTCAGACCATAAATCTGAGATGTACGAGAAGCCTCCAGCACCTTGGACCATAAGTCCGGGACATCTGGTAAACCACTGGCACCTCAAGTGGCCCCTTCTACCCACAGATTTCTGAGTCGTGTTTGTGGTCCCTGTAGCAAGATGCTAAGAATAGAGACATTCTGGTTTTGATTCTGGTGTCCTAGAATCTCGACCAGTCCAAGCGCTCTGGTCTGGGCACTTGGACAATAAGTCCAAGAAGTACAGGAAGCCTCCAGCACCTCAGCTAGTCCTGGCACTCAGATTGTAAGTCTGGACGATCTGGAAAAACACCTGTGCCTTGGTGAACCATCCGAGCTCACAGCTCTGGGGGCTTGGATTGTGAGCCAAGGCAGTGCGAGATGAAAGGAGAACATGTCTGTGGGGGTGCCTTTGGCCATTAGTGGGCCTTTGGTCATGGTGTGTTGGCACCTAAGGTGAGCTTCAGCTCCGCTCATCAGCAGTGTCAGCCTTTGTGGCTTAAGACTTTGACTTCCTCCTTTCCTGCTGTCACTGTAGTTGAGTCTTTCTTGGCACTGAGACCCTTGGGGCCCCTCCTGCCAGCAGATTACTGAGTCAGCAGTGGGGGCAGCCCCTGTAACAAGTATCCAAGAAAGGAGACCTTTGGGTTTCCATTCAGGTATTCCAAAACCTTGGGCAGGCTGAGTGCTTGCGTCCAGGCACTTGGGTTATAAGTGTGGAAAGTCCAGGAAACTTATGCCTTGGCAGACTTCCCAAGCTCCCAGCTTTGAGAGATTGGATTGTAATCCAAGGCAGTACAGATAGAAGGAGGGCACCTGGGTCTGTGGGGGCACCTTTAGTCAATATTGAACCTTTGGTCCCAGTGGTGTTGGTGCTTGCAGTGGCCCGGGTTACAGCTTTAGCTCCCCCACCAGCAGTGTTGGCCTTTGCAGTGGGAGACTATGTCTTCCTCCACTCCTGCCATCACTGCAGCTGAGTTCAAGGGGACCTTATTGGTGCAGTGGCTCAGCCCTGCTGCCTTGAGTCAGCTCTGTCTTTGCACTTAGACTCTTGGGGTTCCTCCTGCCAGCAGATTTCTGAGTCAGCCCAGCTGTGGCCCCTCAGATGAGACCTTTGGGTGTCCATCCAGTATTCTAGAACCTATGCCAGTATGAGCACTCAGGTAAGGCACTCTGATCATAAGTCAGGGACATTGGGAGAAGCAAAGGGAGTACATCCCCAGCAGTGTTGGCCTTTGTGGTCAGAGCAGACTCTGGTGGTGGAGCAGCTTGCTGCTTCTGCCTTGAGCCAGTTCTCTCTGAGCACTGAGACTCTCTCTGGCCTGCTCCTGCCAGCAGATCTCTCAGTGGGTGGCAACTGTGGTCCTTGAGAATAGTCTCCCAGATACCCAGTGGGATCCCTCCAGCCACCAGCAGACATCTTGTTGGCAGCCACAGAGACCACTGCACATGGTCCACCAGAATATCCCCTCCCTGACCTTACATGGGCTGAGCAGGGGGAAGCAATTTTTGGGGCTGTGTTGACCTCTGCATCAGTTCTTGTTGCCTCAGTGCTGGGTGTGGTGACATAGATGCATCCACTGTTGCCCCATTTACGCTCTGAACGGTGAGCATGTCGGTGACCATGAGGGCTGTGAAAAACCTTCCACACCCATGGCACAACTCCTGCCCTGCTGAAGGGCTTTCATCATGTTGAAGCACTAATTCAGAGCCTGGTTGGTGAGCAAATCTGGTCCAGCCCGTTGAAGTCCTTCCCAGACTGTGTCTAATCATTGTTGGCTCCTGCTCCCTCCAGGACGTAATGCCCTGGGAAGAGCAGACAGAGCACAGGAAAGGGCCAACCTTGTGGTAAAGGCAAGAAGACAGGAAACTCTTGGCATTCCTGACTCTTGTGTGCCAGATTGTGCTGTGTCAGGATTGCCAACCTCCTCACAGATGATTCGTTCGTCCTCAACACAGAGACACAGCCTCTTGCTGGATTTGCAGCATCCTAAGTGGACCATTCTGGAAGTTTGCTAATGTTTGGGCCTGATAGAAAACCTATTCAAGTCCAATCTTTGGTCAGCAGACTTTCGTCCTCCTTGATATCCAGTTTGTTCTGGCTGCCTACATCTGTTGCTCTTTGGACAATTGGTAGGAGAGGCTTATGCCACCACTCAGAGCCACTCAGACGGGCAAGGTTCACTAGGCATAACAATGGCTCACCCTGCTGGGCTCCCTGTCCTTGATCATCTTCCCGGTCTCACTCGGTGGTCTCCACTGTTGCCTTTTGCAGCACATGGGGGGGGGGGGGGGGGTCTATAAACCAGGGCTATCAGGCACCCACACTTCTGTGGTGGACCAAAAGGGAAAATGTTATAAAGGGACAAATGCTGAAGCCTTTCAGGCTCACTCACCACTCATATGCCTGGTGGGGAGCCCAGGTGGAGAGCCAGACTGCATCTGGCCTCTGGCCACCCACCTTGAGTGTCACCACATAACTGGTCCGAACTGGCGGTGTTATGCTCACTGCTCCTCCACATTCAGGACCTGGTGGAGCACATCTCAAGACATCAAGATGTCCTGGCTGACCACATTCCAAAGAAGGGGTCAGTCGGTAGGGAATAAGTGGTTGGTCCACCCTAGGGTCATTCAGGCCGTGCACACAAGATGGGGAACTCTACATATGGATCCATGCTTGACTTGCGAGAATGCAAAGCTGCCAGTTTATGTCTTGCCGGTTCTAGACCCCCCAAGCCCTACCAATGGATGCTAGAGCCATGGACCGGAGCAATCTGTGGGTGTACATCTTTCTGCCCTGCCAGATTCTGCTGTGCAGCAATTGCTTGGTAGACTACTGGAAAAAAGAGTCAAGCCTCTGCTATGATTTCCAGCATGGCCAAAGCTTTGAGTACAGCCACAGGCCAGTGGGTTCCACAGGAACCATTAATTGCTCAACTTCCATGCTTAGTGGTTTTTTCTGACTCTGATGCTTGTCTGACCATTCCCAGGTGAGTCTGAGGCCTCACTTGTGGGTGCCCTTGCAAAGAACCAAGTGGGGCAAGATTGGCTAGGGCTTTCAAGGGTTTTACACTCTGTGCCTTGGATGCTGCTCTTCCTCTCAAGGAAAGAGCCCTGTGCCCAGCAAGAGTCTTTTGCTGGTACCTTTTTGCACAAACAGACTCAGAGGATGGAGTTTTGCCCTCCTTATACCACTTTTTGCAGTTTGTCCTTATATCCTGGCCTGTTGCCAGTCTGATATGGGAGTTCACTGCCCTAAGAAACGCATACCGCTCCCTGGCACACATCAGTTTTACAACTAGGTCCTGTTTAAGATCTCGAGGTCTGATGGAGCTGAAACCAATAGCACCTACCCATAAAGCAGATAGCTGTCATGTTGGTGAGTGAGCACTGGGGGGGGGGGGGGTTCAGTGCAGTCCCATTTGGGTCGAAAGTAGTGTTTCTGGTTTCAGCTGCTGGGGGCCACTACGCCACAGGTCTGTGGTTTTCCCTTTAGACATCACCTCTTCACTCCAACTGATGGCTACTTGTGAGCTACTGGTCCTGGTGGTCATATGGGTCAGTATGCCAGTTAAATTACACCCTCCACGTATACCCTTGTATATCGGCAAATGGTGGTCGAGGTTACATTATCTAACTAATAAAAGATATTTAGGGTAATATCAGTATTAGTAAGTATATTTATGTTTCAACTGACCAATCACCAAAAGATGTAGGATGATATAGGGAACATGCGCACCAGGAGTCACTGCCAAATCCATGGGAACGAGAGATGGCATCAAGGGACTGTCAGTTTTCAAGTATCAAGTGAGCAAGCTCAGCACGATTTCATGGCCATTACACAATGAACTTCATTACATTTGTTTCTCTTATATTCTGTCATAACTATGATTCTGTCAAATAATATACCACATGTAATTTAGACTTGACATATAGCAAAGCTAAAAGGCATACCCATGAAGTGAATTATGCAAGTATTGTGGGGATATGTACGCACCTGGATTTTTAATTCCTGCTTATCAATGAAGTATCCAAGTTTTCTTATGATAGCTTGACATAGGTGTTTTCTTTCTTTATTATTTATTTTTATTTTGTCAATTATTGTTATCATGACACACCTGTTCACATCACTCCACACCAATTATATGCAATGCTGCAATTTTAACGAGTTTTAACTTGTAATTCAAGCTCCTTACTTAATTTAGACACCAGTGGGGCTATACACTGTTAAGCGTGTTACGTCATAATCCTCTGTGGAAAGTGCCTCTAAAAAGGATTCCTTTGTAGTTACAAAACCACGGATTTGATAAAAGTGAATGTATTATGGTAATAATGTGTAATATTTGACAATTCTCTGCTTGTGATGAAACCTTGCATATTGTAACTATGGTTTTTGCAACTGACGTCCAGGGTTTAGTAATGAAACCATTGGGGACTAAAATGCTGATATGATAGAAGAGATATCAGAAGGAGCAAACCTACTATTTTTTTAATCAAATACCAAGCAACATTTCAGATATCACGTTAAAATAGCTAACTTCAAAATTTTAAACTAATTAAGCACATTTTGCAACAAAATAAATCTTTCACTTGCAAATTACAAACTCAATATGGTCCTGCATATGATCTAAATATGTTATTTTTACTTGGTGTATTGTAGTATTTTAATACTTTTGCAAACCAATCCGAATTTATGAGCACTTTAAATGATTCTATTTAATGTTCTAGACAATCCATGTGTATGGTTTAAGAGTTTAGAAAGATTAAATATGGGATTACATGGGCAAAAATAATGGAATGTAAAAAGGATTTTCCTTATAATACATATTCAATGGCTTCAGCGAACAAATAACTTTTTGCAGGGTATTTTTTTTCTGCCTCCTGGTGAAAATGAACTATCTTTTGGGGAAAAAACACTTAGTCATGCTCAAAATACAAGAAACAGACATTAGAAACATGCTTTGTTGTGAAAACTCCCAGTTGGCACATGGAACGGCCATCAAGCAGCTTCCCAAGTAACTTAACGGAAATGTACAAAAGCTAACTATAATTAACAGATGTAGTTTGCTTTTCCATAGTCTCAGGGCGAAAATTCTCCCGACTTATGTCAGACTTATTGGAGCTCGACATGGCGCTCTGTTTAATGATAGTGAAACTTGTCAATGTGCCCATCCCGCACTTGTCATGCAACTTAGGAACAGGAGCATTCATTAGCTCTGCAAGTAAGACAGACAAAAGCAGGTACGTGCCAGTTCTATATTCATGTACGTGATGTCTGGGCATGTTTCCTGATAATAATACTCTGATAATGAATCATCTGTCACTTGTTGGAAAGATAATGAAATAATAACAGAATTACGATGTCTTTGAGGTGCCATAATATTTACATAATTTGTTTAACAGTATACTTATTAATTTGATTGAATGAAAACAGGTCTTTAACGAACGATGAATCAAGTTTAAAACTGACACATGCAGGCAATTAAACGATCCAGAAGGCAAAAATACACAATTAAATATAGGCTCATATATTCCCGTCAATGCGACATTGTCAAAATGTGCCAGTTGGATTTCATAATTAATTTTCTTTACAGTTCTTACAATTGAAAATATCAATTGCTTGCCACTACAATATTTTATCAATGTCAAAAAGTGGCAGTCGAATTTTGTAATTAATTTTCCTTAACGTTTTTAAAATTGATAGTACCAATTGCTTGTTACTACAATATTTTGTCAAAAGTATATCGATCATCTCTTTCATTAACGATTTCAACAAAAGATGATGTGCTTTGAATCATCACAACGGTACTAGATTCATATTCTTTGTAAAAAGATCTTTTCATTGAAGTACCTACATGCTCTTAGCTGCAAAAAACATTATAGTGTCATTATTAACAGACTTGGCTAGCACTTTCCATTAGCCAAGTAGCTAGTGGCTAAACGGGTGTGATTTAGGTGAAGCAATTTTGAAAGCTTTAGCCAAATTTGCTAAACACATCTTATGACTTATTCAACTGGTGCACATAATCTTGGTATTCTGCTTAATTATTTAATTTGGTGAGCGTAATGTCAAAATATTGAATTTTTACTTGTGAATTTGGCTTACATCACAAGTAGTCGGCCAATGAAACCTGATAAAAAAAACACCAAAACTCCTCAATCATCGCATATTTCTTGGTTACGTACGCCTATGTCTGAAGCAACGTGTCCAGTGCACAGCAGACACAACAAGTCAATGTGTCATATCTGGTGACATAGCAGAGTAATGCAGATTTGAGTGGCACTTTTTAATTGCTTTAATAAATTGATTCTCTATATTATTGCTACTATACCTACCCTTTTGAAATTTTAAAGTAACATGAGCGAAATATAGAATGCTATTCTTGTAACTGCTCCCACTACTGCAACTGTCTTCATTTGCAGCTGGCAGTGAATAGTGCTCGGCAGAGAAAAAGAAGGCTTGTGCCCAGCACGTTTAAAACGGATTGTAATACGCATGCTTAATGGTAATTTAGGCGACAAATCGGCCACAAAATTTACACATTTACGAACAGGTTCGAATCTTCTTGTGTAAATCATTGGAAACCATGGATGGCTCAAAACGGAATACTCCATAAGAACTGCTGTCCACCGTTACATGGGGTTTGGGCAGCTGCGTTAACAGAGTGAACTGAACAATGTATTTATTTACTGAACTGCACAGTCCCTACTAGGTTTCCAAAACATATAGTTTGCTGAATCCCGTAGTCCAGCCCAGCGTACACGTACGAAATGGCGAATACAACAGTGCAACATAATAAAATTATTGTTACCACTGAACCGTTTCTTAGTGCTATGGGAATCCAACAGCGTTATTGCTTAATTCTAGCTTAATTTGATAACTTGATTATTTATTGCCTCTCTGACTGAGATCACTGACTGCTGCAGTAAATGTGCTCACGTACTGCTACTACAACTACAACTACTACTACAACTACAACTACTACTACTTCTACTACTACTAATGAACCCTACCCCTTTACAACGGGGGGGGGGGGGGGTGTCAACAGGTCGGGGGTACGCCGCGTTACATCAGGTATTGTAACCAAAATAGGTATGACACTTTAACTCTTTTAATGCCAAGGTTTCGCGGAGTCAACAGACTTTTTCAGCTCCCCTTGATACAAAGAAAGTTGTTAACTTAGACCATTCTTAAAGTCTTTGCAACTGTGCATATTCCGGTAAGAGGATGAAAGCTCAGTGTAACCAAGAATATAAATCTAGTGTCACGGGCCCCTGCATATTTATATGGCGAAAATCCAGCCTGTTTGTTTACATGTTACATAACCTATGCACCACAGTACATTGCATTATATGTGAATTGATACAAATTGAAGTCTGCACGATGTGAGAAGAGCCAATAAAATATTCATTCTGCATGTCTAATAAGTTGTGTCATGCCATTTTTAAAAGCGTTATACGGTTGTTGAGGGGTCATATCAAAAGTCAGGAGAGTTTTGTAAAGGACCGCTACAGAAATCGTATAATTGCCCTAGTTTGTGTTGATTGATTAAAGAAATTTTGTGCCATTTGACGAGGTTTAAAATCAACCTCACAGGGCTAGAATTTAGTGTCAATGTTCTTAATAACTATTCCTAATAAAAAGGGGAGAAAATATTCAAGATACTGTAAAAAGTTTAAAACGTTTGAGGTGACTCATGAGGAGACATTCAGTGAGAAACGGAGCTGTATTTCTGTGACAGCGGTCGCCACGAGGCAATCACATGACAACATGGTCAAGGTCAAAGGAAAAGCTGGCCTCCCACGTGTTGACCAGTGTTGACGCTTAGACGCAAGACTGAGCGCACGACGGAAAATAGTGAACACGAGATTTTGAGGAATTTTAATTACGAGATTGTGATACAAAGTATGGAGCGGCAATTTTGTTTAATAAAAGCTTAATTAGTGTAAAAATGTTACAAATTGAGAGAATACTTCACCGCAATGATACTACGTTTGTCTATCATGACTATCATGACTATCATGACACGAGATGACGGGAAAGACCATAATATTTCCAAGGAAAGACTGACTGCTTTTGGAATATTCGTCTCTAGTTTTTGGGGTCTGTTTCCGATTGTAATTTTCAGCACCTAAAAGTAGGTTACGGCCGCTTATGACAGGCTGTTTCAAGAAGTAAGTAAGATGAACGTAAATCTGTTGTGTTATGCTCGGTGCAGTGGTGATGGTGCGAGGGCAGTGACGTGGTGGGGCAGTGAGGGAAACCACGCTTTCACCGTCTCTGTGGTGAACAAATGCACAAATCTGAGTAGCACCAAATCCGGGAATCCGATAGTTGCGTTCACTATGTGTTTTGTGTTATAATTAGATGCATATTTCCTCTTTCATACTTGGCAGAATTGCCGTTGATGGGATACACATCGACGCCGTCGTTTGCGTACTACCATGGATGCTATCGGTACATTGCAGTCAATTTGCGTATACAGTATTTGCGCATTCATCGCAAGAAAAGGTGTTCTTAATTCAAATTCAAATGAAGGATTGAAAATTTCAAATTAGAAATCGGTGTCGTTGTAATGCACATCGAGTGTGCGGACTCGTGTGCGGACCGTCACCACCTTTTCTACCATTGTAAACAACAGCTGCTTGACCATGTGGTCTGACAGAGAACACATCCTATTGGTGAATTGAGTCACACGCAAAAAGGAGCCAATCACGGCTCGTGTTACATTGTGTTTATCATGGCTTTCGCTCTGTGAACATGTGTGAATCTTTTGTTATTTACGGAGGGAACACACAAACGGGAAGCTTTGTTTATATCGCAGCATGCGGAAATAAATATTCCAGTACTTATAGCGACAATTATTTGGAATCACAGGCAAAGGCGCAAAGGTAGGGAAAAGAGGGAAGTGCCAAATGTGTCACAAGTCAGTCCGTGACAGTAGGTCCCACCATGGATATCTCCATGGTCCCACGATGATGATCAGTTCCCCCAGGGACGTGCTATCTATATCAAGTCCCTGGTTCACCATAGATGTAACTCCACGCTGTCACTTGGGCGCGACTAGCAGTTGTGCTTTGTGTTTGCGCCGGAACTCAACTCACGTATACGGCACCTATAGCTGTACAAGGAAAACCGAAAAAAATCTTTATTGTACATAAACCAACGTTACATCGGTATGGTACAAAGGTAGACATAAATATACATGCCATACAACAAAGACTATCTTTACAAATGCAGGATCATACTTTACATATACAGTAGTATATATAGTTATGACTAATTTAGTGTGTATGTTACATGACCAAAACTTGGGGATCTTGTTGAAGGATGGACGTATACCCTCACTTTTACATGCAGACGATGTTGTTTTGCTTGCTGAAAGCGGAGCACAACTTCGGACTATGTTGAATGTAGCTAATTGTTTTGTATGTAAATGTGGCATGAAATTCAATGGGAATAAATCAAAAGTAATGGTTATTGGTAAGCGTCTAGATATATACAAACGCTGGAAGTTTGGACATGTTGACTTGGTAGAGTGTGACACATACAAGTATTTAGGAATTCTTTTCAGCAAATCACTATCTGACAGTATTCTTGTTAAACAGCATGTTAAACCCAAGGCTACCCATCTCAATGGTTATATGTATAGTATCTTAGCAGGTCACGAACATATCAACAGAATATCATTTGGCGACAGTTTGAGGAGAAGCTTTATTATGCCGGCCCTTCCACACGGGTCTACAGTTTGGCTTTGTAACGCCAAAGAAAGTACTGGTGTTATCAAATCAGTACAATACAACGTAGCTCGCGCATAAAAGGTACGCCCGCTATGGTGGCCACTTTAGGGGATTTGGGGTGGCTGCCACTCAATTTATTGCTAGACAAAGCAAGAATCAATTTCTTCCACGGACTTAAATATACTTTGCCCGATTCAGGATTATGCAAGAGAGTTCTACTGGAATTGCGAAGAAATTTTGTTAATGGTGGACATGCTTCTTGGCCATACGTGGAACAAATTGATAAGATTCTAAGAGGAGTTAGTTTGGATAATGAAATACACGACCAAGATGAGCGGTGGCTACTAAGGTATCCCAAGTTGTCCCTGGATAACTATGTGCACGACTTTTTAAATGAAATTGATAAAAAGAAAGCACTATCTTTGTATGGTTTATTGAAGACATCATCCTTCCGTGAAGATTACCTGTTTGCTATAAATGATTATGAGTCGGCCAGTCTGAAGTTTATGGCGCGCTCAAGATGTTTTGGTTTTGTTACAAAACTCGGTTTACTCCTTGCAAATGCTGAAATTGAGCAGGGTATTCGGGTTGTTGATATGTTTGATGGTTTTAACATTTTTTTTTCGCTACATTGTCATCTTTCGGGCAGATCGAACTGACGGTGAGTTGCTACATAGACCTACTATCTCGTATAGGACGTCCATGGTTGCTGTAACCCGGCTCCAATCACGGGCGTAAGCCAATGTCAGTGCGTTTGATCTCGAAATCGGATGCACGCGACAGTGAAAATACCTGCTTGTTTTGACCATGGAGGTATAATAGCTCCATGTTTTGACAGAAATCAAGTATGTAGTTCAGTCCTGTTGAATACGACTGCTGACCAAGTAACTGTTTAAACCTAGAATGTTTACTTAGAAATTTTCAGCACCTATTGGCGTCCTCACGCACATATTGGTGCATTGGTGTTTTACACAGGGACTGCAGTTGTCACCTGCATATCGCTAGTCGTAACGGCTCTGGCAGTGGACGTTGCAAAAACCATCATTGATGTTTTCAGGATTGATTCTCTCAAGATAAAGAGTTTTGGAGCGAAAAAGGTAGCGATTTTATCAAACTTCATTTTCCGTTTCCGCGATCGCGGAAACACGGCATCCTTAGGAGAATTTATCCGAGAGAGATGGAAAACATTAAATTCACTACTTTATGCCTAAAGAGCATATGTCATAGGTCATACAACTGAATTGAAAAGCACAAATAAAGAAATAATTGACGTTGCAATATATAGGTTTTGAATAATTGGACACTAGTCATGCTGACCTAAGGTGGCAGAGCTTATGTTATGTTACCGCTCCAGCCCGTTCATCTGTCTGTAAACTTTTGCTCGTCAGTGGAATAGTGGGATACCGTCCACATTTTAAAAGTTACACTCATATACATTTCAGGACTTATCGGATGTTGGAAATCTAGGTAAGTTCGATGTTGGTGGCGCAAGCTACAGTATAACGTGAAATATAGGTCAAAATGTGGAAATATTGTGGCAACGCTAGCATCCTTGATTGTCGATGGATGTTTATGAAATTTGGTGAGCATTTGCGGGAAGATAAAAAGTCAAATAAAAATGCTAGTGGTGCCACCTATAGGTGAACATAAAATATGAGGTGATATGTTGAGACCTATGACCTTGTTTTTTTTTTTTTTAATGTCTTTAATAAGGCAGGGCTTAATATGTTCATTTCCAGTAGCCCTCCTACTGGCATGAAAGTAAAACACATCCTGTCTGATAAAGATTCCTTTTTTTCCAGGTTCGTCTTCTGTTGGAATTGCAACATCAAATGTGGCAATCTAGCAGACCTAAATTACTAGCAACCTTGCCACAAAAACTCCCCTCCCCACAAAAAGGAAAAAAACAACACACACACACACACACACACACACACACACACACGCACAAGGGGATCGAACGCTGAACACCTTCTATTTGACAGTCATGTCAGTCTTAATATTTGTTTTTGCAACCTCAAGAATATTAAATTGAACACGTATGTGACCAGCATTCATTTATGGCTACTGTTTTCTAAACTTCACGGTATTCATGCAGTTGGCTACTACTTCCATTAACCTTGCTACATTTACTGAATTTTAGTTAACTAGATTTAGCTGGAGCCAACTGGCTTCTATTTCTGTAAACTTAAACATATGCTGTTCATGTTTAGCTCAGGTGATTTGTCAGTCAGCTGAGCTTGTAAGAGGCTTGGTTTTCCACCTGTTGTCGATCCACATTACGCACATTTTCGACTTCTCCTCGAAAGTCTGTTGGCGGATCCTCTTCAAACGTGGTGGCAATGTACCTTGGGTGGGTCTCTACTAAATTTGTTCAAATGGTCTAGCTTCAGTGGATTTTGGAGCTTCTTTCATTTTTTTTTGTTCTTAGATTGGGCAAATCTTAAAAAATCCCCGAAAACGCTCACCCGTTTGCTTTGATAACACACAGAAACACTCCCAGAGACCCTTTGTTCTTAGTTCGTTCACCAAGTAGCGCTGCAGTTTTTCCTTATTTGTTCTGATTTTGTGTGTGTGTGTGTGTTTTTACTATTTTGGACCTCTTCAGCACCATCACTCAGATTAAGCTGAAACTTGATGGTATGATCCTTGTGCATAGGTCAACGAAAGCTGTTCACTAGGTGGCACTGCTGTGCATTCCTGACTTTTAATGTTTTTTTCCCCATTCGACTACTTATCGGTAAATGCATCTTTCCCATTGATTACTATGTAAGTCAGTGGGCATTCTAATGTTTAATATCATGTATTTTATCCATTAAGTGGCAATGTTCTTTATAAGGTTTTCTTGAAATCTTCTACTTCTTCCTCATGCTTCAGTGAAATTTATAGTTTCAATGAATTTTTCTTTAGGCAAATCTTAGAAATACTTCTAAATGTCATGTGTACTCAGATAAAGCTCAACACAGGTCTATTCAGTTGCAAATTTGATTTTGTGAACAAGTATAGGTCAGTTTAGCACGGCCTCTTCACACAGCCTGTTTGTTAGTAAACTAGGTGTATCTGAACCCTAACAAACAACTTTTACTTTTGTAGATGGAGCTGAATTTTATTAAACTAGTTCATAATGAAGTCAAGGAGCTGGCTACTGAGGCCAAATAAACCATGGCTTTCTTTATAAACTAGTTATATTAGAAGTGAAGAACTGGTTATTATTATTGTTATAAACTGCATTCAATAAAATGTGTTTGTTACGCCTGAATAGTCTTTCCTTCATTATTATTTCTACTTGCTCATCAGCCCTACAGGCCTACATATGCTTTGCTCCTGTATTTAGGCCACCAGGCTTGGTTTAATAACGTCAGTGAACACCAAGCGTTTTTAATGACGTCAGTAGAGTCAGTGAATGTCAAGAGTTTTTAATATACGTCAGTGAACATTGAAATTTAGATTTGTTTAATATGATGTATATTTCGCGGGTCTAGCACCATTACAGCGTGGCCCTGCTTTTACGTCTTCCCCGTCCCATTGAATTTATCCTAATGTGGAGGTCTGGCAAAAGGACCACTATTTTTATAGTTTTTAGAAAAGGAAATAGAGACCAGGGTTTTCTCATTCATTCCAATAATAGGGGCTCAGCATATGGAACCTGTCCATCAAGGTTTTCACATATAAAAAACCTGCATACAGTTTATACTCCACAGATAGAAAAGTAAAAGAAGAAAGATTTTGGCACAAATAAACGGAAACACGTTCGCACCCTTTATGAAAGAGACAAGAAAAGTGAGGCAACACATGTTAATTTCTAATTTTAAGAAACATTTTTGTTTTACGACTCCACTATTAAAAACAATATAGTTGTTATCAGTCCTCAGTCCCCACGATATCTGAAGATCTTTCAGACAGTATAACGTTTTATCTGAGACGGATGCAGTATCCAAAGCCAGTAACTTCCAAAAATGGTACAATCAAGTTTCCTGGAGGCCGCCTAGGCCCACCAAATTACGGACAATGCACTTCATCAATGATCAGCAGCCCTCCACTGTCATTAGGACCCTCCCCGTGCTCAGGCGCTAATAACAGTGCCATGTTGCTGATCATTGATGTTGTGCCAGTAAAAAAGTGTAATATTATGTTACATTGTTACATTACATGCAACTTCTCATGAGACAACATTGAATAGCTGTTCAGTTTGAAGCTTTTTTTCTGTCCAAAAGAGCTGGATAATATCAGTATCTCGTACATTCCCGCCTTTGAGGTCCTGGATCATGGTTTTTCGACCTGACTGACAAGTCACTTTTTTACAGTCTTTAACAGCCATGCAGGCGTTATCAACTATTCATTTTTTAGGTGCGTTCCCGTAATGATGCCCATAAGTGGTGTTTAAAGACCACACTGAGCCACACTGTTTTGAGCGATTAATACCAAGGTAAAAGAGTGCATCTGGTGACAACTTAGATTGTGGCCTCACACTGACATACAGTTAATACACAGATAGATAGATAGATAGATAGATAGATAGATAGATAGATAGATAGATAGATAGATAGATAGATAGATAGATAGATAGAAACTTTATTTTACGAGGGTTACACTGTAAGCCAGCTTATCTCCCCAGTGGCCCTCAATAAATATATGCATAAAATACAGACATAAAACATAAAAGTCATGTAAAATTCATATACACGTGTAAATAAAAACAGTTAAAAAGGCGGAAGTATACATATGATTATTAAGGTGTTGTCCGTCATTGACGTATATCTGGCTTCGGTATTTTTTTTTGAATATTTGTAGTGTATTGGCTGTTTGAGTTTCACAGTTCAATTTGTTCCACAGGTAAGGGCCTCGGTATAAGAAACTATTTTTGAATTTTTCTATCCTGGGTCGGGGTACAGTCAAATTTCTTTTTGATGATGATCTTGTAGTTCTGGATGTTGTATTGGAAAGAGGATGAAATAAATTTGATAGGTAACTCGTTGTTAAACCATTCAAGCATTTGTATACTAGAGTAACTGTCCTGAGGTCAATTATGTCTTTCAACGGTAGCCAGTTCAATAGCTTGTAATAGTCCTGGGTAGAGTGTCTGGGGTTGAGGTCAACTATTAAGTGGATTGCCCTCTTCTGGAGTTTTTCAAGACGGTTTATTTGAGGACTGGAACCCCAGACACTGCAACAGTACGTCAGGTGAGGGTGTACATAGGCTTGGACGAAAAGTATCCTTGCCTCCGTAGGGAGATAATGTTTGATACGCCATAGGAGACCAAGAATTCCGCTGACAGTCTTGTACACTTTGTTCACCTGACATGACCAGTCAAGGTGGTTATCAATGACAACCCCAAGGGCTTTGTCCTCCTTGACTGTTTTTATGTCGGCGCCATTGATATTGATGTTTAGGTTGTTTTGCTGTAGATGCCTGGATTTTTGGGCTGTGGAAATGATCATGGCATGGGTCTTCTCAGTATTTATAACCATCTTATTTGCAGTACACCATGCACCGATACTTTGAGCGTCCTGGGAAAGTTTGCGTTCAAGCTAATCTAGAGATTTGGCGGAGGTGTATAGGGTAGTATCATCTGCGTACATGGAGATTTTTGAATGGGTGATGTGTAGATGGATGTCATTGACGAACAGAAGAAAGAGGGTCGGTCCTAGTATAGTACCTTGAGGGACCCCAGCGCGAACTTCTGATTTGGTAGACATTGAGTTTTTAAACTTCACATGTTGTGTCCTCTTTGTTAAAAATGAAGTTAACCACTTTAGGCTAGTATGGTCACAACCGTACATTTCCAGCTTTTTCATAAGAAGTTCATGGTTTACCAAATCGAACGCCTTGCGTAGATCAAGTAAAATTAGGCCTCCGATGTCTCCTTCATTCAAAGCTTCAAACCAGTCACATGTTAATTGGAGGAGTGTTGATTCACAAGAATGAAGGAGGCGGAACCTAGATTGTAAAACATAAATTAAGTTTCTAGAGTTTAAGAAGTGGTAGAAATGGTTCTGGACATGACTCTCTGGTATTTTGCTCAGTATGTTGAGGATGGTAATTGGCCTGTAGTTAGCTCTGTCTGCAAGATCGTTGGCCTTGTGTAAAGGGAGAACTCTGCCATCTTTCCATTTAGTTGGAAACTGTCCGTTCTGGAAGCTGGTATTTAAGATTTTTGAGACAGGTCTACATATTGCAGGTGCTGCTGCCTTTAGTAGTCTGGCACTTATAAAAACAGGACCAGTAGCTTTTTTGGAGTCCAGGTTAAGCAGGAGTTCTTTCACTTGTTTGGGTGAGATGCCCGGGATACTGAAGAGATCGTTGGCTTCCTTGCAGCTTTTTATGTAATTATGCAAAGGAGCTGGGTCCCATGTGTTCGTTTCTGGTGGTATATATGTATCAGCAATTGAGCTGAAAAAGTCTTTAAAAGAATTTGCAATTTCCACATCATCGGTTAAAATATTTTCATCATCATTTATTAAAACGGGGCTGCTTGTCTTTTTGTTGGGAGCTAATTCGCGGAATAATTTCTACACAGTTTTTGTCATTTTTGGTTTCCTTAATCATATTGATGTAGTATTCTGCTTTTGCTTCCCTTATCATGTCTGTGACTTTGTTACGCCATACACTAAAATTGATGTCATCCCTGCTTGCTTTATATTGGTCTCTGGTGGCCATGGCTTGTATGATTTCATCATTAATCCAGTCTGGTTGTTTTGGGCGTTTTACACGTTTTTCCTTCACAGGTGCATGTATGTTAGTGATATATCATAAAACATCAAGTAAAAGATATCTAGGAGGTCGTCCACATTCTCAAAAGTGTCCAATATTGACCAGGCGAGCGCCATTAAATCATTAACATACTTTTCCTCGTCAAATGATTTGAAAGATCGGTATGTGATCGACGAATGCGCGAATTTTCTTGGGCCATTGCGCCGAAGGCTTATTGACACAGGATAGTGGTCACTGAGGCCCGACTTCATTACTTTTGTGCCATTAACATGATCAGGGTGAGTTGTATAGATATGATCCACTACAGTTTGACTTGTTGATGTAGTGCGAGTTGGCTCATTAACCATCTGGTTTAGGTCATATGAGTCAACCACATCTAACCAAGATTGTTCAGCATGGGTCTGGTTAGTGAGTAGGTTTACATTTAAGTCACCCATTATGATTATTTCTTTATTTTCACTGTGAGCGACCTTTAGTGCATTGTCAACAAGTTCTGCCCATTTCGATATTTCATAAACCCCTTGTGTATGTGGGGGCCTGTAAAAGTTACCAATAAGTAATGGGGCTGATCTTGGATATTTAATTTCTATCCATATGCATTCAGTTGGGTTGGTGATGTTCTCTATGTCTGCACGACGGGTATATGGTATATCGTCTTTAATGAAAACAGCTACACCACCCCGTTGCATATCAATTAAACGGTCCTTTCGTTCGGGGTTATGTCCATCAATGCCGATGAATGAATCCGGGATATTTTCATTCAGCCAGGACTCCGATATCCCTGATATGTTACAAGTGCAGTCTAATTTTTGAGATGAAAACATATGACGAAGTTCATCTAATTTGTTAGTTAGAACTTGTACATTCCAGTGGCATAGTTTTATACCACGGGGTAGATCACTGGCTAGAGGATTGTGACAATGGTCCGATGTATCAGTATGGTCAGGGCTGGGATCCAGTAGCAAAGAGTTCCTTAGGTTACCATAATATATATGGGCTGCTTTATTCCCTTTTTGAAGTTTTAGTGGGAATACTGGAAGCAACGGTGCTTTAGTGATAAACTGGGTATGGGGTGAGGTTGGGTAATTCTGCAGGTTCATCACAAAGTTCGTGTGTACATATATCATAGGTAATGGTGAAGCCTTTGTTGCTGTAATGTTTGTCAACATTAAAATACAGTCAAAACAGCTACCTGACCTGGTGAACTGGCCGAAGAGTGCAGGCTAGGTCAGACTGGCCAGGCTGGTTAAACTGTGGTCCATTGTTCCATTGAAAAGGCCATAGTGACACACTGTTGTCCTTGGTTGACACTGGCTTAGTAGAACAATATTTGTCCAAATGATTGTGTAAACCAAACAAATGTCTATACTGTCAGCCTTGTCTTGATGGCAATTCCTGGTACGTATATGGAAAGCCCAGTAACTAAAATGTCCTATAGATGATCTGTACTGTATATGATCAATACCCATCTTCACTCTTTTGGTATCCTTAGGTGTTTAAATGCAGCTGATGATAATTTGGGTGGATGAAATGTCTGGCAAAAGAATGTGAATTATGGGGAGCCAATATAAGAGTCTGTCACCTCCAGAAGGGCTGTTCAGGATCAAAAAGAAAAAAATACAGGGTCTCGTCGCTCTTTCCCGTCTTGCGTTGTGGCAAGCATCTTTGGGCAGATTTTACGTCGCAAACGCTCTTCTTGTTTTTTGTCTGCCGGTCGTGTGTATAAGACGTACTTCGAACCCCACCCCGACCACCACCGAAAGTACCATACCGTACCATATCATACCAACCATACCATACCATACCGTACCAACAATGAAGCACTCCCCTTTAAACAAGGGGGTTCACACCGAAGTGGAGCAACCTAATCCCTGTGTCCACCCCCCCCCCCCCACGCATCACTGTCTCACTCCAAACCCTCCCGTATTACCCCATAAAACCTGCACCTCCTTCTTCACTATTTAACTGACTCCTGTCCCTTGCTTATTCACCGACATCTTGGTCTTATTCTCCCTTCCTCCTGACAATGTACCTGTAATACCCGAGATAAAATTTCTGTAGGAGTCTTGTTATGCCACAGGCTGTTGCTAAAGTTCTTGTAGTCTCCCACTACTAAACTAGAGTAGAACTATATATATACATATATGCACAAACACACACATACACACATACACACACACACACATAAACACATACACACACATACACACACACACACACACACACATATATATATATATGTATATAACACAGACGGAGAGAGATAGAAAGATGATATATTTCATATGTATATAGGTTAGACAGGGACAGGTTAGCTTATGGAGAGTAAAGAATTCGGACTGCGGAATAGGGTATTGACTACTACGAAGTGGTTCTGGACAAAAAGACACAAATATGATATAGACACACGGCGGGATATGCAGTAATCATGGGAGACAGGAGAAGCAGAAGAAGGACAAGAAGCGTGTGCTCTTTGTACAGACATAAAAACCGTCCAAAGGGTTCTCAATTTTCTGGTCAAGGTCTCTTACAATTGTTGTCTCTATTGTGAGGATCTCAACTCATGCTACCTATCTGTCCACTGGGTGTTTCTAAACATTGTATCAATTCTCAGCCCATGCTCTCAATCACCATGGAAACTGATTCGTGAAATTTTGATGTATAAAATTTGAATGGACAGCAATAAGATGCTTTTTGGTTGGCGTAAGCATCATATGAAGTAAATGTACTCAAACTAAGGATATATGTATTCTATGCACTCAACTTTCAGACATCAACAGTATTTTCATCTGCAGTATGGACGACTGCCACTTGATACTACATGTCGAATATTACTGAATCTTTTCCCTGATTATCTCTCTTTATCTCTCTCCCTGCCTTCCTCCATTTTCTCGTATAAAGAATTATTGTACAGATGATATATTGTCATCAATGAAACGGAGTATATACGAGGCAAGTGATATATGTGTTGCAATCCCTAGGAGGCTATAAAACCCTAACTTTGAAATAATAATCATACTAATTGTTTCACATGGTCTATTGCAAAATTTTAGAGACTGGAGATATGCGTATTCAAATACTAAATGGTTTGAATAATGAATCTTTCTGCAAGACAAGCGCAGATTGCGTGTATTTTGTCGGTAATTTTTATTTTGCAACAGAATCAAATCGTGCACAATTAATCGGATTAAACGCCTGACAATATTTTTAAAACATTTACCATTTGTTACTTGTCTGAAAGAATGCATAAGGCAAGTCACCGAGAGACAGAAGTGGCCGTCAACCACACAAAAGTGACGCAAATACGACTCAAGAACCAGGAATGAAAAAAATATGGGGCATTTCTAAGTGTGATTTTTTAACTATCGTGTTCATGTAACTGTATTTCCTACGTTTTTATGACTGCGTAGTGAACTCAACATTTCCTTGTATAATTACGTGGTGAAAAAAAAACCAGATGGGTACCACTTGTAGAAAAGAAAAAAAAAACAAAACAAAAAAACGTTCGAGATAAAAATGGCTTCAGGACTCGGGGCACTGGTTAAGTTTATTTGACCCATACATCCGAAGCAAAAACATTTAAAGGCAGTAAATGTTATATGAAATGGTCAAGAAGAATTTCATTAGGACAACATTTGTCGTTATCATGAGAGCCACCCCATATCTATCACGTTGATTGCAATTTACTTAATATAAGGCATAACGAGAGTTGCAACCTGTTCATATCCAAACGTCAATGCAAATTATTGGAATTTCATCAGTTGTGTGCACCGTTAGAACACCGAGTGGTCCCGGGGCTACACTGTGATAATGTTGAAAACCTAGGAATATCTATTTAGAAGAAATAGTACTTTATCTTAAAGCAGATTACTACCAGGTATCAACAGGATGTTGAACATTTTCAGTTTTCCACGTTTGATGACCTGGTAGTTACATCTGGGTCATTGGCATTTCTACACAATGGAAAACGATCATTTTCAGTCCATACACAGGCCAATTCATCCGCTGCTTGAGCAGATTAGGACGACAAATTTTACTGATAAATACAGTATACTCAATTTGAATGTACTGGCAACACTGTAGGGACGAATGGTGCAGATACATCTGTGTTAAATAATGCTATCAAAGCCTCAGAAGAAACAGATGATATCGGGCTGTCTCCTTAGGTGCAATTTGAACAATAATGTTATATAACACAGGCGCAACTAACACTAAGGAAATTATGTATTGCAATTGTAATGAAATAAATATTCTGAAAATGTGACAGATGATGTAGATCGAGTAGGAACGGAGATATTAATGATCTAATCAAACTGTATTGTATTCAGAAGCTATTAATTTTTTTTTGGAGGTTGATATCGCAACTAGTCTGTTCTGTTATTGTCCATGATAGAGCTAGCCAATATAAAACATGTGTCGTCTATGTCCCACTTCCATATAACTACCATTATCCTGTATGTAATTTTGGTGGCATATCATATTTGTGATCTCATTTTACTTTGTTATCTCAAGGTGACCCACAATATATATATATATATATATATATATATATATATATATATATTGTATTTGTGTGTTTTTGTCCAGAACCACTTCCTAGTAGTCATTATCCTATTCTGCAGTCCGAACTCTTTACTCTCCAGAAGCTAACCTGTCCCTGTCTCACCTATATACATACGGAAGTATTATTGTCCATATTGCACACGTTTCTCTGTAATTTTGTTTAGGCTTTATTAGCCCAAATAAATTAAAGGGTCTTCAGCGGGTAACTACTCAGAACATGTTTCAGAGCCAATATCCGTACATGTCACTCTGAGTAGCGGCTCCTTGTCTAAGCTAAATATTCAGCGAAGACAACCCACATAATAATGAATAAATATGAACGTGGCAAATGATGAATTATATATAATGTGGGTTATTGCACGTATTAGTCATCTTTGGTTAGGAAAGATGATGTCCATTTAAAACTTAAGACAACAGCTGATGAAAGACATTCCTGTCAGTGTACAGTCTTCGTGCTTTAGATACAGCACAGACGATTCCAGTGAAGACCACTAATGCCTAACTGTAACGAACCTCTGTGTTTTACAGCTTAGTTTCTTTCGTGTCTTGAAACATCAACGATGAGGAGACATGAGGTGTATGTGTCTGTAAAAAAGAAGAATAAGTTTAGTAAACACAGAGAAAACCTTCCAAAGACCGAAGCGCTGTATCAAATGCCAAGTTCATCAATCTTTGTTGTTATATTCCTAGTAGTTCCTTTCTTAACTCTCCCAGTGCCGACTGCAAGTAAAGTCGAACTTCTTAACAAGAACTGCGCTGAATTGCAATCAGGCTGGTAGATTCATGTACGAGGACCTTTCATTCAGGTACCAACATGCCTAAAGTTACATACAGTTTGATAGTCCAAGTCAACAGCTGTACTAAGTGCGCCGAGAAAACCTGTTGAATCAGTCTAAAATGTGGCATTGAAAGAGTTAAGTTGACTACACAACTCGGATTTTTTTTGGATGTTTTTGTGTATTCCTGATTTGATATTGTCATTTTTGTTATATGATTTTGTAATTATTTCGTAGAAGAAATAGAATGTGCCCATTTGCGATGCTTGTTTTGAATAGTCATACTTAGTGCAAGTTAAAACTGCCCAGGTACGTTTTGACCCTGGTCAAAACGTAGCCTGTTATTAAAACAACTATATCTTGGTTTTCCGATATCGCATTCATCATTACAATAAAAATTTTAACGGAATTATCAATCAGAAGTTATAAACATTGTTAAAAACCAATATCTAATTTCTGAATGATCATACATCAAGGAACAATAAAATTACAAAGACACATGGAGGGCACTATAACTTAAAATCTGAACTACATTAATTATGATATAGATAGCAAATCAATATATTTCATCACATGGGAAACCATTAGGTCGAGATGCTTAACAGTTTGAAATTTTCTTCCTATAAGGCTATTTCAGATATTTGTTGTGACTAGTACATGTTTTTAAAGTTTGTGTCGCTTGCATGCACATTGCACTTTAATTTATCTCTTTTACTTTTCCTGTCTTGAATGTAAATGCAGCATATATAGTACGTATTGGATTATGTGTCATTACGGGAAATGAACATAATGAAATACGAGGCATGCCCATTAATTTCCCGCCACAACTGCATACCTGGTTGTCTTACCAACCATAGTCTCGCCTGGCGAGAGACGGGTCGCTGTCTGTGCGGGGAACCAGGATGATACTAATATTTTAGAAATAAAGAATAGTTAGCACAGGCAGACGGGAATGTATTTTTGTGACCAATTTAGGAAGCACTAAATGAATATGACTTTAGTATTGATAAATCAAATTTTTCTAAAAGACAATAATTTTGTTAGAAAGGGATATCTAGCCCTGTCTATGACAGCGATATGCCCGTGTGTCCTCCGTGATTGGCTGGCGTGAACCCCGTGCTTTGTAGCTGGCAATTAATATGCATGTCTCGTATTACATGCTGATCGTACTTATTTTATTAGCAGACAGTCACACTCGCTATCCGGATATTTGGTCGAAATCAACGCGGCCAAAACATCGCATTGGTTCGTGGATAAATCATTTAATGCACATTTGGCATACTCAATTAAGTTGTATACTTTGGTTGCTTCCTTATCATCGATACAAGCTCGAGGAGGCTTACCTGTTATTCCCTTACTGTTAAAATAAATAAAGTTGTAAATATCAATTGTCGTAAGTTGTTTTTGTTATATACTTTCACAATGATAAGGAAAATAGCCAGTGGCTAATATGAATTCCCCTGCTCATGTAAATACAAGTCACGTTTGACGCGAGCTCTACAATGCAGATTGAGAAAAAAATAAAAATAAAGAAATGCAAGCACATAATAGAGCATGGCATTTTACTATGACCATGCGTGCTTCCACAAAGCAATACCAGTAGAACCATACCTATCAGCCAGCAGTCTGAGGACAATTATTATTATTATTATTGTTATTATTATTATTATTATTATTATTATTATTATTATTATTATTATTATTATTATTATTATTATTATTATTATTATTATTATTATTATTATTATTATTATTATTATTAATGATAAGAGCTCCACGTGATGAAATTCGATAATGTTGTCACGTAAATACGTTTCAAGGGGACCCCGGCATGTAGAACTTCAAAATTAATGCTCGACGCTCCGCCTACTCTACTAGGCAGCTAATACCATTGAAGTTTCAATAAATATAATGAGATACACTTAATGTTTGGACACACCCCAGCCCACATGCCACATACCCCAGCTCCATAATACATAGGCACAAAAAAGGTAGCTAGATTCAAAAACTATACACCGAGAACAGCTATGGTTTCAAAGTAGAACAAACCCGGCAGCAACAGCTATCAGGCTCGCCAAAGCCCAACCCCAAGACGAGCCCACCCCGACCTCATTGTTTTTCTGAAGTAATATAACAATGTTAGCAATGTTAATCGCCTGGTTTAACGTGCAGTCCATTGTTTGAAACTCCGAGTTTCAACAACCATGGTTTGTCAGAAAATCACACACACACACACACACACACCCACACACTCACTCACGCACGCACGCACGCACGCACATACATACATACATATATATACATACATACATACATAATATAACAATGCTATTAATGTTAATCGCCTGGTTTAACGTGCAGTCTATTGCTTGAAACTCAGAGTTTTGACAACTATGGGTTGTCAGAAAATCGCACAATTTATAGAAAATACATAATTCTTGAATCGAACATTTTTGACACCGCACTAAGTTTACTGAAACTTAATTTATAAATTTTTACAACATGCTGATTCAGCCATTTTAAAAAGATGATACCCTTGCTTTCTTTCGCAAGTCAGAAGAGTTAGCTGTGCGGAGTGAAACGTTAAACAATTTAGCAACAGGAATATAAATGTAATCGGCAAACAATCACAAGTCTTTATTTTGAATTTCAGTAAATGTCTGAACTTCGTTTCTGGCAATAATGAATGGCTAGCATATTTCCGTTTGAACTAAACTATGCAACAAAAGTAACTCTCCACCTTTTTTGGAATCTGTATTTTGCATGTTTTAGGTAAATCTGCAAATTTTCTGTTGGCATGTGGGACAAAACATCTTGTCCACATTATCTGGGATTTTTAAAAATACTGGCATCCATACTTGGCTGCATTTACACTGGGTACAAGTCAGAGTTGAAATGGAGAGTTCGCACAAATGTCAGTGGATAGTACCATTAACTCTCAATGTGCCTTTCTGTGAACAAAGGATAACAAAAGCAGATATCTTACTAACCTATCATTTGATTTGGATTTTAATGTAAAAAGGGAAAACACGCTTCACTCAGCAAGGTCACATTTGATTTAAGCTTGCATAATCAGTGCTTATCACATCTTGGGTGTATCACAGTTTCTTATTGGCAACATGGTGACAATTGTCTGCGTCACATAATCACTTGACCATATTGATTGACGTCTCAATTATCAGCATTAATAAGCATTATAGCCAGCACTGTTTTAAACACATTAATAGCATAAAATGAAAAGAATTGATTGTTTTGAGATGGATATCAACAAAGGCAGGAAAGCTGCACACTACCTCATCACCCAATGGTCATCTTTTTTGCGAACTCTCCATTTCGACTCTGACATGCAACCAGTGCAAATGCAGTCAAGCACGGTCATCAATTCCTATGAATATCACAGGTACAATAGATAATCTATTATGTCACACATACCAACAAGAATTTGGGCGATTAATAGAATAACATGCAAAATACAGATTCTGAAAAAGGGGAAGAGTTGCTTGTCTTGACCAGTTTGTAATCGCAGGTAATTCAAAACTGATGTCGTCCTTTATCCATCGGGCAGCAACATAATCATTTAGCGACTTTGCTCTGTCAAGTGAATTTAGTTAAACAGATCCATTACCAATTAAGCAAGAATTCATTGGGATCACCTTATACATATATATATACAATATGGCTAAAAAGAATTTGGAAGGTAATTAGCAACTATCGCATGAAAAAACTTTTTATATGAACGGATGTTTTAACTAGTCAAAAGGTAACGAGGTATGTGTATACCAGGGTACATGGTTTTTTAAGTCAGGTAACCTCCTCGATAACTGAATGTGCACATTAATAGTAAATGTGCTTGTATGGTGGCAAGGGAGCATAATCTTTATTCCAGTTAGGTTTGGCAGCGTATTGACCTTAATTGAATGTTAAACACCTCTTTGCAGTAATCACAAATGTTGCTGGCTGGCTTTTCAGGTATATTCGTGATCTCTATTGCTACTTGATCAAAATAACTTTGCACCTTGGCCTTGGTGTCTCCCTTTCTGTCATTTTGTGGAAAGAATGTTATTTTGATTATCAGGATTACATATGGCGTTGAAAAAAGCCAAACCTTAGATGAAGGTCGAACATTTTATGTGGAATTGAAATACCTAATTTATTTACTTTAAGATGTATCTCTGATCCCAATTGTTTTTAAGCCACATTTACTGGGTATAGCTGTGAATTCGGGAAGGTAAGGTTCGAATCATGATTCCCTCTCTGTTTTCGGTGTTTTTCTAGTCCTCTGTTGTCCCTTTTGGTGTAGAACGCGTAATATCTGTGTCACACAAATATTTCATAGAACAGTGTTGGTGTTGAAAATGGCTTCGGGTTCGTGCTCCTTTGGGCATGGCCGACAGTAGAAAACGTAACATGTATGCAGCACTGTAGCTGACTTCAAACCGGTAGAAACCTCTTGCAAATGGAGACACCTGGCCAAAGGAATACTTCATTTACTAGTTTAAAATGTCATATGATTCAGGAAGCAGATGCTGTCATCAATCCGGAGAGTGTGTCTGATATGCCCTAATGGCAGAATGTTGTCCTCCTCTTGACATGTCAAGATATTCCTTTTACTATATCAAGATACCTTATTCTTTTGTCATATGGCTTCGTTTGCAGCAAAGGCATCTTCCCTATATTTGCTATGATTGTTCTTTGGTCCTCAGGTGGAAACTAGTGGTAACCTAACAGGTGGGTATTTCATCCTCAACTAAAGAATTGATGAGGCCCCAGTTTACATAACTTCTAGATACTTTGAGATACCAGCTTTTACTTATGCTAGTATCAAGTTTGCTATGCTTGCCTGCGTCTTGTTATGTTTGGCGATTTTGGCAAGAAAATAGATACAATTAATCTCTATACAAATCCTCTAACTATCCTTTAGAGTGTTTTCCCCTGACGTCAGCTTCTAAAGAGTATAATAATTTCGAAAAGGAGCAATGACTCTGTTGGCATTGGTAACTTTCAAAGTGCATGCTTGGACACACAGTTGACTTTGCGAGGTAGATTACACCTTTGGACCAAAAAATCGAGTGCTGTTGTGTATTTTAAATCTGTTAGAGACAGACTTACGACTGTTGTATATGCTCGACAACACAATCATGCATGGAGATAGTATAATTTAATTTGCATATATCGTTCAACTTTTCATTCCCATGTGAGAGATAATGAGTTGTTGTAAAAACGGTACCATTTGAGGTACACTTTTTACAACAACTTCATGCTTCCTTGGATGATAGGAAGCATTACATTGGCAGATCCATATCCCTGTGTATAGATGTTTTGCAATTGTTCATGCCAGGATGTGGTAAAGCCTTAACAGCCAGTATCCTGTCTGGTATCTTGGGCATATCGGTATTATTTTTCCTTTCAGGGTATGTAATCATCTTATTCATCAGTGGTGACTTTGGTATCGTCACTTGGCATTTCGGTTTGCCATAACTGAGTTCACTTTTAATAACAGATACAGATTGTTGTTGTGTTGGGTGTTGCATTCAGCAGTATTATCCCCATCTACTCAGTTTAGGAAGGTAGTGAGTATAAGTGTCTTCATTTGTTTATGTCGTGCATCATCCAAGTACAATGTACCGTATATTATGAGCTGAGGTATATGTTTCTGAGTAATCTTAGTGCACATCTATGTCTGAAAGTAAGTTAAAAGACACAGAAGGTGTCTTTCAGATCATTTTCTCTGGTTTGGTCTATCGTCTCTTTCAGGAACATTGAAGCTGACCTCAGGGCAATTTTCCAATGCAGCAAAAGTGCATTAACCTTTGAAAAGCTAGAATAACGTTTTAGTCATCAGGATAAAACACAGTTTGTGGTTTCACAGTATACGTAGATCTGTCAATATTCATTGGAGTAACGTGAGTACTGAATCAAAAAATGCACCTTTGAATCGGGGTGATTATTACCAAACCCAAAAGAGATGGGACCACACAAACGATATCGCCAAAACAAAGATCTCATATATCAACTTAGAAGCTACAGCCCGGCAAAAACACACAATGGATATCAATTTATCAAAGGTTAGACTCAGATATATCAATTTGAATTTCATCTTTTGATCAGCTTTTTTTCTTTTATAGCAGTAGATGTCATGTATGATATATATCATACGGTAATAGAATAATGAAAATCCTTAAAGTGAACCAGGATTCTCTACGAGCAATTTTTCACATCCCAGTCTGACAGTAGGTTCAATTAGGTGTAATTAAACCAAGGGCATCATGGCTTGGTCTAATGCATCCACCAGACACCTAGAAGATATACACAATAGTGGATATGAGTCTCTCCTGTTATATCTAGCAATCACTTTGGGTGAGGGATGAAAAAAAGAATATGGCAGAGTATGTCAATACTTCGTTGGTGGAACATCATCTTTTATGTGCACAATATTCTGATTGTTGTAAGATGTGGCTTCTAAGAAATTATATTGGATAATAAATGAGTCATATTGTTGATCGATGTACAATTGGGTTCAGACAGAGAAAAAAATGCAAAAAGAACACACATAATGTTCTTCCAAGAACATTATCCCAGCTTTAAAACACCCCCAGTTATATGAGGATACTCCCGTGCTTCCGTCTTTTTTAATCATTGAAGTGAATAATCTCCAAATAGGGAAAGCCCGTGATAAAATAGAGCTCATTTAGAGTAAATAGCTATAGAAGTCGCACAGTGTACATCATATACAGGGCCTGGATTGTTCTAAAAATATGTGTCTTTGGCCAAAATATGCAGTTTTTAGTTCCTTTGCTTACATTCTTTTCATTCTAAAAGTTCGAAATGAGCTAAAATGTGAATATGTTACACTTAAATTGGTATAGAAACTTGATCAGGTATTCTGTGGAACCCATCTGACCCATATAGTCTTCAGTAGCTTCTCACACTGTGCATTGTTTTCATTGTGGACATATGAGTAACCGTCATGGACGCACCCTGGAAACTATAATTGCAGCTACTAGTTCTGGTGCCATAGGAAAATATTTTGTTGATCAGGGTTATTGCACAGATGCTAACATTTTTCTCTGTCAGAAACACTAACAAATTTTCTGCATTTTGCAATGAACTTGTTATACAGCCCAAACCCCAATCCATTGCCTTTTTAACCTTTTTCAACATCAAGATTAAAAAAAAATAATCTTGTGTCCTTTTTGCAGGGTACATGTCTTTTTACTAGTTACTACAATCCGTCCCTTTCATAACCAAAACTGGGCAACCTCTGTGGTAATATTTGGGCTCCAGACGACATTTAATGGCTGAAGTGTTTACATCAAAGTTGTGGTATTCATACCAGTACCAGCAAGACTAGCAATGTGGAAGCAGGTGTAAATCAGTTTTAAATCTATCCCAATCGTCACCATACCTTTCAGTCTCTAAGAAAACATTCCTGATACCGTTACGTGAATGAAATTTAATTACACACTTGCTCATCAATTATCATGTAATCATACAACTTCGAAATAGATCTTTGCTGTAAGGGAAACTAAGGCACCACAGACATTTATTCCCCAAAAGTTACTATCTCAAAAAAATTATGTGCACCTTTGCGATTATATATTGAAAGTGATAGTATAATCAGTCAGTACATTGTGCTAAATGGTTATACCAGGATAGGTGAAAGATTACATGACAATCGATATTTTATTTTTTGGAGAAAGGTGTGCATGGCGCCCCTGCATGGACGCCATGTTCACCTTTCTCCTAGATTTAAAATGTAGATAAAACTAAAATGTAGTAATCTTCGGTAAGGCCTTGGGGTTCAATGGGCAGGAGTCCACAAGCGCTATTTAGATCATTTCCAAGCTAACATTTCCATTCGCCAGTGGTAGCAAAAGGGCAGTCGCAAATGTGGAAACCTGATCAACAATATCTCTATTTTAGCACAAAATATGAAAATATTAATGGTATTAAGCATGTATGATGCGACAATGATGATTTTATTTCATGCAAAAATTGTAATTTTGTAAATAAATAAACAAACAAATTATCAGCAGAACAGAAAACACTTTTCTATATCAAATGTGAATAATGATGAACGATTGTAATATTACTGGTTTACATGATTAATAACGTCATAAATGTGAATACCACTGTGACGTGTGTTGGCTGCCCATCAAACATGAATGTGGTGCTTCAGCTACCTCTCACCGCCCATAGAAATAAACTGTTCGCCAAACGTATGAAAAATTTTACTTACGAGAGCTCACCTTTGGGTATAAAATGTTAAAGGAATGCGATCTCTTCCTCTTCTTTCTGTTCTCAGTGCGATGACGTTGGAATGCAAAGAGCTACCCAAACTTAAGTTGGTATGAGGAATAGTCTTGTCAAGAGCTCGAACGGGATTGTATATGGGTTACCTTGACCCAGTCTCAATGTCATATAGGTAAACCTTTTCAATTTTATAGGATGGTTGTTCTCATCACGTTAACATAAGTACAAAAAAGAGCTACTTCAGCCAAATTTGGGTTGTATAACCCTCTTATAGACAGATTGGGTGGAATTGCATGTCAGTTACCTTGACTTTGTATCAAGGTCACCGGGATCAACTATGTTGGACAAAAGGGTCAACTGTCAGTTTTATGATATCTGTATTTTCATCGCCATAAGTTCAGAATGAAAAAGCTATCTCAAGGAAATTGGATGTGTGAAACCCTCCCATAAAGAGCTACAGGATTACATATCAATAACCTTGGCCAAGTTGTAAGGTCACACGGGTCAACTTTGAAAATTCCAGGCTCAGCATGATAACTACAGAGCAGAAAGAGTTTCTCCAACCAAGGTTAGTACATGCATTCCTCTTGTAGAGTGCATTTGACGAAATAGTACATGAGTGATGTTGACCTAATTTCAAGGTCATATGTGTCAACTTTGCCACAACAAGTTCAGCACTTTGATTTATGTCTTGTTGATGATGTATCCTAGGTCCATGGTTACTATTAAAAATTACGCACCTGTAGAGTTTATTTTGGGGTTATTATTTTTGTCCTTGAGTGAAGGTCAAATTAAGGCCAGAGACGTAATATTGGTTTATGTCTCCAAACCGATTCTCATTATGATATTCCAAAAATGCAAAAAATCTGCATCAACCAAATTATCTATGTGGAGCATTCTAATAAAAAGATCAGATGGGGTTGCACATTGAAAACCTTGACCTTATTTCAAGGTCACATAGCAAACTTTGCCAGTATTGTGGAAATTTCATTTTCCAGTAATAGCTTCACATTAAGTTGAGCTACCTCAACCAATGTATTGCGTGAAAGCCTCTCATGGCGATCTTGGAGGGAATTGCATACCAGTGTTATTGGCATTCTTTCAAGGTCATAGTGGTCAACTTTGTTAATCACTAAGATCAATTATATAAGTTGCATGGTATATTACTTCTCATCGCAATGACCTAAGAGTAAATACAGCCACTTAAACCAAATTAAAGTTTTTTAACTGTCTTATAAAAAGCTGTGATGAGATCGGATATTATTGATCTTGGCTATGTTTCAATTTTCTACGTATGTTTCGTCTTAAAGAGTGCTTTAGATGATAAAGCACAACAGAGACTTAGATCTCAATTCAAGACGATATAACAACTTTGCCATAGCATGTTCAGTAAATCTGACATTTTGGCTTTTGTCTTTGTGTTGGTGAATCCTAGGTCCATAGTTAATAGCAAATAATCCATAGAATTTCTTTTGGTGTTGCTAAATTTGACCTTGTGTGACCTCAAACGGCCAAATCAAGGTCAGAAACACAACGTTGGCTTATGTCGTGAAGGCAGTACATTTTAGGACCATAGAAGCTGTTAGACCTGAATAGAAAATGGCAGCTTCATTGGTAGCTGTTAGATCTAAACTTGATGGCCTAGCTTACTGATATATGAATCTATCTAAGCCCCCCCTCCGCCGATAGAGTACATGTTTCTTGTATGCATGCCATCATATTACCAGACCAGTTATTTCCTTCAGAGGCAAAAGTGTTTTACTGGGAGATATTTCAAATTGTGTTGCAAAATCAGTTGCTTCTACATACTCCTAGCCAAAAGGCACTCCCGATTAGTTGAATATGGGTTACTCTAAACATACTTTGTGTAGAAAATATCAGTGGCATATGTGGTCCTTATGAGTATGTCTGAGCAATTACACAAGAACAAAACATCCTGGAAATGAGATAACAGCCACAAAGGTGCAAGAAATGTGTCTGGTATCAAGGTGCCCATGGGCTTTATAAAAAGGCCCTGGCAGCACAGGGATGAATGTGAATCTGTAATAGCAATGTGTACGGGTTACTCACAGTTCTCTGAATTCGATAGAAGCAGGGTCATTGGCATGTTGGAGGCTCGTCGTTCCCAATGTGGGGTTGCCGGGAGAAACGGGTGCTCTGGGTCAGGGGTACAGAGGTGGTGGGAACATTTTTAAGAAACAAGAGGACGCAAAAAGAAAGCAGAATCAGAAAGGCCAAGAGTTCAGATGGGAGGCTCGACGATTACCAGGTGCAGTATGCTAAGAGACCCAGGATTCTTCTTGTAGAGATGTGTGTCAGCTCTGGCGACAGGCCTGTAATATTGTGGATTCACCACGTACAATCAAGAAGAGACTGATGTCGGCGGAACTCTGGTCATAGCACATAACCATCGTCATCCCGCTTGTTTCTGCATACACAAGGCTGCATGGCTACAGTGGACAAGACCAGAAATCAGTGGAGGAGTGCTACCCAGTCAAACAAGTCACAGTTGTGCCTTGGTTTCCGTAATAAGAGAATACGGTTTAGAAGTGTCTCCAGAGGGACCTGTGGATGGATGGATGGATGGTAGAACATGACTGCTATGGAGGGAGCAGAGCAGTGGGGGGGGGGGGGGGCAACCATGGCAACAGGGGGAACCGAACGCATTAGGGTAAATGGGATTTAAGCAGGAGAGTGCAATATGGATAAGATCCTGCCTCCTTTTGCTGAATGGTTGCAGTGATATCCTGGGGTACTATTCTAGTACAACTATGCATGCCCAAGTACTGCAGGATTCAGCATGCGGTATCTCCAGATGTACAATATCAAAATGTTGCCATGACCAGCCCAAAATCTTGACCTCCCACCCCCCCCCCCGATCATTTATGGGATCTACTTGGCCATCAAGTCAGGCGTGATTACTACGAGCCTAAGGCCACCTTGGACCAACTGGCAGAGCAGCTCACAGACCAGTAGAACCAAAGTCCTCAGGCTAAGAGAACCAAGCGCACCAGCAGCTTGCCAAAGAGGGTACAAACTTCTTGCAGAAGTGTAATGGACCCACACGTACTGATGCAGCCTCCAAACAAACAAACAGTGAATTTCAGACCCATCACATCCTCCCAAGAGAGGTAACAACACACTGGTACAATTAAATAAACAAAATCACCACGGACATCCTTACACACATACCCAGGTATCAAAGAAGGTGTGTGTGTGTGTGTGTGTGTGTGTGTGTTTTGGCCTGCAGTTTATAGTTTGTATTTGTTTTTGGAGAACATGTACTGGCAATTAAAAAGACATATGAACAGATTGATTAAAAAGAAGCATGGCTTAACAGATATAATATGATAGCTCAAATATCAAGCAACTAATCATAGAAATCTGACCAGATTACCATAAACAGGCCACCAAAAGACCTGATTATTGCTATATACTTGTTAATTCTACACTGGTACCAACAATGATTAAACGTATTGTATTCAATACCTGCTGCTGAGCAACATATTAATAAAACAGGACAAGATATTTTTGACAGCCATTTTCGGATCATGGGCATTCTCATTACCGTCATGGTGGTTCAGCCAACGAATAACATGTGCATCTGCCGATCTTTTTATTTTTCCGCAGGCAGTGCTGAGCACATTAACAAAGCAAAACTATGAAGTGCTTTGCATCAAGATAACCCTAAAAACCCCATGCTTACATGATCCATGGTATCCTGCTCCCTGCTGGGATAACTGGTTGTAGTTATTTGCTTAATTTTTGTAGATTGTCCAAGCTTTTGTTTTGGCTTCAGCAGTTTTCAAATGTTCGCATTTGGCAGTGGTGTTCTACATAAAATGACCCATGTAAATAATTTCCGGCACATACAAGAGGGGGTCTTGCTTCTGCACCATGAGCTAGGGCCATGGATACTCCTTCTTGACACGGCAGTTTGACTTTTACCTTTCTCTGAGGGAGATGACTATTTTGCAGCAAACGAGCACTCAAAACACACACTGTCATGTATTTTTATTTTTTTGTAATTAAACATGGGCAGGGTCAGATTACTACCGGAACATAGCCAGTGACAAAGAATGCAAACTAAAATACATTATCGAAATCCAGCATAATTTCTGTTAAAACTCCCGTATGCAGTGTGCCTGCAGAGATGGCTAACAAGTTTTGAAAGGTTACCTCAGTGCCTGAGCGTGTAGGCACCATTTAAACTTCTGAAAACTGAATTCAGTGGTGTAATATACCAGCTCTTCATTACAATGACATCTTTTTCGTCCATGAGATGGTGAAAATGCAATTCGTTTCAGACTTCTCGAAGTGGTCTGAATGTTTGCTAACGACATGCCTGCTGGTGCACATAGCTATACAGTACCTTAAATATATGTCTTCGTAGGAGAAGTGTAAATAATTGATTTTAATGCAAACAAAATTGCCATATTGCACTGTTCTCTGGTCGTACGAGGCTCCTGCCGGCAGGAAAATTGGTAAATTGTATAACCATATACATTTCTTAAAAAACGCTTTAGTTTTCTTTCAATTGACACGGAAACATATTTTTAACGCAATTGGGAAATGTCTGGAAGGGAGTACATGGTCAAAGTCTGAAAATAGATAATTGTACACTTTTCAAAAATCTCACCGAGATGCATGTAGTTAGCTCACATGATATATGGGTACCTCCCTATTCTCATGTTAACCACCTGGATGCTAAATAAACATGGCATGAAGTAAACTCGTTGTCCGTTTTGATTAATATTAGACAAAATATCAATGGGGCCGTCACATGTTACTTTACAACATGCATGAACTAATTACCTCCTATTTTAATTTATGATAGACCAATTTGAGTTCAACTGATCTTGTTGGGGCCTCATTTGTTCATCTCCATCTGTTAATTGTATGTTATGTTGGGAAATTTGAGCAGACTGCTCATTGAAAACACTGGTGACTCATTCACATTACATTTTTGTCTTGCTTGAGGGACACATGTGCCATTGTCATAGACCCTATCTTCTGTGAAACCTTCTGTTTATCTTCATGATAAGTAACATCTTCTGCCTACCATCTTTGGAAGTATATCATGACATCTATGGATAAAACTTTCACCTTTTTTCAAATTGATGTGGTGTGGCACAAACATATGGTATACTTGATAACATAAAAGGAGGTCATAAAAGTTTCATAAACAGCCCTTGTGCAAGTCATGAGGTTAGACGAAGTCATGGCAAATGACAACACTGGCTGGTATATAGACAGTGTTGCTAATGGCACCTAACCATTCTCTGCTGTAAGTGATATGTAGTGTTGTCCGTCTTTTTTTACCAGTGAAAGTGTATTTGACTTGATGTATCAAATGGAGACATCTGTTGGCGACCATGTGTCCATTATGCATGAACAGTTCACATATTTTTGTATTATCTCCAAAGCCGTAGGCTATACCTTTTTCAAATTGAGTGAAAAAGACTTGTGCAGATGTGTATCATTTGTCTTCAAATCATGACGTTCCCATAATTTGTCTCATTTTTTCAAAAAGTTTGTTTTTAATTGAAAATCTTCAGAACTTTTCTCTGACGCTGCTTAATTAATAGCTGTGAAATTGCACAGGCCCTCGATTAGTTGACCTGGAACTTAATTTATTGAATATATGCTGCAGTGGGCATTTATCTAATTTTCCGATTCTGCCAAATCACACATTGGATTTTCTTTAAAATCATTGCCAACTGTGGCACCACAGGTATTTCCTGACATTTGAAGAACTTTTATAATGATATAGTAAGAGTACATGTCACATGATAGGTAAACTGGATGCATACATGCATGTGCTCAAATGTGAGCTTGCAATCTGTGGTCTATAACCTCCATGTGTTTTGATCTTGTAACATGAAACGTCACACGCATATGAAACAGCGCAAACGCAAATATCAAGTTAAAAAGTGTCACTATGTCAGGTATTTTGGTCACAGTGATGTCGAATTGCTGGGTCTTTGTTTGGTCTCTGTTGTATGTCTGCTGGAGTCTGTCATCTAAAATTGACATTTCCAGTTTTTCCAAAACCGTTAGCCAGATCCACCTAAAACTTGATAGTCATCTAGCTTTGTGGGTCTTTATCCAAATTGTTCAAATTGTTAAACGTCATGCAAATATTGTGCAATAAAAAAATTCTTACAAATTGACATGAGCGTACCTAACGTGAGTTTTACAAAATGGTCATACTCTTGTGATTTACATTTTTTTCATGACATTTAGTTAATTTTTTGTTTTTTTGTTTTTTTGGAAAACCTTAAAAATGTTGTTATCTGGAAATACATGGCCGAGGGATTTGAAACTGCAGACAAACACTTCTGGTTACGCCTTGAGTAGGGTGAGACGAATTTTTGGCCTGGCGGTAGCGAGGTTAGGTGGGGACAGGCTGTTCACATATGTTTCTTTTTATCCCCTACTTTGTACCATATTACATTGAAAACCCATGAGATATGGCCTATGTGGTAATGTTGACTATATCCCATGAGTGGGACTACGTTTTACCATATTTGTAAAATCAGAGATGTGGTTTCCCAAATATAGAAAGAATCGATTCCATATTTGGTATATCCAAACTCACCTTATTACCTTGCCATAAATCACGGCCGAAAACCTGATGGTGCGTGGTATAAATTTCAGCCAATGGGTAAGAATAAACATGATTCTGTGATGCAAACTAGGGCCAAAAATGCAAAACTGATGATTGGCAGAAAAAAAAAAACAACCACTCTGTAAGACGCAAGATGTGCAGTCGACTTTTACAACCAACTTTCAAGTGTCCCGCCAACCATTATTCAGCAGCTGAGTGGGCAAAAAAATGTGCAGTCCGTGAACAATTATGCAACAGTAAGCCGAAATCAACAGCACGCTACGCTCAGCCTTCTCCAGGGAAATTATTCTTCTTTTCAGAGACCTCTAACATCTGTCCATACCACTCCCCAGACTCTGTCTTCATCGTTTGTCCAGCTGGCGTGGAAGGGAGCCGTCGCCCCGCTCCTCCTGGCAATGCTGCCGTCACTGATGGGGACAATCTGACGGCCAACAGTCAGTTGAGCTCCACGGGTGCATACTTTGGAATGTTTGCTGGTGCAATATTCGAAGTCAACGGGACCTTCCAATTCTCCTCTACACAAAATTAATTCCATATAGAAATGATAAAAAAGTGTCTTATCATCGAGATTTTTGTCTGAAGCGACGGCCGTTCAAAAAAAATCCGCCATTAGGCCCGTGGCCGACCGTTTTTCTTTATTGTTTAAATTTTATATTCATACGCGCGGCATGACAGTGTCAAAGTCCCATGTAATGTAGTGAAATCAAATGTTACAAGTGATATAAAGGGTCTTTTTTTCTCTCTTAATGGCCCATAGGGGATAAATACAAAATAACCCTCGTCGTTAATCTGTCTAAATCGAATTCACCTCGTTGTTTGCCTGCCTGCGCGCCTGATCACTTGCGCGCTTCACGCTTGGGTGATCAGGCGCAGGCAGGCAAACAACTCGGGGGATTCGGTTTGACAGATTAACGACTCGGGTAATTTTGTCTATGCCACCAATGCATTTTATATGTCCCAAATTTTCACCTTCGACATTGGCTATGAAAGCTTACATACCTGCCATGTTTCAAATAATTGAGATCATAAGAAGCAGCATCTTATAATACTATTGCTGAAAATTTAAACTTATAGATCATGGTGAAGATGAAATGTAGTTGCTATGTTGCTGCGATGTGCGTTGTCAATGCTTATAGGTAGTAGTAAGGTCATTGCAAACTACAGCCATACTGAGTGTTTGCTGGTAATATGTTGCAGCTCTGTAATGGCTGGGGGCGCATGTTGCAAGAGATTCAAGTTAAGACTGAGAAAATTTGTATACTATCAATATAGCACTGCCATATTGCCATCTGTATACCGATTTCTAATTCAACAGTTACACAGGAGAGTTCGAGGCTGAAAAAGTAAGCGGCTGAGAACCGTATGCCATGTGCAATGGGTGTAAATGATACTTGACTATAAAGAAGAAGTACATCTTTCATTTGTTCAGAAGGCCTACTTCAATGAGAGACAGCTTTGGGTGAAGAGATGATTTTTGACTTGCAATTTATTGAACACACACAAAAACAAAAGAGATTGGGTTTTGTGTTACTTATTTTAGAGACCACACAGGAGTGAATGGCGATACATCAGAGACTGGCTCTTGGTTCATGGTACTCTCTTTCTCTTATTTTAAAACGTTCGGATATGCAAAAGCAACATGCTGTAAGCCAAGGATTTACAGGGAGCACCGGGCAAACTGTATATTCCTGCCTCCTTTATTTTTGGTTTTTATTAGGCATGTCATAATCTGCTTGCAGCTTCATTTTTGTCTTGCTAAATGTTTGCAGCTGTCTGAGGTTAAGTCATTCTCGACCTCCATATGAAACCAGTTGCAAACTTGTAATAGTGACTCTACCCATGGTTTAATGGTTCTTATTATGGACACCAAAATCAGCTGTTTAATGCCAATATTGGCGTGCCCCTCATTCAATATGACTGAAAACCTTATGGAAGTAAAATGAAGAATAAAAAAGGTACCTTGCTGGTCTCCTGGAAGTCAATGATGAAGTATAGAAATGTGGACATAAGATACTTATTATAGTGTTAGCATTTGAACCTGGGTATACACGAGAAATAACTTTGGCTGGAATGTACAGAAGCGAGAATAGTTAATTCGGGAGCCTGAGAACTTAGAATCATATCTGCTGTTATGTATGAACAATTTTATTTTGCAGTGGAGGAGGAAAATCCTGAAGAGTGTTTTGATATATTGCAGGAAATTTTATCATGTTGCTGAGTATATGCAAAATGGTACACCATTGGGTAACTTCAAAGGAGGAAAACGTTGTACAAACTGGTGGGAAAATGAAGTCTAAATTGAAAAAAATGGGTTCTTGAATAAAATCAGGGTTTTTAAAAGATGAGAGAGACCAAAAGAGTTACCGGGCTAATAAACATGACTTCAAGAATATCTGCCAAACAAAGGCATATAAGTACCGAGTAAGTTATGGTAAGAAATTCAGCAAAAGAAATTTATAAGAGATTAAACGCTTGTGAACGTTTTTCAAAAACTTATCAGGAGGTAAAGCAACAGTGTCGAGTATATCTCCACAGAGTTGGTTTGAGTACTTTACTGCATTTTTGAATCATTGCTAGTGTGCTAATGAAAGGCTGATCATAAAAAAGATTTGAAAGTCAGCCTTAATATAATACAGGTTAGTACTATTGACCGCATTTTACATTAAATACTACAGCTGAGAAGTATTTATTACGATCCAGAGGCCGTAACAGCTGCGTTTCTGTTCTATCTTCCAAAGCATTTGACTCTTCTTTTCATCCTGCACTGTGGTTCTTAAGTGAAGGTGTCTATAAACAGCTAGCTGATGCCCTTAGATCAATACAATAAAGTTTATAGTAATTTATCGTCATGTGTACAAACATCAGAAGGCTTGACAATTTTTTTCGGTTGCTGTGTTGGAACCTGACAGGATCCTATATAAAGCTCATTCTTGGTCATCATTAATTTAAATTAGCTCATAAACCAAGTTGAGAAGCATGGGTGTTAAAGAATTTAAAACGACGAAACATTTCGAAAATCATTTCCTCCTTCTGATATTGTTGAATGTGCAGACACTGTCATCCGATTACAAAGCTTATTGAGACACTGAAACAATATTTTGATATGTGGGGCCTAAAATCTAATTGAGACAAAACAAAAAGTTTGGACTTTATAAATGAAGCTTAAGTTAAGAGAAATGTCGAAAGGTAGTTTGGCCCATAGACGGTGGCAGATTTTCCATATCTGGAATCTTGTTTTTGACTCATTAGCCTGGACCCCTGCACTATGAACTTTAGCCCCCCAGGAACAGAAGAATAAATAACAGTTACATGTATTAAACAGGTTTCTGGAAACGTGGTGGTGTAGCTCTTCCTGTTGCCATGGAAATATTTGACAAGATTGTTGTTCTCATATTGGTGTACGGTTTTGAAGTGTTGGGTTTTATTTATGCCAAACATATTGAAACTGTACATGTACATTTTTGTAAATACATATTAGGTGTATCCTCTCATTCCGTTAATGTTGCTGTACTAGGTGAATGTGAGAGACAACCTATTTACATATTCTATTGTTAGAAATGTATAAAATATTGGTTGAAGTAGCTTAGATTAACCAGCTAGACATTACCGAAGTCATACCACAATATGTTTTAACAGCTTGATGAAAATGGAAGAATCACTTGCGCAAAGTTTATTAGGAACGTATTTGACCATTATGGTTTTGGTATTATGGTTAAGCCAGGGGGTTATATCCGAAAATTGTTTTATAAGAAGCCTTGTGTACAGAATAAATGATTATAATTTTCAAGAATGGAGCAATAATGCAAACGACAGTGAGAAGGTACGGTATTATCGTCAATATAAATCTTTATTAGACCCAGAAAAATTACCTGTTACGTGTTTTCATCAAAAATACTCAACAAATTTTAAATAAAAAATATCAGACTACAGACTGATGATAGATGTCGGAAGATAGGAAGGATTAAATATAAATGATAGAATTTGCTAATTTTGTAGTATGAATGTTGTTGAAGAAAGGTATCATTTTTATTGATTTGTTCCTGTCTTGAAGAGTTAAGAAGACATCACTTACTTTGTTTCTTCACTAAACATCCATACAGAAAGAAATTTATTGCCCTATGATATCTGAAAACCCTTTCATTATTAGTCAGACAGATATCTATGTTCTTTAGGCATTCAAAAACAGGGATCAAATCTTACTGTGTACTGTTGATTGAAACTTACTGCTTTAAAAATGAAGATTGATTACTTGTCACTCCAATTACTATCATGCATATGTAATATTACAAAAAGTGTTTTACCCTAGGTCTTTACCTGACAATACCAAATAAAGTTAATTTTATCCCTAGCTGGAATGTTTTGAAACAGAATCCATAATTATAGTATTGTCTCCTAGTTACATTGGAAATATGTTCATATCTGAACCAAGATAACATAAATTTGCTTTCAAATATTTTGCGGCGTCGTGAATAATTCGATCTATTACTTTGCACATTCATTTTTCTACGTTTCGGTTTATGTAGCTTCTAGGCAAAGGGTCTCCAATTGATGTATTTACTATGGTTTGCACTAAAATTATTCATGTTTGGCAGTTTCTGTACATGAAAGAGCACCTTGCATGGAGATACATTGATGAATCTGATGTCCTTAATTGCTGTTTTTATTATAAAATGATACAGTCCTGAATATTTGAGGTTTGAAAAACTATGACAACGGGTTTATCAGAAATAAATTTATGTACTTGAACATTACGTTTTGCACATATCGTTGCAGGTGAAACCAGAAATTTGTATTTGGAGATTATTTTCTCTGGATTGAGCTTCAATGCAACTAAGAGGAGTCAATGTTTGAGGGATATGCCAAAAAGCCAGCTTAATTCTTAATAGGTACGCAAGGCTCCAGAATCAACCAGCTTCATGTGGTTAACTTAGAATTGAAACTGCCTGGACCACTTGGATAAACTCAGGGGCTGTTTAATCTTTATCTGGACAATTGGAGTAGACATTTTGGAGAGATAATCTATCACTCTGCATGTCTTCTTGTTGAACAATAAATCTTGAGACTCCTAAGAGTGATGAGTCTCCAATCGTGTACCAGAAAACGCATGCCTGAATCAAAAGAAATGTAGAGTTAAGCAGAGTTTTGAAGATTACTTAAACAGAGATATTTCAGGCAGTATTACAAGGGCGATTGTAGGACTTTGCTAATAACTTGTCTGATAGCACTTCAGCGAGCTATGAATCCCTATGTCAAGCTTTAATTTGCCAGTTTAGTGCACATAGATTGGTTGGCCACTATGAACAGGAATTATTTAAATGCCAACAAGGTAAAGATGTGACGGTAAGAGATCTGGACTGTAGAGTTAGATGTTTTGTCATTGAACCTTCCCTACTTCTGATTTTAAAACTTAAGAAAGCATGGTCAGGCGTCATTCTGTGAATGCAAGGAGAGACCCTTAAATTTGATTACAAGCAAGGATGTTGTTTTGAAATGCTACAAGAGGCTAGCTGTCATGCCACATGCGAGATAATTACATGTATCCAAGCTGGAGAGGGATTGTTATTCATCCATAAAGTCCAAATATGTACTATCTCTTGGGTGAAGAAAAATGTAAATGCGACTATGCTAATGATGCTTTGAAAAATATTAGGGACTGGAAATGCAATGCGCTAAAAAAAACGCATCCAAAACAAGAAGGGCCATGAAAGAGTAAAATCTGTATTTGTTGACAAACCTCTTTAAGGAGGAGTCACCTTTTTGTTTCTTCTTTACACATAGGGAAAAGAAAACATCTAGGAAAGCTGGAAAGCAGTAGCCAGAGTCTACACAGTCGTGAATATATCGCAGTGGAAGAAATGAAATTTATTTTGATGGGTAAGATATGTATATTTCCATGAAATTTTGTTGCTTGGCTTCCACTTTTCCGTCCTGTTATTTTATCAAAAATCATGCCTTAATCCAGATTTTGGGATGACCTGAGTGATGGCTCCTTAATATTGGAGACAATTTCGCCTAGCATGAACATTTTTGTTTATGGTAGCAAATGCTTGTATGATATCTACCGAACTGTAACATTTGTTGGGTCGTTTGCCACATGTTTCTCATTGTATCTCAAAAATGTGCCTGAACAGGCTGTTGGTTTTGATGAGTGCTGCTATACACTTGCCAAGGGTGCTTTCGCTAAAGGAGATTCTGCAGGATGAGATATAAAGTTAACAAGGTTTTGACCCATTGTGTCACTGATACAGCAAAGTATATTAAATGAATCACGAAAGCCTGCCATGCAGTTTAACATGTTGGGTTAAATCAGGCTCAGCATCCAGACGATTTTGCAATTTTTTTGTCTCAGTTGTTTTCCATTCAGCCACTTTTCCCTGAAGTTCTCTCACAAGATCCATATTACGTCATCTTGAATGACCACAAGTGCACTTGGTATTCCCCATATTCAAAGAACATCCACACCCTTTCTACAGTGCCATCATCACAGCACTGGGCAGTAAACAAGGTCATGCATACTTTACATTGAATGGTATTTTTGATATGGCAGTTGTGTATACAGTAGCGCTTACTTTGAAAGACCACTCCTTTGGGAGACCACCTCCTTTGAGAGACCACAATTGTCAGGTCTCTCTGTAGTACTTTTCATGTTATTTATATCTCCTTTGAGGGGCCACCTGCTTTATGTGACCGCCTTTTTGGTGGCACTAGGGGAGGTCTCTCAAAGGAGGGACTGCTGTACTAGCATGTCTTCACTCATGATGGCAAAGGATGATTTCTGCACGGTTGTCATGTTTCTTTTTTCCTGCTGAGAACTAAACATGTTTGCATTGCCTAAAGGTTAAATTGTTTAGTTCTGCGATATTTTGATACCATGTTGATTGCTTACATTATTGCAAAATCTCTTTGGATAATTGACAAAATGTTTGATCTTTTTACTTGACGTTCAGGTTCCTGACAGTCAGGTATATTAAATCAGATTCTGAACAGCACAATGATCTCGACCCTTGTGACCTTTTATTCTTGTTTTCAGTGCCAAGTAAACAATGATTGGGCTGATACAAATATACTTCATGGAGATGAGAATGTTTATGGTCACAGATAAAATGACTGAGTGACAGTGTTCTGACCACTTATTTTGCACACATAAACCTATACTGTGTCACACATCCCCCATTTGTGTTTTAACAACTTTTTACGTGTAAACATCTGGGACCATCTGTTTATGAGTGTCTTTGAAGCTTCTATTATTTGTCCCTGTTTAACTTAAAGCAGCAATAGTCTGACTCTGTAAGACAAATACATTATGTTCTGGTACATAACCATAGCTGATCCTTGTAACTTTCGTGTGCATTTGGAATCAAGTTGGTTTATCCATGCCTGAGATTCAGCACCCTTGAATAAAAGATTACCATGTTACATATCTGTAGTTCAGGGTCAGCATGTTTCTGTTCAGGTTATTTGGCGTTTACGCGCGCACGCTCGCGCGCGCGGGTGTGTGTGTGTGTATGCACAACACTAATATAAGAATTGTATGCTGAGCCACAGCAGACCCAGGGCACCTTTTTTCATACTCAAAACCAGCAAGGTTTTTAACATATAATAGTGTCTTCAGATTGTGTAACATATTTTTAAACAGCACGCTTTATTCAAGAAAAACTGGAGTGACTTGATTTTAGAAAGGAAAGTGGAATGAATTGGTGCTCTGCACATGATGGTACACTCATTATAGTGAAACAATTCAGGAAAACACTGCCCACATTTATAAATTCCGACCAAATAATGGCAGCAAAGTTAAATTCAAAGAGATTCAAAAACTTTCCAGACATCAACTTACGACCTTCAATACCAAGGTGAAGAAACAAATGTCAGTCCCGAATTGAGACTGGCAGTTACCCAACAAAGACAACTGGTGGGTCCATATCGGTCTTCTCAACCAATGAGGCACTCCTCATTAACTACAAACTGTAGCTATGTTAAAACATACAGTGCCACCCACTAACAACCCAAAATTTATCACTTTTGCCAAAGGTAAAAAGAGACATGATTGGCCTGCCACTTTTTGGTGTTCCTGACCTGTCAGTCCGCTCAGCGGACAGCAAAAAAGAAACTAAGGGAGGACTATTATCACCGTCAGAAGGATATATTGATTATATAAGGGTAGTATGTAGTCTCCTGACCTCCAACAGGTACCCGGAATGCTTCGTTAAAAGTTGCACTGCAGACTGGACATTCCTACGCTCTAGTCCCGAGCAAAAATGTGTTTACCTTTTGATGTTATGTTCACGGTAAGATGAACGTTCAAATTCCTGCAGGTTTATCGGGCAACAGGTAGTCACAAACATACATCCAATAAATTACGAAAGATTATTGATCAGATGTACGACAAAAATATAAAACGCCCAAAAGCAAAGGGACTGATCCTAGTTGAAAAGTATGCAAGTTTGACCTGACCATTTTATATATTGTAGATCATTTTATATGAGATGTTTATGTGCAATATAAACACTCCCAAGAATATAACATGTTGGTAGCATGTTCATCTTTGAAAAATAAATTTATTTAGTCATAAATGTTTAGGGTATAACATGCAGCGACACATTATTTTTTTCAAGTGTGCAAAGAACACAGTTTATCAGTCAATACAGATTTGAGAAAGTAAGCCTCGTGTGTTGTACTTTATTTATATCCATAATATTCCTGTGAAGCATGGTGCCTGGGACACTGTGCAAAGTGCCACAGGTCAGGATTAGTGCTGCCAGAAGCTGACAATAGATCAGTTAGGTCCACGCAGCAATGGCAATGGGAACCAGAAAAGAAGATTAGCTTCAAAGCAAATCTGTCTGGGTGCTTTCAAAAGTTGTAAATATTAAATGCTACAACTTTTATCCTTTGGTACTTTATATTCCATTAAGCGTATGGCTGGATGAAAATTTCAAAGTCCAAATGACATTGATGTTTGACCTTGACAGGTCACACGTAAAATCAAAGAAAAAAAAGAAAAAATGTACAGTGTTACAATATACACAATTTAAGCCCAGCATAAACCAAATCAGATTAAAATTGGCCAAGTAATGGCGAGAAAAAAACTTTCAAGGTCCGAATGACCTTAACCTTTGCCCTTTAGAGGCTACGTGTTCTGACAAAAATGTGCAGTGTTGCAATGCCTACAATTCGAGTCCATCGTGATTAAAATGAAGTGGAAATTGGCCGAGTTATGGCTAATATTAACATTCAAAGGTCCAAATTAAGTTGACCTTTAGAGGTCACATGTAAGTTTTAAAAATGTGCAGTGTTACAATAGCTTCAATTTGAACCCCGCATGATCAAAATTAGATAAAAAATTGACCAAGTTATGGCTAGAGGAAAACCACAATCGAAAGTGGCCTTTGACCTTGAAATGATCTTTGACCTTGAGATGACCTCCACCTGAAGTGAACCGTGACCTTTAAAACGACATTTTAATCTAAAATTGACCTTTGACCTTGACATGACCTTGATATTTGAGATGACCTTTGCCTTGCTATAACGAACGTTTATACACTCGAAACCACATCTTCTATTGTGTATGAGATATTGAAGATTTAAAATTTTAATTATCCCTCATTTGCATAATTTTGAAAAGCATGACCTCTCATTATCAAAAGGCAAGACTTCGTCTATAGAAGTATTTTTTGGCCAAGTTTGGATTTTCTATGTATTATACTTTTCAAATGAAATGTCGGACAAATTTGCCTGTAAAGAAAGAAAGAAAGATACAAGCAAAGAAGAGAGAAAGTTATATAGAATTCCTAGAAAAACAATATGTCTGTGTTGGCACACAGACATAATAAATCCTTTTGTAGCATACTGTTAACTGAAAAACCGCTATAACTGTCCCTTGGAGTGTGTGGTCTTTGAATATTTTTACATGGCCTCTACAGGATGGCATCCTGTTTACTGGGAATTCTCAGCCAGGCCAGCCATTTGATGCGGAACAATTGTACTTGGAAGAAAACGTAATATTCCAATAGATGTACTGCCTAACAGTTATTTATTCATTCATCATTCAAATTATTCTTTCTTGTGTAAAACAATTACATAAATCAATTACATATATGAAGTGAAAGGTATGGATGTGATCAACAAATGATTACATGTGTTTAGACCGTCGGTTTGCTTTGTTTCAGAATATATATCCAGTAGATGTACTTATCGTGTGAATACATTTTCATGGTTTTAAATTTCAGGCATTTAACTGATATTGAACTTTTACTATGCTGCACATCGTTGCTATATTATGTATTCAAAATGCTCTTTCATAGTATTTTTATCTTCATGCTCTTGTGTCATCAGCAAAAAAGCCAAAGTGCAAACTCGCAACAAATAAGTAAATTTACAGTTATTTCATTCTCCTGTAGCGTGGTGCTAATAGTTTTTGTTTGGCAGAATAACAGTACATTCGCTAATGTAAACCGCTCATTTTGTTCACAATTTATGTAAACTATGCTTATCATTGTATTTTCGAATGTCGGGAAGAAACCACAAATGTCATGGTGAGGTCTATTAAATGTTATTTGTTGTATGTAGATGAATTCCAGAGGCTATAATGATAAAACCAAGATAAATGGATTTTTTAAAGAATGTATGCTTCATGTTGGGTTAGATATTCCACGATCCCTGCTTGATGTGGACAAGCAAATCCAAATACTAAGGCTGTTGACGCCCTCCATAAGGTACAGGAGTCCTGGAATATGTTGACAGCCAAAAAGTTCCTTTGACATGCAGTCGGACTTAATTTCAAGATAAATCTTCCCTCTCCTGGAAACCTGATCACTTTGATACCTGCATGGCATCACAGCAGGGAGGAACTCTGGCTGATTGAAGGGAAACGAGTTAATTAGAGTGAAAAGATAACAGCCTGACTATCAGCAGGTAAGCACATAGGTGGTCATAAGGAGCAGCCATAGATTTTGGCCAATTGTGAATGGAGGCTGCTAGGTACAGAAAAACCATGATGAGTTTCGCTTGTCATTCCGTGTGCAGATAGTTACATGAACAGTTGAATTTCCAAATAAGGTCTCCCACATGACGAGGCAGAGACCTTTTCTGTATTAACCCCGCATTGTCTCCAGTGCACCGGGTGCTCAATCTAAACCACTCTGTATGTATGTATGTATGTATGTATGTATGTATGTATGTATGTGTATGTATGTATGTATGTATGTATGTATGTATGTATGTATGTATAGATGTATGTATTTTGTGTAACACGATGGATGCAAAAATAAAACGACAGATGGTGTTTTTTTTATATTTGCATCCAGTATGTTATTTTTAAGCTCAGCTGACTTGTCAAAAAGCTGAGCTTATAGGATGGTCCGTCGTCCTTCGTCTGTCATCCATTGTCATCGACCATCTGTCGCCCAATCATACGTCGTCCATCCGTCCAGAATTCTCATTTTCAACATCTCCAAAACTGTCAGCCAGATTCACTTTAAACTTAATGGAAATGTACCTTGGGTGGATCTCTACCAAGTTTCTTCAAATGGTCACGCTTAAGTATTTTTTAAAATTTTTTATGATTTTTTTTTGTTCTGGGAGAGTGGGTTAAATCTTTAAAAAATCTCTTCTCCCAATTGTTTTGACCTCACACAGGAATACTTCTAAGGACCTCCTTCTTTTTAATTTGTTCACCAGGTAGCGCAGTATTTCCCAAAAAAAAAAAAAAAATATATGTGTGATTTGATATTTTTGACCTCTTCTCCAGAACCTTCACTCAGAGTAAGCTTAAACTTGGTGGATATGTTTTTTGTGGAAAGGTCAAACCAATTTGTTCAACAGGTGGCACTGCAATTCCTGATTTTTATTTTTTTTTTTTCAATTCGGGTATTTATCGGTAAATGCATTTTCTTATTAATTACTATGTATTTAATTGGACATTCTATTGTTAATTCATATCTTAGACATCTCTGAACAAACTTTTTGTCAGATTGTCTTCAAACTTGATGGCAATGTACCTTGGATGGGTTTCTACCACGTTTGTTCAAATAGTCACGCTCCAGTATTTTTTGTTTTTTTTTTTACTTTTTTGGTTCTTTTTGCGCAGATCTTCAAATGTTTCTTTCCCAAAACCGCTCACCTGATTGGTTTGATATCACACACGCATTTCTAGAGATACGTAGTTCTTAAAATGTCTACCGGGTAGTGCTGCGTTTTTTTTTCTATTTTTCAATGATTTGTGTATGTGTGTTTTCGCTGTTTTAGACTTCTCCAGAACCGTCACTCAGATTCAGCTGAAACTTGGTTGATATGTTTCTTGTGAAACGGTCAATCAAAGATGTCAACTAGCTGGCACTGATTTGTATTCCTGATTTTTAGCCATTTTTTGTTCAATTCGGATACTCATCTGTAAATGCCTTTTCTATTGATTACTGTGCAAGTCAATGGGCATCCTAAAACTAATTAACATTTTGAGCTTAACTGAAGAAACTGTCAGTTAGATTGATTTCAAACTGAGTGGCAATGTACCTTGGGTGGGTCTCTACCATGTTTGTACTAATAGTCACACTACAGTGATTTATTTTTATTTTCAGGGTCTGCCCGATTTGGGGGGGGGGGGGCTTTATGCTTTCGGGTTGTCAGTCCGTCCTGATGTTCGTCCGGATTTCCGTCCGTTCGGATGTGCACATTCTCGTTACCGCGATATCCACAGAATGCCTCCGTGTATTTTGCTCAAATTTGGCAATATGCTTATCTTACCTGGCAAGACAAACTGATTAGATTATGGTGTCACCATGACTTAATTTTAGCATATGGCAGCCTAATTACATGCTCGTTAGAGCGGTCCCTTCAGTCAACGCTTTGCGTGGAAGCTATGTCTAGTTTATCATTTTTCTTTTTCTTTTTTAAAGAAATTTTTGAAAAAAAAAATGATAGGAAAGTTTAACATGGGTATTTCTTGTAATGGTTATAACTTATACCTTATATAATTTTGGCCAGAGGTAGGATTTGTTGGCGCATAAACTTGGACATAAAAGGGGCCAGATTTTTAATATATATATCTAATTCAACCTGGAACCACCTCAAACCTACGATAATAATGATCCCCAACTTCTCCCAAATTTGTTGGCTTAAAATAACACGCGAATGCTTGCATCGATGCGAAAATGCTTACCAGTACATGGACGTTTATTAAATGGAAAAGCAGAGCCAGTTCGTTACTTCCTGTTATCAGCTGCGTGATGAATATCTGATTAACTGTTTCATCGTAAATTTTGACAAAAGGCGATGTCTCTGAATTGACATATCGATACCAAATTAATTTTCTTTTGTACACCGATCTTTTATTCTAGTGCCAGTATGCTCACAGTCACCAGATGAGAGCCGAGATCGTAGGCATGACCCGGGTCAGCTGCTTTATTCCGTGCACATGGCGCACATTACGCCCAAAGCGCAACGAGCTGCGGGGTCAGTCCAAACCTGGCAGTGGAAGGGTAAACCTATCATATTCTCTAGGGCTGAAACACTAAGCTACAGTGGCATACCACAAATCATATACGACGGCCGGAAATTTGATTTGAACGCTTTCACAAATTTTAAAAGCTCTGATTGTCACGATTGTAATGTGATATACAGATTCGAAAGTAAGGCATGACGATATCATAGGGAGTTTAAGTGCTGGAAATGAATATAGTGAAAAAGTGTGATAAAAGTGTAATAAGACTTTAATTTCCATCTACATGCTATAAATTAACTCAAGTTGGTTTTTTAAACGTTTAATTGTCACAAGTATTAACGTCTATGTATCTGTGAAATTTTAAGACGCTCAGAATTTTATAATTTTAATTTGATCACACAGAATCATTAAGACTTGCGGATGCATGATTAATTTTAGGGCACATTGCGTGGTTGAAATATCAGAAGACATTCAAATACACACATACGCATAACACAAATAGTAACGTTATATCCTGAGTTGTGAGACAAAACGTGTTCTTGATCTGCAAGGGATTGAGCATACTTCTACGTCATCGTGCACTCATTTTTTATTGATAAAGCATATAGAAATTTAAAAGGGACTCAACCACTCAAAAGGATACTTTCTGGGAAAATCAGAAGAAAATTCCGTGTATGCGCATACATAAAAAAGGTCTTAATATGCTTAAGCAACGGGACTGCTCCCAATAGGAGCCTAATGATATCCTAGTTCTCCTTTTTGTCACCTTATCGGGGACGATTGCGCGCATTACTGAATTCATAGTTACGCTGGTCTGCTGTTACCAAGTGGGACACGCTATGGACACGCTATCGTGACCACAGCAGAAGCTTAACTGTAAAACTGTGGAACGTAACCCAACACATCCATGGATATTAGTCAAGATTCGACAATTTGCACGTATCAGCGCTACAGTCTGGTACCTTGCAATTGTACACAGGCATATTTCATGAGCAGTACAGCTTTAACTTTCCCAAAATCACTCTTTCAAACTCTCCCACTTTCTTCACGTCTATACACTTTAATATGGCTGTCGATGTCCCGCTGATAGTGGTGTCCCACTTCCCACGAAATACCGTTTAATCTCGTCGCACGATCCTGTCGGTCAAAACTGGAAAACTAAAGTTCGTTCGGTTGGTATTGGTGTGTGTGCAGAGGATGAGGATTATGTTTGTGCCAAAATCGTATATACCCTCATTATAGACTGATGCATACTCCACTGAATCTCCCTTCAAAATGTTTTATATACCACCATAGAAGCTCAACGCAATGTTATATAAACTGTTAGCGAAGGCCCGCAAAATGCTGCATGTACCTCCATGGAAATCTGACAAAATACTTTTCATTTTTTTACCACTGACGCTCCCAAACATGCTCTTATTCATATATCACCAAAGATGCCCACAAAATGGTATATTTTAATATTTTTTTTTAGTATAGAGCGATGAAATCCAGTGTAGTAGCCCGCTTATGTCATTTCCATCACGCATGCTAAAAACACACAATCTGTTAGTGCACGTGTGCGAGTGATAAAAAGTTAAAAATTTGAAGAGTTAAATTCTCAAGTGCAACCTTATCCAAATTGCACAATTTGGGATAAATTGTTTTTGCTATATGATAAAGTGTATCTGCATGTTTATACATTACGTACGTAGATATAGCATCAAGGCGTTTTATAGTATGGAAACAAAGAATTATGACACCCCCAGCCTGGTGCTCTCTTGAGAAAAACATTCAACAATATTCATTTTCTTTCTTCAAAAGTAAGCACTCGCGAACGTTTTGCTCGATTCAGAACATAGATTCGGTAGCATGCTTTTCACTAATAAAAAGGAGTTTCATTATATTTTGGCTTGCTCAGAATTTGAAGCGAGGCGTTAAAATGCTCACTGAAAAGAGAGAATTAAGAAATAAGAAAATTTATCTTTTTAAACAATTTTATTTGATATCATGAGTATTTGTCAAGTTAATGTGTTGCAAGACACAGACATTTCTTACGACCCTCCACATCCTTCAAGCTGCCGCGTCCTCGTTAACGACAAAAAGATTTGGGCGCGACATTCGAACCGGTACAGAGAGAATATATGACCGTTGCATGGTCACGAAAGAATTAGAATTGACCCCGATGGCGTAGACTATTAAGCAATTAATGATCCCTGGAACAGAGGCAGGAAATTAATGGCCCCTGTTCTCCAAAGCCATTAATTTCCTGATGATGCCTCCACATCGTGATCAATTGTCTAGGAGTGCCTCAAGTGTATATCAACAGCTATTGCGTCATACAGCTGATTCGTGTATGTCTGTCTTAATCATTACATTTCATGCTGCTTCACACAATATTTGATCAGTATTGCCGAGAAGGAAACTATTTGGTGTATGAAGTAGAGGAATATAAATTCAGCAAAACAATTGGCCACGCAAATAATAATAATAATAATAATAATAATAATAATAATAATAATAATAATAATAATAATAATAATAATAATAATAATAATAATAATGAATAAATAAAAATGAGAATAAAATAAAGCAATTATTAGATCAAATAAAGGTAGAAAAAAGGCAGAATTTTCTGTGGCATACTCGGAATATAAATGTTTTAACAACTTGCGCTCTGGTATGCACTTTGTCTTAAACCTATGGTTCGGCCCAGCAAGAAAAGATATAAATGAGGAGCACATGCCTCACTTTATTAACTTTGCTCATAGCCATGAAATTAATTTATAAGACCGTATGCTCTGGGACGTTTTCATGCAGGGAGACGTTTGCTCCAGATAACTTTAAAAAATAAGTACGCCTTTATTTCAGATGCAGATGCAGATGCAGATCCAGAGAGAGAGAGAGAGAGAAAGAGAGAGAGAGAGAGAGAGAGAGAGAGAGAGAGAGAGAGAGAGAGAGAGAGAGAAAGAGAGAGAGAGAGAGAGAGAGAGAGAGAGAGAGAGGCCTGTGTCTGGACAGGCTTTGCAGTGAAATGGGAATGCTCAGATTCCTTTGAGGCCCAAAAGCACAACTTTTGCTCAGCAGTTACCAAAGTGACACAGATGGGTTATTGACAGGCTTATGAATATTTCTATGCAGTCATTCCGTCAAGTCCCGTGTATCACTGCATAGTTCATTTTTTTTCGAACGATTTGCTTCGATTGAACAGCTGCCGCACCACGAAAAGGTTTCAGCTTTGTGTTGTTGTTATTGGTGCTTCAGCATGAAGCAAAATACTAAATACTTTTCTTGTGCAGATCCCGGAAACAGTGAAAGCTATCTATCCTGCATGCAAATCATGTCCACATTATCAACCATTTCCAAATTTTGCTTGTGCACGCCACTTATAGGCTTTCTATCCGTACGGTACCCTGACTGTTAGTGGCCATGCGCATCATGTAAGTCACCGCTTGAAGAGTAATGAACTTGCTTTAGGTATCAGCGAGCTCAAGCTTGGCAGAGTAGCACAAGGAGATGACAGAGCACTAATTTGCAATCCTGTTTTGTTTCCCTTAATTACATTATATCCCTATTACGATCATCCCTTTTCCCCTTATTCTACCCCTTAAGGCGTTTAATTGGGCAATTTCAATTATATATATATATATATTTATATATATATATATATATATATATATATATATATATATATATATATATATATATATATATATATATATATATATGTATATTAACATTAACTATATTTGATCATAATACGCATATATATAATATATATACGAATATATATATATATATATATATATACGAATATATACGAATATATATATATATATATATATATATATATATATATATATATAAACATTTGTGCATTTAATCATATTGAATATATTTAATCTTATGATCAAACATTTAAGCCTAACACCAAATATTTATTCATTATACCAACTGTCCAATTTCCAGCTTTTTACATTTTATCAGTATAATACAACAAACCCTTTCTTCCTCTGTGAAAAAAGCTGTTCCTGTCATTTTACTAAGAGGAGGAAACCAGATCTCTGGTTGTAGAAGAAAAAACCTGGCACGTGTTTTAACAGAAATCGACGAACCTTGTTTGTTGTTGGACTTTCTTTTCTGATATATAATTAAGTTACCGACAAGTGAAAAAATGCAGATAAGTATGGGTGGAGTGAAATGGGGTATTTTCCTGTCACGAGCAAGCACATTTGTCTGAAACATTCATGAGCGGCTCTTCGTGAATGTGACGAAACAGTGCGCTCTCTCGTGACAGCAAATATCGTATTCACCCTTACCCATGAGAGATTCTATTTATTCCACGTTTAACTGGATATTTGCCGCAAGAATGATGCCCTATAGACTACGTTTGACGCAAACCGGACTAGGTCTCTTTGTTTGCACCGCAATCATTCCGCGTTATATCTGACGAACAATCGAACATTGCCACGCACACTTGGCTTTGTGTGCGCATGCGCTACGGGCGCGTCACAGTTTAGTTATAACAATGTTTCGGTCGTGTGACTAGGATGGAATATGGTCTTTGGTTTTTAACTCCCCCCAGAACACATCTAACTCACCAACATATGAATGAATATAGATTTATTCATAAACTAAGTTGAAGGGGTGATTGGTGCTTCTGATGTATATAATGGGATCTCCCTATTACGATCACCTGAGGGACTAAAAATGTGGTCTTAATATTGGAGTGGTCTTAATGGGGTTATAATTTAATAAAGGCGAAACAAAAAGGGTCCATACATTGGTGGTCTTAATACAGAAATGGTTTCTTTATGGAGATGGTCTTAATTGGAGATTGTACTATATATATTTATGTATACAAAGATACATACATACATACATACATACATACATACATACATACATACATACATACATACATACATACATACATACATACATAGCTGGGTGTGAGTGACAGATTTTAGGATTAATTCGATGTCAAATTAAAATTAAATATATTTTAGTGCATCACTTTAAACATATGATTTCATTCACCGTATTAAATCATATCGTTCCATGCATTTCATGATATGGCAAAATAAACACAGATTTAATGAAACACTTAATAATTTGATGAAATCTATTTTGGAATCTGACCAATATATTACAATTGTAGTAGTTACTAGGATGTATTTAAAGATCATGATCATAGAGTTCAACACATCTTAAAATACCTTTTTTTTATACATGTTGAAAAAGATTTTATGATTTAATGAAAATATACTTGAAGATTAATTTCCAAGTAAATCAAGAAACGGCGCGTCGTTCATACATATAATATATGTATGTAATGGAACGCTGTTTCTTTTGTTGTTTATATAGACATTTGAACACAACTCGGCATGTGTTAAAACGTTTTGTCATATCAATAGATGCATTTCATCATGTACTTAAATTGGTTTAATCACACATTTGATCCTATGTTCATATTTTTAATCATATATTGAATATTTGTTCATATGTTCAAATATTTGATCCTATGATCAAATAGTTGATCATATCAACAACTGTTTTAACACAGGATTTATATTTGAACATATGGTCCACTGAATTTTTTTTTCATATACACCACTAATTTAAGATATCTAAACATATCTCAAATCGGTTCAGTCATATGAACCAATCGAGTTAAACATATGATCAAATGGAGGGGACTCTCTTTCAGCTCAAACAGAACGGATTCTGTCCGATTTGAAGGTTCAATTCCCCGCATTTCGTTCCCTCGCGGCTGCAAGAGAAGGAAGAATAAGTCTCATCTTAGTACAGAATGGGCATATTGTGTATTGCCGGATTCATAATACCGCTTTTCATTGAAAAATTGTCTATCTTGTTAAAACAAAAGCTATTTTCTGGCGTGATAGGCTAGTATGCCGGTGACTGAAATCGAGCAATATGGCGGGCCATTGACGTATGCAGCTTTCATCAACTCTATGACGAATGCATCATATTTGAAAATATCGTCAAATACATTTGAACCAGATAGATGTAATGATATTTTCAATTGCATGTAATAATATGTCTAAATCAGGTCCTATTTGATCTCATGATTAAACGGTTCTGATAATTTGATCGAATATTTAATCATGTAAATAAATATTAAACATGTCAAAATGCTTATAAAACAATGGCGTTCCATAGCTCGGGCACACGTACTCTCTCTCTCTCTCTCTCTCTCGTTCTCTCTCTCTCTCTCTCTCTCTCTCTCACATACACACACAACACACACACACATGTATATATATATATATATATATATATATATATATATATATATATATATATATATATATATATATATATATATATATATATATATATACGTACACATATATCGCTATTAAAAGTTCATTGCTGTGTCAGAGTCAAAATGTACACATCAATCCAAGTGCTTGCTTTGGGCTTGATATTGGTTCATTGGCACCGATTTAAATTATTTTTTTCGTCTTAATCAAGATCAAGGAAAGCCTCACCAGGAGCTCGGGAAGCACCATGACTGATTCTGTAGTCTGTGCTTTAAATGTGTGAATGCAGAATCGGGGATAATTATCTATTGAGTCTAATGATTACAAGGGCAAATAGCTTCTTTACGGATGGAAAAGGGTCGCAACAGCGGCCGCAGTGGTTGGAGATATATTCATCAGAAAAGACTTTACAAGATTTTATTCCCTTTGATGAAAATACCTTCTTTGTGTTAAAATATTTATGCTCCAAACAAGAAAGGTATATAAAGACAAAACCAAATCTTTTAAGTGAAGATTTTCTTATATTCATGACGTGTTATTTAAAAAAAATCCTAGCTTTTATATATCCTCACACAGGTCCACCTTCTTCCAATTTTTCTGAAGCTTGTGTAATCACACACTACTCTTTCAAGTTATAGGAATAGGGTAGGCCTTTCGTCCACGTTTTATTTTATGCTGCGACATTAAATGAATAAATAAAAACCCTTATCACATTGGCATTACTTCAATGAAATAAGACCGTTTGATAATATGATTTCGCAAAAAGCAGATGAATGCAGAACGTGTTTGTCCCATTTCAAAGTAACTTGGTGTTAGGATTAGCAACAGTAAGAAATATGGAAGGAAGCCTTGTGATCTAACTTACAACTGTACAAACGTCACGGCAGGTATAATACGCCTTTGTTACTGAGCTGCATTAAAATCATTACATACAAAGTTTATTTGGACTCATAATGTGATGATAACCGAAGCTGTGCATGTCAGAACTGTTATCTGTACTTACTGTGCTTGTCGTAGCTTCGGCGCACAATCAGGGTGAATACAGAGATTTATACGTAATTATTGATCTTTCCTCTTTTATCAAACAGTTGGCCGGGCTAGCATCACGATACAGATAAAATGGGCAACATTTTTGAAACACATTAAACATTGTCGCAGAATTGCCATATCTAAACGCATTTGAAAAGCCTTCTGAAGCTCTTAGATGCACCTGACAGCGCATTACCTATGAGCACCACACCTAAAGCACTCAGTGCCCTGAACTGTGCGCCACAACAGAAAGACTTTGGAAAGCTATGTGCATAGAAGAGAATCCTACATATTGAAGTGAAAAAAGGGTGCCACAGCATGGTGCAAATATTACGTGTGCTGTCCCTTTGCTTCCGTAGTCAGGTCTGCCGTAGCATCCTCATTTGATGCATTTTAGCCTATTTCAACCGTTACGTCTTAACATACGCTTTTCAAATGCATTCACGGAATTAAGTATCATGAGACATGACAACAAAGAATATGATATAAATTAATAAAGAAAATGTGATTATTTTATATCTGGATTTAAATTGAAACAGCTTCACGTCACCCTCAAAAAAAAGTGTGGGTTAGCCTGAAACTTTTGCCCGTAAGCATGCCACAGTCTTTATCACGAAAAAATAAAACGCCTTTGCACTATGACAGGTGGTTAATTCGGGAAAACCCATCCAGTTATTACAGTAACTTGGGCATCTCCACTGAAAAACAGCGGCATCTCCCTATTATGACCACTTAAGGGATTTAACAAAACAGGTCTTAAGAGGTGAGTGGTCTTACTATGGGATAAACCAACGGGATTGTGAACCAGTGGTTTCAATATAGTAATGGTCTCCTTAAGGAAGTAGTCCTAATTGGAGATTCCACCGAGTATCAATAACGAGTTGCTGGAACAGCAGTAGAAATTACACGATGCACACGTACCGCGTCCTCACCTTTACGACTGTTTCACACAAATACTGGGCCATTCTTGCGCGGTCAAACAATATAGGGGTTGGAACACAGACAAACTGGTCATGTATGAGAGACAAAGAAGTTACGGTTTGTTCCAACTTTCAGCCAATCAGCCAATTTTGGCTGATTGTTATATTCCGCAACAAATATATTAGGACTAACAATGTAGATATGCTTCAAATAATTCCGTGAGTATGTTTCGAAGTTATACTGCTTATCATGGTAAATTGACTTAGCCTATTTCAGCTGCAATATCCAACCAATTCAGTCAAGGGGGGGGGGGGGGGGGGCAAATAATGGCCCATAAAAAATTGAGCTTCAAATGTAATATTTATTTTTATTTTGAGTCAAAGTGTGACATAATCAGGAGTGAAGTCTATCTAAGTTTCCTTTTTCTCATGTAGGCTCGTCAACAAATTTTGGGGGTAGTAATTTACGTCGTCATTTTTAGCGTCTCCCAGATGTACTGGCCATGTAATATTCGTTGTCAGATTAGCTCACATAAAATATTTGATGTTTCATGTAGGCCTATAAAAATGAAAGAAAGGAAGTCCTTCGAGTCGTAATATATACTTCTGCCAGTAAATTGGGAGAACTCCCAGTGAGGACATTGACGCCAATATCCGCTGAAGGCATTTGTTCATGCGGAGAAGGACAATCGCTTGGTCTTTACGGAGCGTGAAAGGGGCTGTGGCACGCGATTGCGACTTCTCTTCCTGTGTGGCGAGATGGAAGGCCAAACATGTTTGCAGCCGGTGTGCATTGCACGGAGCAAAGAGAGAAGTCCGCTGTTCCCCCCTCGCAGCTGCACCTCTCGTATATCATCAAGGCATTTAAAAATATTGACAAGCTCGCAGACAATAAAGCACATTCCATGGCCTTTTAACTCTTTCATTGTCAATTTCGATCAAAAGCGATATGGTTTGAAAGGCAGTTTGTTAGTGGTCGTGACGAATTAGAGACCAGAATTCCCTTTGGTTAGCGGAAGGAATAGCACAGGCAGACATGAGTGACAAGCCGTGTAAACTAGATAAAATCTTTACATCTAAAAGATTCAGAAATTAACTATTGTGGTCATATTACAATCCAACAGACAGACTTCAGAATTTTTTATTCTTCTATCAATAAATTTGACTTCATACGACATTATGAATCCTGTTAAACTTGGCCAGATTCCGGGCCGGTTTGCACGCTCTGGCCATGCCGCCCTAGCGATAGGACAGTCCCAATTTTGCTTGCTGCAGTTCGAAAATGAAGCTGCTGTCTGCTTAGCTGGGTATATATGAAGGGCCAAAGGTGTGACGCTGACGCAGCTTAACGGTCATTCAGACGCCCACACAACAAACAGGATCCAAACACTGACATGGTGCAAATGCAAAGGCCCAATCCAACATTATGGCCGTTTCATTTCGAGAGTCTCATCTCTCTCTCTCTCTCTCTCTCTCTCTCTCTCTCTCTCTCTCTCTCTCTCTCTCTCTCTCTCTCTCTCCCATGACATATTCAGATGGTCGATAAGATGGACAATATAGGTTACTTTCTGATAGTCAAAAAATTATTCTGGTATGACAACATATATTATAGTGCAAAATGTCGGTATTGCAGGTTGTCGACTTTTTAAGATTTGACCCTACTTAATAACAGTTTTTTTATCATTTGCTTTGCTTCATAGTGGAACCACATATGGCAGTCAGACAATGTGAAGACCGCATGTATTTGGTCAGGCAACTCTTATGTGATGTGTGACGCATTTCAAGTGTGCTGCTGTGGTGTGGGTGGTCAGATTCGCCAATGTAAATACTTTTAAAATCAAGAACAGTTTACTATTGTTTGCTTGGTAACTGACTTTGCTGCATAGTGGAACTACATATGGCTGTCAGATAATGTGAAGACCGCATCTATTTGGTCATGACAACTCTTATGTGATTTTAACTTTGGCACGACCTGGCCCTTCTTTGCGTATTAGGAACGCAGTACCAGATTTAAGTTGCCTTACTGAATCGGTAACCAAGTTACAGTTCCTTTCCGGAAGATTATCTTTATATATTATGTAAACCGTCGCTTTTGAAATCAAAGTAGTCACAAGCGCACCGAGTGACTGTGCTTTATGGTTTCCAATGTTAAAACAGCAGTCAACGAAAGTAAAATCAGTTGGGGCTATATCAAAATAAACCATTTTGATGGCTTAGTTTTGTTCATTTTCACCTCCTATATCATCCCCGGGGGGTCGACTAGTATAGGTGTCTTCACGTGTTCGACTCCACCGAATCAGCAGTTTTTGTTCTATATATCGGCTGATATTGAATTATATATATTATATGTTATTACCATTTCGATGTACATATTCTGCTGATTGAAGCTCCAAAATAAAATAAATAAATAAATAAATAAATAAATAAATAAATAAATAAATAAATAAATAAATAAATAAATAAATAGATTAATAAGACTTATTTGTAACGTGCTCCTTAAGAGCCTCAAGCGCGGGATGGGTATAGTGAATATTCGATTTAACAAATCAAAATTTACAGTAATAATAAAATTTCGACCTACGGTTCTGAATCATTACATAAATTAGAAAGTTTTGCAACTTCGGTGTTAAACACTCCGAGGACACAGCTTTCCCATGTAGCTCGGGCGGCGTCCATCACTATTTTAAAGATAGAAAGAAGGAAGGATAGGGGGCCCCACTCATATCCTAGCCCTTTGGGACTACCAAGGAGATGGAGCTTGTTCTAATCAAGGAGCGGTGAACTGTGGCGGTCCTAACAAATTTACGGCGCATATAAATTTAACCAATACCGATAAACAATTTGTAAACACTTGACAAAGAAAGTAAAATATGTTGGGGATATATCAAAATAAAGCATTTTGATGGCTTAGTTTTGTTTATTTCCACCTCCTATATCATCCCCGGGGGATCGACTAGTATAGGTGTCTTCACCTGTTCGACTCCACCGAATCAGCAGGTAATGCTCTCTCTGGAAAAGTCCCATTACATATTGTACATTACCTTTATTTGACAACTTAACCTTTTCTTAACACTGATCACACATATATTTTGGATACTACCTCTTCAAAATATCGAAGCGAGACAAAGTCATAATGGCTGCCATTTTGAAAATTGTGGATTCCGAACCCTATGGATTGTAATATATAAGAATAGTATTGGGAAGATCTGGAGGAGGGGGTTATAATACATTTAAACAAAAATATATATTTTGAAAAAGGTTCTAAAGCATCAATAATGATATGACATATGCTGTGACCCCGATTCACTTTGATATCCAAATCAAATATATTTTTGTGCGGCATTGCGCAATGTTCAAAATGGCACTCATTACGTGGCGGTTCAAGGTCTTCCGTGTCACATTTGGATTTGTAACTACTGATAATAACTGCTTTAGGCCACAACTGAGCGGGCACATAAAAGTTAAGATAATAAGTCGTGTTTTAAAAGTGCATTAACGACCGTTTGCCCTGAGAATGGACACCTGGAACCTAGCGAAATATAACGGTGACGATGACAGAACAAGCGGCTATGGCCAATGCTCAGGGCGGGTAGAGCTCTTCCCTCCATGCTATGCTGTTCCACCGAACAACCGTGACTATGCATTATTGAGCTTTGTGTTGCCATGCTGTTTACCCTGCGCAAATTAACCCTCCAGACAAGTTGCAATGGAGTTGACTTTACTGCAGAGAGAGAGAGAGAGAGAGAGAGAGAGAGATAGATAGAGAGAGAGAGAGAGAGAGAGAGAGAGAGAGAGAGAGAGAGAGAGAGAGAGAGAGAGACGCCTTTAAATCCACGACAGGCAATGTTTAATTTGGTGCACACCAAACTGGGGGGATGAGAAGGGTCGAGTCGCTTCCTTATCAAAGTAATTTACCATCAACTGCCACGGCCATGTCATTGACGTAAATAAGATTGCGAAGTAGTCCAACAAGGGAGCCTTGAGGGACCTTATATATAGTACCTCTCTGACACAGAGGAATGAATGAGTGAAACAGATTGAGATTCAATGTCGCAAGAAGTAGTGTTTAAATCGCTTGATGGATAGAGCATTTTGACGCACTACTTCAACTTTACCACACACATACAGTATGTCAGGATTAACAATGTCAAGTACTTTCTGCAAATCCAATGGTTTCATGCCAGAGTAAAGACCTATACCCATATTTGTTTAATGAGATCAGCAAGGTGGATGACGTTCAAAAGAATGGAGACAAATAGCTACTTGATACTTGTAAAGAAGATTGTGTGAGATCAGGTGGGACTCAAGTTGTGAGGAGACAGCCCTTTCGATAATTGCAGAGAGAACGCAGAGAAAAGACACTGGGTGATGTTACCAAGGTCACTTCTAGCGTTTGTCTTGTATAAACGAATCATTTTTTCATCTTTAATTTTTTTTTTTTTTGAACAGTTCCGGCAGAAAAAAAAACCTCAATTGGTAATTGGGGTAGAAAAGAGCATTTGCTTCCCTGCCATCTTGAAGAACTTTTTCAGGAATGTTCTCTAAAACTGTACTTTTGCACTTAAAAAAAAAAGAAAGGGCTGGGACAATTTTTATCAGGTTCAATATCACCAAAAGGGAAGCTATTAGGTCGGACACCTGAAAACCGTCGTTTTTTTTCAAGTGTAAAGACTGTTGGGGATGAGAGGTAACTTGTTATCTGGACATGACGCAATACTCATTTCATTAATATTGAAAAAAGTGGTCGTCAGAAATTAAAAAGAATATAATCCTGTTATTGTCCTTTATACAAGTCTGGGTACTCTCTTCTTTCCTTTATTGGAATACCCTAGCAAATTGAAATTGTTCTATAATTTTTCTTGAATTTCCTTTGTGCTGTGAAACATGATCACCCACGTCATTTAAACATTTTTTCCTTTTCTAAAACGAAGCATATCATGATCGAATTTCTTGAAAGCCGAAGTATATCATTGTTCATCTAAGGTTATGTTTTCTCCTTAATGCTAATTTGTTTAATTGTTAAATGCAGATATTTTGTCCATGATAAGAATACATTGTTAAAGATCACCCAGGCAGACTTTGTGTCTTTGGATTCACAGGCAGCCGAAGTGGAGGTATAAAAAGGGAAAAGTGAAGAATCAATGAATTAGTTTTTAAATACCGGAGTTTAATAGCATTGTGAGATCTTATGTGACCTCCTCGTCATTTCCGAATGCAAAATGGGTAAAAGTGGCTGCTACTCTAATACAGATGGGCAGCAATCCACAAGGGGAGTTTGTTCCGGTCAGAGGCCAGAATCTAGTCAATAGTAGATTGAGAAGGAGTGACTCTACTCTGGTGGGATCAGATATTAGTTGTAACAAAGCGAAAAATTATTTAATTTTTTTTTATAGAAAAACGTAAGAGTTCGTTTGGGAGATTTGAATAGTTCTGCTATATTTGCTAAGCTAGCATGGCACTGAGGGCTGCATTGTCGTAATTCCAGACATGTGATATCAGAACAATTCCATTAAAGTTGATGTGCATTATATCCTGGAATGGACAAGCCAACATATCTCTTAGTTTGATGGAATAACATACGACGTACAACCTGCATGATCATTATTTGACCGAAGTCAACCATCTCACGCTCGTGTCACTTGGAGGTGAACCGCACGTGATAGCAATATCCAATAATTTCGCTTTCGGTAGTCCAGTTTTGGTGTTAGCTTAAATGGATATATCCATATTTTATAAACACTTGCGGAATGTAGTGTTGGATATTCAATGTGCATTGTAAAGTTAGCCACGAACTGTCAAGAGTTGATCACGTGTACCATTAAGCATTAGGCATTTTAGGTGTTTTGTCTGCACTTATTTTGCTTTGTCCAGTTAGCTCACCCCATGTAAAATTCCGATGTCGTTAAACTGGCCATTCAAAATGTGGAATAATACAGATTTATCATCATTTTTCGCTGCATTTATATATTGGCTCACTTCGTCGATGGTTCAAAACCGTGCAAATCAAAGCACATTGCAACACTAATTTAACATTGGTTTAATTCTTCAGGAACTATGTTCACAATAACGGAATTATAACTTTCAATTCAATGGCAGAAATGCAAAACGTATGCCACTTGATACACGTTATACTTAGTATGCTTACAGTCATAGATTGTACTAAAGTGGTTGATGTGATTATTTGTCCTGCCCAGCAATATGAAATGGGACTCCACACATCTGTTCGGCCCATGTGATGCGTGTTACAAGCTTGTTACTATATTCTTTTGTCTGTACCTGTGTCCATATTACCTCAAAATGACCCGAATACAGACCACGTGGTGGTCATGTTTGTTGTATTATCCCAGTCGTACCTGACTTATTTTAACAAGTCCCCGCCACTGTATTTTTGTTACCCCACTTGTGTTTCTCCTATTTCTGGTCATCAGCTCTTCTATGGCCTATCTCAGAGCAAAGTCTCAAACCTGACAAACCAGTCATCGTCAATTAAATAATTCAATTTGGAAGGCCTGTAGCAACGCCGTACATTTCTTCTCGTTAAGGTTTGCATGGTCAGCTACAGTATAGTTCAATAACATACATGCAGGCCTTGGCGTAACAATTGGCATTCTTCTACAAAGGCCCACAGATTCACAGCGTGGACCCAATTTGAAATGACAGTTCCAGGATAAACTTTCAAATCTAACCAGGCAATCAACAAATCGAAAAAACTTCCCCTGTGATGCAGCACTATGGATCACCACATCTTCATAGAACTAATGCCACTGCACAGGGAATAAAGCAGGTTTTTTCATATAGGTACCGCTTAGTGAAATTTGCTATATGAAAATCAAGAAAACCTTTACACGAACAATATTAGGCGATTCTGGGTGTGCAATGTAATACAAGCTCCTGACATTCGACTTTTTGTACAATTACGTCGATTATTGCTGCACGTTTGCTCCAAATGTAATTATAAATTAGGTTAAGTGTTATGTTTTTATTTCTGAAAATATCATTTGCTCTACCGTAAACCTTCACATTGTGTTTCAACAACATTCGTGAACGTAAACTGGCTATATTTCCAATAGTTTTACGAAACGTCATACAAGCTCGTTTTATATTTTTTTAAGAAGCAAGAGGTTCATGAAATGCGAAGGTATTGCCAGGAAAATTCAAGTTTGAGGGAAGACTCAGTGAATAAGTGTATTTGTTTGCCAATGCAAAGCTTGAAATGTAGACTATTCATCAGAGAAGAATTCCTAAATTAACACACTCTTAACAAAGTACAACTTACTTCTCTTTGATATATTGGACTTTGTTTATGTTTATGGTTTATCTCAGAAAGCGATATAGAGAAGCCAATACCTTGTTTTTCGCAACAGTTTACCTTTGGAAATTGGTTTAAGATAACTTTTATTTTAAATCCATTAATTTTTTAATCGTGTCTACATGTGAGAAATGTCAAATTATTGTTGTACATGGGAATCGTGTACGTTATTTGTGGCAGAAGACATGTTAGGTTAAATGACTGTTCCCACAGCTCACTAGTCGTCTACTAGAGTAACACACCTCTGCTGCCTAATTCACTAGGAAATTGAAATCTTTAATTGTAAGTTAGTTTAGAACATGTTTATTTAGCAGCAAAATTTAGAAAAGCAAATGGCTTGTTTGTCACTCATTCCGCCTTTTTTGCATTTGTGTCCCACAATAAACCTATGTCGGCCAAAAATGTAAATTTCAGGTCTTCAATGTTTTTGAAATCACTCCAATACCCATTTAATGAGCACACACTGCCTCACGTAAGAAGTATGCCGTCTTCTTAACGCATCTCATGTCTGTTTCATGCCTTCATAACGCTGTTTCTACGTTTTAAGAATAGAAGGGTTAACATCCTAGTCAGTTTCACTTGATTTTCACGATGCAGGTTCCAATTTGTTTGGTAATTAGTATCTTGCAAGATGACACACAAGTAACCTCCATGATTACCCAAGTTTACATATCCTATAAAATCTTGCTGCCACACTAAGCCTATTATGGAATAACCAGAGGACCAATGCCTCGCCAATAGGCGTAACCAAAACCATCTCCCCGATTTCAGTATGATCTTGCACCCCGCCTGAGAGTGCCTGGTGATGGGCCTGTTTTAAACCTACGAATTTACTGAGTGCAGGTGCCCCCACCATTTGACCAGATATTTATTACCAAGTTGACGAATAGCTTTTTGTGATGCAACTTTGGCTTGTGAATACTGTCCCGTCTCGCTGCTCCATTGGTATCACTGACATTTTAGGTCATAGGTGTCGTGTAATGGGCTTCACTTACGGCAAATGAACATTGGTCAATCTCGCGTGTATCCCTTTTCAAACGTTTTCCTTTTATATATTATTCTTACTTTATCTGCTTCCAAGGATTTAAGCCTCGTATCCGCAGTCGAACGTGGTGGATACAGATTGCCCCAGACGAGATTGTTCTCCATCGATGTCATCAGGTGAATAAATCGACTCATCGACATGCGTGCGAGTAGATTTGGCAGCAAACATTTAAACATCTTTCTCTTTCATAGTTCTATTCCATCTTTCGGCGATGCTTATTTTTTTTCTCGCTTTTGGTGGTAGGTATACCTAGGATAGCACGTTTTCAATGGTGAATTCCTCTTGTCGCCCCACACGTTGTTTTTTTGGTCACTTTGATAATGAGTTAAAGGGCATAAATTCTCCTAACGTTCTTTTGACGGAATCATCCAACTGTATTTTGTCCCAATGCTAAATTTCGATAAGGAACTCGTGTCTATCAATCGGAAACCCATATTTTTCTTCTGTTGATCTCGCATGGACTCTTCATTTTTTTTTTTTTATTTATTTATTTATTTTTTTTAATTTACAACTACCTTGATTTTGTAGTACTTCAACTGGTTCGTCGGGCGATACGTTTCATTTTATAGCAAGACTGATTTTGACCTTCAGACCTTTTCGACAATTGATTTGCCTAGTTTTTGCCTTAATGCCATTTCGTATATGTATTTTAATTCGAAGAGCATGTTTTTGTTGCCCAACTTGTTCAGATTGTCGTCGTTCTTGGCATTACACAGGTCATGGTGACATGCTGCATCGTCCAAGTGGTTTGCAGGTTTACTTCAAGTTGTGGTGTGAGATTTGGATTTAGTCTTTAAACTAACTTTATTCCTGGGCCCATGAACTTGTTTTCAGGTGGATCTAATTCGGGATAGGTTGTTGATTAAGTTGCTGAACACACCGGCCCTTGCACTTTGTATTTTAATTCTTCCTCAAATAACGCAGACCCCACAACTGAAGCTTTTGCTGTATAGCATAATTGCTCTTTGCAATTTCCAAGTTTCAGTTTTCGAATAACGTTTGAAGCAGTACATCAGTATGAACTGGGGCTCAATAAAATATTATTTAAATTTGCGTGCCAAATATAGACTTATCAACGAAGCAGGCAAACAAGATACCCGGGTTTGATCAGGTAATATAAGTTCAAATTAAGAGAATCATGAAAATGGATAAATTTTTGGGTGGAGTCTTGCAGGAGTTTCACACATATCTGAACACGGGCTCCAACACTAAATTTTTTCATTAAACTAGATTTCTATTGTGTAAAACAATAACTAAATCACGAAACGAGCATCAACGTTAGGAAAGAGACATTGAAATCCACTTAAGTAACACAGACGCCTTGCTACATATGCCCCCCATTCTTTTTATTAACCTTGGAAACAAGGGAAACTTACATGAGCACTGGGATGTGTGGGTAGTCCTATCAAACATAGTCTTTGAAGGGAAGGACAGGTCGATGAAATGTGTATGAATTATAAATAACAAGAAATAAGTGTCAATTGCGATATGAAATTTCAGCGTCTCACAGCCTATTATATATATATATATATATATATATATATATATATATATATATATATATATATATATATATATATATATATATATATATATATAATAGGCTGATCGGATGTACAATAAGTAATGAAAGTCAGAGACAACACACATTCGGTCCATTGGTAAAATCCACAAGTATAAAATGGGCTGTTACAGGTGTATAACATAGTCAATGGTCAAGGGACACATGGTGCCATCCTAGTGCATCCAGGAACTGAACAGACAGAGGAAAAAGCAAACACGTGCAGATCTTCAACAGAGAAGAGGGCAAACGGTTCCCCAATGTGCAATTATCCAACCTCTCAACACAACAATAGTGCCAACCAGGTCCTAAACATCAGGAACCAACCACGTTTTTGGTTGAACAGCTGCACCAGTCAGATGCATACGAGTAGTTTGACTGTTAGAACCAAACAGCAATTACATGTAACTATGTATTTGTTTGATAGCATATTTCCCTCTGATGCAATTTGCTCTGCAGACAGTAAAACATCACATTTGGCTGCATGGGAGCAATATAGGTGCATTTTGGCAGTCATATTGCCCAAATGCTTTATAACATATCTATTTTGGCTAGTTGCAATGTTAGTTTTATTCAGAAGGGTTAAGCTTTTACCCAGGCCATGAACAAGATCTGCTTGATTAGTTTCCAATGTTCGCAACGATTGTTAAATATTTTGTAAAATTGTCTTGGATGAATCCCCAAAAGGGAGGGTCATATATCTATTAATGTTGGAGACAATGCTCAGCTGTTCCTTTGAAGTTCGCTTCGGTTGCCTGTTTCGTAGTTTTGGCTCCTGTCGATTGTGCGTTATAAAAAAACTTCAACTGACTGGAAAAAAACAGTAAAACCCTCCTTATTTTATGGATAGCATTTTAAAGTCAGCTTAAACCATGCCTTAATTGACCAGGTCAAATGTTACAGTAATCCTATGACACACTTTGTATTTTACCTTTTTTCTGTTTACCTTGTAAAAATATTTTGAAATTCCTGTATTTTCTCGTACACATCGTTCAGATAATACTTATGTGGTTGTTTAGCCAACAGTAAATGTGAGAATCGATGATTCAATGGCTATAGAAACATTAATTTGTTTTAGAAAATATATAGCATAGTCTCAATTGGCAAAACCAAATGAGGAGAGAATAAGCAGCATGATGAACCTCATGAAAGCCAACTTCCAAAGAAAGAAAATAGTTCAAAAAACATAAATTTCAATCCTACAATCAGCGCAAAGTTAATACAGCAAGTAAGAGATTCAAAATTTTCCCAAAAAACAAACATTCATCTTGGACTACCAATGTGGAAACATAAATTTCACTCCTGCCTTGAGACAGGTAGTCACCCATAAGAACAAACTGGTGGTTTGAAACCAGTCCTCTCAACCTTTGAAATATTCTTCATTATTAACTACATTCTTAGATTTTTTTCAAAACATATAACATAGAGGGAAACCACTGAAAACCCCCAAAATTTTATTCAGGAGAAACAAATTCAGCAAAGCAATGGAAAGTAAGTATTATTATTGAAAAAATAGGTAACGAAATAAAGATGAGAACGCAAATTGAAGAATTATCAAACATGATAAATATATAAAGTGCTTCCTGAATCCTATAATTACAAATATGGCCAGAATACACTCATCAGTAATACACTGACCCCAAACTCCTTATCCTTAACCTAAGCAAAATGAATTCAATGATTGAAACTACGAGCACTGTGGGTACTAGTGTCTCTACCCTTTGGCCCATCCTCATCTGCATGCATTTCCACAAGAATGCAAATAATTACTAAACAGTACACTGGCCAATCACAAGACTGAAAATACAGTGAGACCATATGCCTGGCATCAATTCGATTCCCATTCACCAAATGGATAATTTTGAATATTTGGTAACTTACAGTGAGGCCACGCACATGCTGCCGATATAATTCCCATCTACTTGTGGGCAACAAAATATAGAAACAATAATTATTAAAATGTCCTTTAAATAAAAAAAGTCGGCCACTAAGGGGGCCGTGCCAACAACTTTTACTTGTGTTCTGCATTTGTAACTTACCAAAACATCACAGTATGTCACTCAAATATACAATAATTTGCATTGAAGTTTTTTTATATAGATGGCAATACTACTTAGCAAAACCACAAAAAAAAAAAAAAAAAAAAAAAAAGCAAAAATAAAAATACCTATCGCTATTGCCGCGGAGAAGTCTGATTGATTCACAGTTAAGCCCATATTCCAATTAAGTTGGTTGGATTTTCTTAAGAGGTAGAGTGTAATCAAGCTGAAACCATCTTATTTTTCTCAAGTTTGACAGCGAGATTGGCACTTCCAAATTTGTCCATAAATTTAAAGGGAATCAAAGGGCTGTGAGGTCTTGATTTGGTCCAAAAGAGCTAGGTATATCCATTTGTTCATGGTCCACAATAGAACATTCAACTTTTTCAGTTGTGGAGCTGTCTCTCTATTCAGTTTCTGGGAAACTGTCAGTGTGCACACATGGATCTAAAATGACAAAAGTAGGTATTGCCAGCTTAGTTTCTCTAATGGGCTTAGCTTGCCTAATGTGCAGATCTCAAGTGCTCTGCATGAACCACTTCATTGGTTCCATTGGTTTCATGCTGGATTCTGAAAAGAAGTGGACTGAGTTTTTCAGTGATCGTATGGAAAAGTAGCCATGGTGAGGAAACCTTTTTCATTTAGGCCACCAATGAGGTATGATCATAAAAAATAGATGGGATAACTGCCTCAAAACTACGTTTTACAGGATATTAGTCACTATAATGTTCTTTTCTCTGCCTAATATTATACATGTGTTCTTTAAATGAATGTAGGAATGATGTAATCTATTCAAAATTGTTGTAACATAGTCCTCACCTGTGAATTCTAATTGTGGACACTGTAAAATGTCTAAGGAGAGAACTGGCTACTTCCTGTACACTAAGAATAAGGGGTTTACAGAGATTCTCCTGAAACTGATATACAATATGCCATTAAGGCCTGTGAAACATATTTGTCCCAGTTTCTTTGGTCCCTCTCTCAATTTTTCAGCAGTTATATCATTCATGACATGGTGCTTTCTCACAATGTGTGCATTTCCACCCGGGTGTTATTAGACTCTGGTGACTGGAATCCTTTTTCTTCCTGGACACACAACAGGCTTCAGATAAATCAGTAAATGATCAATTAATGATAAGACATATTGAGTTTAAATGAAGCTTTATGAAATTGTCCACACGCATCTATAGCAACTGTCGAGTGGGGTATTCTACATCTTGTAAGCTTGCTTTTTTAAGTGTCCTCGAGTTGCAAGGATGACACTTATGCACATGGTTTGAATATTTTGCACATGTTTTCCACCGATTGCATCTTTAGACCCAATCATATTTTTGCAAGCTGTAACATAGAATTTGCGCCAAGTCTTACTGCAGACGGCAACTGATATAAAAATTCATCATCAATGGTAACGTCGTGACTATATTAGCTTTCTTCACCAATATCTCTAAACCAGTGAAGATTTTGAATGCACTTTTATCTCTTTATAACTCAAGAATTTGTTTCTGTCGTGGAACTTCTAACAATGATAATAACATAATTTTAATCTATCAAGTTGACACCGATTAAACACACTCCACTGAGTCATCATGGAGTCCCCTGTATTTACACCACTTGGGTTTATGGCACCTGTTTTATCTGAACTCTTTTTGCCTCCTAACTGAAGAAGTGTTAGAATCATTTCTGTCTGTTCTCAATTGATTATACTGCTGATGCAGTCACTGATGTTTTATGTGCCTGTTTGGTATTCCTTTGTGCAGTCATACTCATATTATTGCCCAGCATTCAAATCTAGAGCTTTTAACTTTTCCTAGGAACAACTTTTTCAAAGGCATGTGATCAGTAAAGAGAGTACCTATCAAGTAATGCCAAGTTTCTTCATGACATATATGATTACATAAACTTACCTTTCGATGCACAGACATTTTGGCTGACTTTGGATCAACTGATGAGACATGTACAATATGACATTATAAACAGATCCATATTTCTGGCAAAGAGTGAAAGATACGGAATATGCTGATGCAGTTTTATGGATTACATAAAGCTTTGTGAGGTCTGCATGAATGAAGAATAGGCTCCTTATGAACCGTTCTTCAAATATAATACTTCTAAAGCATTTTGTTTATCCTCCTCCCTACTCTTGCTGAAATTGTGCATTCTGTGCCGATAATTGTTTTGGCAAAAACTTGAGGAATGAATTTATGTTAGACACTATCATTCCCACAAATCCTCTTACCTTTTGCACAATAGGTACGGCAATGCTAGTGTCCATTTACAGGCTACAATTCCATGTGTTTTGACTTTGTTCCATGAGACATACGTTTTTATCAGATCCCATGGGGATATCATGCAAAAAATCTCAGTAGGCCAAACATCTGTGTGCGTGACAAATCCATAGTCTTAATGTTACAGCAATACTTTCAATTCATTGCATATAAAAGACTTGCCAACATATACCAAGACTACAACACATGCTTCATAGACATGAATCATACTTCTGTGTGACACTGATATATCCATTTAAAACTTACGTTTGGGCTACAAATACGTATGACTCGATTTTCTTTCATGAAATCTCATATGCCCATGAGTGAAGGCTAACATTCATGTTATGGGAATATTATTCACTACATCAAGTACAAAGACGTTCAGTAGGTGAAATATGCAAGTGAACATAAACATGACAAAGTTTGGTCCAGATTTAAATGAATATATATAAAGCATGTATACTTTTCAGTAACATAGAACATGTTGAATTTAAACTTAAATTCAAAAGTTTATACACCCACCCACACTCATATATATATATACATATATATATATATATATATATATATATATATATATATATATGTACATTTACACATGCCAATTGATGTTATGAATGTATGAGTATAAAAAAAGTCCATGTGGAACAGTTGCAACTTCCACTGTGAATCTCGCGATGCTCATACGAGCTCCAACGACTAGTCTTCTGTCTTCTTCATATAGACTCATACCTTGTTGTCTCTCTGCTTCATACATAAGTTGCATCTGGCCTAAAAATGAGATTACTGAAAGGACTTCTCAATTGCATGCAGTTCATGCTCCACAGTATATACATTTCTGAAGCATTTCTGGTAAACTGAAGGTACCTAGCATCCTCACGTTTGTTTGTCCATGGTTCTGTTTGCATGTTTTAGCAGATACATGTATTCCTATACTTCCTCGTACACACACACACACACACACACACACACACACACATATATATATACATATATATATACATATATATTATGAAAATGTGTATGGCTGTTTGTATTCATTTGGAAAGATCAGTGTATTCATTCAGGGTGTGAAGGGTTGTTGAGTTCAATGAATACTTTGCAGGGTCACTGCAGAGCCACTGAGTTGCTCGGTTTTGTGGATGACTCACATGTAATTGGTAAACATGTGCAATAAACTACATGTAGAATGCTGACATACATTCATATGAGGAGATTCAGACAGGTCTCAATGCACTGTGATGTGACTAATTGAAAAAATCAGGAACATTGGTGATATATCTGTGTCTAGATATAAAGCAGAAGTTTTCCTGACTGAAAAAGAGAAGAGAAAATTCTGAAGGATCTGAAAGAAGCTATGTGTTTTTATCAAGCCATTGGGATTGTGAGCAATTGTTTACATTGTACCTCTGGAGTGTGGACAGTGTCTTGAGTGGACTTGTACATTTGGTGCTACCCATTTACACTTTGTACCTGTAGAGTGTGGACATTGTCTTTGAGTGGACTGGTATATTGTACCACATTGAAACCAAACCGTACCTCCGTGGGCTTGGATCAGCACCACCCCTTTCAGTACCACATTGGACCCAAACCGTACCTCTGTTGCATTTGTACTAGATTATTTGGCCCCTGTCATAGTATTTGGAACTTTGGGACAGTGCTGATTAATAATCTCACCAGGTATTAAGATTTACCTAAGACTGTTTGACTGTTGAATTACCAGTGGACATAAATTAACCTACTTTGTACTGAATGTGAATGTCAATATATTAATTTGGTTAAAGTTATATCATTGTTGTCATTCTTTGTTGAGTTCTGCTAATATTCAAAAGGTGGACATCATAGCAAATTGTGGGGGCTCGTCCCGGAAAAATCCAAGACAAACGGGATCAAAATCAAGACAAAATATTGAATTATTGTGTAATAAGCACATAGTCGTTCAATAATCTGGAAAATTACGGAAGTTTCTAAACACTGAATCTTACAGCTTGAACTCAACACAGGATATCTGGTATTTATAAACACAGTTGTTTGTCAATATACAGAAAATAGGACAACATATCAATAGCTCCAAGTGCTTTTTCTGGCTACGCAGGACATTACAGTCAATGATTTTTATAAATTTTCAAAGAAGGACCTGGAAAATGTGGCCAAATACGGAAATTTAGAAGTACCATCAGGTATCAGGAAAAAAGCTTTGAAACAAATGATTAATTCATATTTGGTTAAAGAAGGTTTCCTTGAGGATAAAGGGAACAGAAGACAAAAGTTTGGCAATTCAGCTGGCATTAGCTAAATTTAAACTTGAGAGTGAAAGAGAAGTAGCACAAGCAGCAAAAGAGGAAGCACAGGCTGCAAGAGAACATGAGCTAAAATGAGCAAGAGAGGCTGATGAAAGAAAAGCACAGGAAGCCAGAGAGGCTAGAGAACGTGAGTGAAAGCTAAGAGAGCTTAAACTTAGGCATTCTAGATCAGATAACTCAGCACCGCCAGGTTCTATTGATGCAGACAAGAATGGAGGTTTAGTAGCAAAATTTGAAGAAAATGAAGTGTGAATTTTTTGCTGTCTTTCCAGAAAATAGCTTAAACTTTAGAATGGACTAGAAGAGTGTGGCTTCTTCCGTTACAAACTGTGTTTATTGGAAAAGCAAAAGAAATTTATTTGTCCCTCTCCATAGAGCAAAGTTCTGAGTATGATGTGTTGAAAGATGCTGTTCTGAAAGCATATGGGTTAGTACCTGAGGCTTACAGACAACAGCACAAAAATTCAGGGACAGCCAAAAGAAACCAGGTGAAACTAACGTGGAATTTGCCAGAAAGAAAGAGGATCTGTTTGACAGATGGCGTGCCTCTAGGATAATAGAAAATAATTTTGAGAAAATAAGGGAACATATTTTGGTAGAAGATTTTAAAGGTTGCATTGCAAAAGAAATTTTGACCTACCTGAATGATATATTACATGAAGCTGCAGTTTTGGCTGATGGCTATGAGTTGACACATAAAAGCTTCTTTGGAAAACCCAAACAGGGTGAGTTCAGATTTAAATTTGGAAAGAAACCAGACGGAACGGGGAACCTCCCCCCCCCCCCATTAAGAATCAGAAGACCAAAAGACCAATAATTCTCCTCAGTCTGATAAACCTGCTAATCAGAAAACAGGGCAGAAGTCCTTTAGCGGACCCACATGCAGTTACTGCCATAAAAGCGGTCATGTCCAATCTGAGTGTTCTTTACTCCAGAAAAAGAAAAAATAATACTGAAAAACGAGTTGGTTTAGCCAGCATTAAGGGGCCCCCACCTCTAAATATGTCTGATGGACATTCTGATAATCTCCATACTAAATTTGAAAACCAACCTGTTGGGAAAGCTGAGTCCATATTGGACGGCTATAAAAGTTTCAAATTAGAAGGCTGGTGTCACAGAAAGAAAATGCTGTTGAACAGCAGGCAGTTGTGATTTTAAGGGACACTGGCACTGCCCAGTCCTTACTGTTGGAAGGTGTACTTCCTTTGTTGGATGAAACTTATCAAAAAGCCAGTGTATCACTTCAGGGTGTTAAGGGAAATTAAATAACAATCTCGCTTCAGAAAGTTTACCTGAAGTCTGATTTCAAATTGGACCAGTGATTGTAGGTATTGTACCTGGTCTCCCAATAGAAGGTGTGTCCTTTGTTCTAGGGAATGATATAGCAGGAGATAATGTGAAAGGTAAGCCGGTAGCACATTTAATGAATGAGCCAGTCATGAGAGAGGAAACAGAGCATCTTGAGCAGGAATTTCCTGGCATTTTTTCCGGCCTGTGTTGTGACAAGGTCAATGGCTGTTGAAGCTTCTAAACAGGAATCCAGTGACAAGGATGATAAATGTGGTGTGCTTGCAGAGACATTATTTGCTGGTAACCTGGACAACCAAGTAAACCATGAAGGTAACTTGAGTCCAGAGGTAAGCCATGATGGTATCCTCTCTGACCAGGTAAACCAAAATGATCATCTGAGTCAAATGCCTCATTTGAATCGAGATATGCTGATTAGGGAGCAAAAAGCTGACCCACAGTTAAGAGAATTGGCAAGTACATTTGTAACTGAAGAAGAGGCACAAAAAGACCTGGTCTGTTATTATATTAAACCAGGAGTGTTGATGAGGAAATGGAGACCTACAAATGCTTTTACTGATGAAGAATGGAGAATCATTCATCAGATAGTGGTCATATAGGGCAGAAGTTTTAAAGACAGCTCATGATGTGCCTATTGCGGGCCACTTGGGTATTAGGAAAACTCAAGATGGAATATTACAACACTTCTTTTGGCCCAGATACATCGGGATGTGGAAGAATTTTGTAAGACATGTCACACATGTCAAGTGGTCGGAAAACCCAATCAGATATAAAACCAAACTTTGATTAGTATCCCAGTTATTGAAGAACCATTTAGCAGGATTATTATAGATTGTGTTGGACCACTTCTGTAAACAAAAGCGGGAAATAAGTTTCTCGTTACTACCATACACTCAGCCACTAGGTATCCAGAGGCTATCCCATTAAAAAACAGTGAAGCTCCTACGATCATTGATGGTTTAATGAAATGCTTCACTAGTTTAGGTGTGCCCATACAGATACAAAGTGACTTAGGTTTAAATTTCATGTGAGCAGTGTTTCAGGAGGTTCCCCAACAGTCAGGTATTAAACAGATCAAAGCTTCAGCCTACCACCCAGAAACACAAGGGGCTCTAGAAAGGTATTATCAAACACTGAAGAATATGATAAGAACCTGCTGTTTGAAAATGAAAATGAATGGGATAAAGGTATACATATGTTATTATTTGCCACCAGAGAGATACCAAATGAGCCACTGGGGCTCATTCCATTTGCACTGATATATGGACATAGTGTGAGTCCACTAAAGCGTATGAATGAGAAATGGTTGGTGGAGACTCAAGATGAACCTATCTTGGAGTATGTGTCCAAATTCAAAGGAAAGTTGAAAAAAAAACTTGTGAGGTGGCACAATCAAATCTGATGAATGCACAGGATAAGATAGAAAACTTGGCATGATGAGATGCAAGGGAAAGAAGTTTTAAACCAGGAGACAAGGTGTTGGTATTTTTGCCCAATCAAGGGCACTCAATTCAAACAAAATTTAGTGGTCCTTATCTAGTTGAAAGAAAGTCGAATGATGATGACTATATAAAATCTACACTAGATAGGAAGGAATCTAAGAGGCTTTGTCACATAAACATGTTAAAAGAATACCATGAAAGAGGAACACCAGCAGGAATTGTCAGTGCCACTACTTTGAAGAATGATGGATATGATAATGGGGATGATGAGAATGATCCATTCTCAATTGAAGACTTGAGTTCTATTTCCAGTGTAAAAGTGCAGAGCTCTGACATATTACAAAATCTTCACAACAAGAGCAGTCATTTGGAGCCTGCGCAGCAAGCTGATTCTGCAAAACTTATTTATGAGTTTGAACATTTATGAGTTTGAACATTTGTTCTGAGACCAGCCTGGTCGCACCTCAATAAAATGCCATGATGTAGATTCAGGTGATGCTGGTCCAATAAAGCAACAACCTTATGGGATGAATCCTCTGAGATTAGCTGCAGTTCGAGAAGAAATAAATTACATGCTGGAAAATGATATTATAGAATAAAGCTAGAGTAGCTGGAGTAGTCCTATTGCATTGGTTCCAAAACCTGATGGTTCATGGCAATTTTGCATTGATAATAGAAAAGTGAACTCTGTGACTAAGTCAAACACCTTTTCAATCCCTGGAGTGGATGATTGTGTTGATAAGATAGGAATAGGGTTAAAATTGTATAAATATTACTCACATGGATGTGTTCATATCATAAGACTATTTTTAGTAATATTGGTTCTGTAAGCATGTCAAATTGAAAAATGTACAGAATTAATGGTTTAAGTTATTGAACAGGACATCATTCCTTTTGGGATGCAAAAGGGTTTGTATTGTTGACAGTGAAACTGTTCCTCAGTTCAATGTGATTTGTATAAATAGTGCAACAGTGTCCGTTAGAACCATGCGTGTGTTTATTACAGTACAGTGAAACAGTTGAAGATATGATATAATTAATCTTTGTGAATGTACATGCCACTTTGTAAAAAGAGTACATATTTCTTGTTGGAAATCACTGTGTATTGTAGGTTGGAGTACTAAAAAAGTAACATTAACAATTGGGAAAAAAAATTCTTTATATTTCCAATTTTTCTTTGGGGGAGGGGGTTATGAAAATGTATGTGGCTGTTTGTTTTCATTTGGAGTGGTCACTGTATTAATTCAGGCTGTGTCAAGTCATTGAGCTCAACGAATACTTTCCCTGTTTTGTGGGTGACTCACTTTTAATTGGTCAACATGTGGAATAAGCTACATGTAGAATGGTAACCTACATTCATATGAGGTGATCCAGACAGGTCTCAATGCACTGTGATGTCTGAATAATTGGAAAACTCTGAAACATTGGTGAAATTTTTGTGTCCAGATTTAAAGCAGATGTTTTCCTGACTGAATTAGAGAAGAGAGAATTCTGAAAGATCTGACAGAAGCTGTAAGTTGTCATCAAGCCATTGGGACTGTGAGCCATTGTTCAAATTGTACCTCTGGAGTGTGGACAGTGTCTTGAGTGGACTTGTATATTTGGTGCTACCCATTTACACTTTGTACCTGTGGGGTGTGGACATTGTCTTTGAGTGGACTGGTACATTGTACCACGTTGCAACTTAACCGTACATCTGTGGGATTGGATTACCACCACACCTTTCAGTACCACATTGGACCCAAACCGTACCTCTGTTGGATTTGTACTAGATCATTTGGCCCCTGTCATAGGATTTGGAACTGTTGGACAGTACCTGTGGATAATCTCACCAGGGATTAAGATTTTCCTAAGGCTGTTTGACTGGTGAAATACCAATGGAGATAAGTTTACCTACTTTGTACCGAATTTGATTGTTAATATATTGTTATGGTTAAAGTTATATCATTGTTGTCATTCTTTGTTGAGTTCTGCTAATATTCAAAAGGTGGGCATCGTAACAATATATGTATGTGTGTGTGTGTGTGTGTGTGTTTGGTATCAGTCTACCTGCAGGAAATAATGATGACTATTATCCGGGTTTGGTTTCCATGCAATGGAAATATAACTCGTGTGTCTGATTTAAATGAATGTAAATGGAGCATTTGTACTTTCCAGTAACATGGAATGTTTTGAATTTAGACTAAAATTCAAAAGATTATACACACCCACCAACACCCATATATAAATACATTTTACACATCCTAAGTGATGTTATGAATATATGAATATAGAACACAAACAATATGGAACAGTTGCAACTTCCACTGTAAATCTCGTGATGCCGATACAAACTCCCAGAACCACAAGTCTTCTGTCTTCTTCATGTAGACTCATGCCTTGTTGTCTCTCTGTTTCATGCCTGGGTTGAATCTGGTCTAAAAATAACAGTACTGAGAGGACTTTTCAACTGCATGCAGTTCATGCTCAACAATATATCCATTTCTGAAGCATTTCCGGTATATGACAGTACCTAGCACCCTCGTGTTTGTTTGATTATGGTCCCATTTGCACGTTTGAGCAGGTATGTGTATTCCTCTACCTCCTGGTATGTTAAATTCGGTCACAGAAATTGCTGTTGCCAACGAGTTTTAATGCATCAGGGTTAGAAAGACAATTTTTTTACTAAGTCGTCAAATTTTCTGCTAATGCTGTGGTAGTTTGTCTCTCCACCTCAACGATGGCCAGTATTTCATTATTTTGTGCGTCAAAAACACTCAGTCTCTGGTCTAACTTTTACTTCTGATTTTGAACCCTCATTTTTACAGATAATCCTTTAATTCACCAACCTATTTTTTAAGTTTTCATTTCACATTTAATACCCATTTCTGTCCATGGCAACATAAATAAAGCACTTGTAAAGTAGTTTTTTCTTGGCGAGGGTTGGGTGAAGGCACTACTGTTTATAAAAAAATATATGCAATAAGACGGCTTCATTGCACAAATTATGGAGTCATTTTTTGTTGGAGTCAGCTAGCAGAGCCACTAGTGTGCAAGAGGAAACTTGTGAAAATGTTCTGGAGGTTCAACTTGTAACTTACATACAGTTATTTTATCGTGTGTATTCACACTTGTGATATCAATTTTGATTGATATTTATTTGGATTTTTTTTCAAGATGGAAAATCACGGACGGATTCCCCTGGGTGAATAAGACAAATAGCTTGGTATAGAGACAGACAAATATTTGTTCATTTTCTGTAAAATAAAACAAAGCAAAACAAAGTTTAGTGAAGTGAAACAAATTTTATATGACTTATTTAGTTTAAAAACCTAAATCATCATCGTTTTTTATTTAGTCACTTATAAATTAGCAGTTATGAACAGCAAATGCCAGTTTGTCGTATCCCATTCTGTACATTTTAAGAATGCGCCACTCAGTTATCTCACAATTTATTGTACATTTTAGAAGATGGAAGGTTAGTTTATTGGCAACATATTGTGCATTTAAGAATGCCAAAACTCATTCCATTGGGTAAATCCTTTGATTGTTTAGAGTATGAAGATGACGGAGATAAATGATTATTCAATCATGGATTTGCTTCGATCTCTTACATGGATGTAGCAACAACTTAAAATCTGCTCTACACATATTTAGCAGTAACTCTCCAGATAAAGATCCCCTTTGGACGCTCGTGGCACATTTGCATGAGAAACCAGATAATAAAACTATCAATCAAATATTGGCGAAAGTGCATAAATTCAACTTAAATGAAATGGAAGAAACAACTTCCAAGGCTACCTTTGACTGGTTCAGTGAAGAAACTGTATCCGTCTTGTCCGTCAAAGGAGTGTAACTGGGCTGAATAAATGTCTTAAAATAATTAGTCATCAAATGTATAGACATAAATCACCACGACAGAAGCTTCTAATTACAACAAAACCCCAAGATAATTGCTAAAAAAAGTTACGTGGCTTTTGTCTGATTTTACTTGTGATCATCCATGATCTAAAAGGCAACTAAAAAGCGTATCAATCAGTCTAGTGTTCTCAATTGCCACAAAGGTATACGTAATCCGTATCTGCTTATCCAGCCTAATTGCTATTCTGTTTGACATATATGTTCCTAAAGTATATCGTGAAAACCATCTGTCATTCTGTCTTGAGGTTGTTCGAAAATGGTCCCACTGTTAAAACTGTCAGCATTAGACAGGTAGTTTGCAAACTCATTACAAGCAGAAAATTACATTTCAGCCCAAGATTCACCACACGGTATTAGTTTCCAAAGCATGCGAATTGGTCTTGTCTTTTGTCGTGTTCCTTTTTCATTGTTCCTTTAAGGCAATGGGTTCCTTTGTAACATGACGGCCTCTTGCCAAATTGTTTTCAATGTATGAACATGCATTTATGAAACATGCCTAGTTTTCATTCAAATATTGAACTTTAAAAATAAAATCAGCAGTGCAAGACATTGCAACATCGGCCTAAAGTACGGCTGAATGTATATGTGCTCCTTCCAGCATACATTTTATCATATTGAGGCTACTATGGTCCTGGCTTTTTCATGCAATCAGTCCCCAGGGTGTATAGCCATACCCATTGGGGAAAGTTTGTGGGCCAAAATATTGGAAGTCACAAAGACTTAAAAGAGTTATATTAGCTGTGGCTGTATAAATTTAAGTACGTCCATCAGAACAACCATGTCAGAAACAAGATGTGGACTCACCCAAATTCCGTTGTCAACAGTTTCTTCCCACTTGATTTGAAGGAGTATGCCTTAGCCTTTCATGAAATGCCAGTTCACACCCTGGCTATTTTGATATTCTATATTTACTCGAAATCGAATTTCAGTACAAATGTCGACAATATTTCGCTCAAAATATTGCCTTTACGCTAACCTTAACCTTTCTGAAACTCCAGATTGAAGGAAACAAACAAACTTTAAGTAATTAAACCCAAGGGATAGAAATCTGTAACTGACAGTTAATTTCACAGTAAAATTGCTCTCAGATCCATAATGCCAGGTATTCTGTAAGAGCTTGCAAGTAGTCCGATATGCAACTATTGCCCTATAAAAATTGGATCAAGGGGCTATATGTCCAAAGCGAGAAAGTCCAGAATCAAGTACTTTGTTCTACCTAGTACCAATGCATCCGTCAAATTAATATAATCAAATTACGCCCAACCTTTCCTAAGTTTATCTTGTGTCCTTATTATCTGGTATTTATTAACATTCGTGGATTGATCCCCATAATATACATGTACTTCTGGTGAAATGCTTGACGGAATCGTAAGTGTATATGTATATATATATGTAGATATATATATATGTATATATATATATATATATATATATATATATATATATATATATATATATATATATATTTATATATATATACAGTAAAACCTGTCTATTGCGGACACCTGTGGTTCTGGCAAAATTGTCCGCAATAGACAGGTGTCCACAATAGGCAGGGGCTGAACTTTTGGGATCTCCGAGTACATTTGTATCAAAGGAGATAAACTTGTATAGACTGTCATAAAATATACACATATGAACCCATCTACAGCATTTACTCTCAGTTTTTGTACATTATGCCCCTGACACTTTACTCAAACTCATCTTAACTTGGGATTTTACAGTTATTATCTTTTAAGGGAAAAATTGTGCATGTATGGGCTTACCAGGCTAAAGAAAGTTTTCGTAATTTTTTTTTTTACTAACAGAAAAGAAACAAACAACAAACATACCACAGGGATATCATATCCTTTGAGTACAGTATAACTGTATGTGCCATTGCTACAAATTTTGAATAACTTCACATGAGTCTCAGTGGGTCCATTGTTTTAGGCTTAATGTTTGATCTTTGGAGCTTAATTGTTTGATAGACAGAGAAAGTGTGAGCAACCTCACTCAACAGGAGCACCAGTGCCCAGAGACACCTGGCATGTTTGTTGAGGCATTACAGCCTAACTGCTTGACTGAGAGAGCTTATTATGTGTTACAGGCCACTGAACAATGGATTAATTAGTCTTTGATTCCAGCTTAACATGCACGGCATTGTTCAAGCATTACAGCTTGGAACATAACAAGTTGCAAAAAATGTATTGATATATTGTGTCCACAATAGGCAGGTTGTTTTTGCATTTGGTACCCAAAAAAGTGTCCGCAATACACAATAGACAGGTGTCCACTGTAGACAGGTATCACCAATATGAAAATGACTTAAAAATATTTGGTTCTGGCCAAAACTGTCCGCATTAAGCAGGTGTCCACAGTAGACAGGTGTCCACAAGGACAGGTTTTACTGTATATACACACTATCTGGTATTTATTAACATTCGTGGATTGATCCCCATAATATACATGTACTTGTGGTGAAATGCTTGACGGAATTGTAAGTGTATATATATATATATATATATATATATATATATATATATATATATATATATATATATATATATATATATATACATATACACTTACGATTCCGTCAAGCATTTCACCACAAGTACATGTATATTATGGGGATCAATCTACGAATGTTAATACATACCAGATAATAAGGACACATATACATGAACTCTCAACACCTGATTTTCGTAGCTTTCAACGTCACAACCTTCTTCAGCGAAAATTAATTTCTGGACAAAAAGTAGAAAAGGACAATAAATATATGCATATATAATTCCATGTACATATTGTCTGTATCTGTAGGTGAACGTCCCACAGTACAGTGGATACATGTCACTGTAGGGCAGAACTGCTGTTCTGTGTATGGTTTTATCTTTAAAACTGGAGGAAGGAAACGATTTCTGGTGTTGAACACACACTAGAATAATGGTGTGTGAATATAGCTATATTGACACAATTATGTATCAATTATTCAAAAACAGATACATTAAAAAAGGAAAAAGGCAAACTGAGTGCAGGGTATCAGTATTTCATTACAGACTTTTTTTAAAAATACAAATGCGTGTAACCACTATAAAAGTTTCAGTGTGGTAGCTTCGTCGTCCCAAACTTCTTATAAGCAAAGTTGGTGATCTATTAAGTGACGTTTAATATATTTCCCTAGTTGTAAGTCCGCAAATAAAAAATAGATACATAACATAGACACAAGTGAGTGGATATTTTGATTTGGTGTTCGAAGTTATATTCATAAAAGCTCTGTTTTATTTGATGTATTATGGATTCTATTTTTTGTAATTGTGTTCGTATTGTACGCCTATTATCGCTATAAGGGTAGACATAGGTTATGTAGGCATTACTCATTTTTTTTAAAAAATTCAATTTCGATATTAATTTGCATTTTAGTGGTAGATATTCATGGTAGGTAGCTATTTTTTCTTTTTAGCTTTTTTGGAATACTTTGAAAATTTGGGAAATGCGATGGTTCCAAATAAATTATGTCTTTTGCACCTTGAAAATGTACACAAAATCAGCGGTTCACAAAGAGGTTTGAAATTTGGCACTTCAGTTCTTCACATCCATGAAGATCTGACAAATTGGACAGCATTTAAAGATATCTTGAAGTTTTATTTGCACAGAAAGAGCGTGACAGAGCCATCTCTGCAGACTTGAAAAAGTGGTTCCTTAGGTTGCTGCTAGGGGGCACTTTCTAATGATATCCTTTTGAGGAAGGTGGCCCCACTGTGTGTCCAGCTGGTCTGGTACCCTTTATTTACTTCTTAATTTTCGATGTAATAAAGGTATATACACATTATCTCAATTAGGCTGGCCAGAAAAGCACCTGATATATGACTATCAATAAATAATTATTTGTAGGGCCAGAATTAGGAGACGTAAGAATACATCCATAAATGTTGTTGGTGGGTGCAAGAGTCGGCTGGTCCATCAGACTTTCTGATTGGTTATCTGTCTCACTTCATTTGAACCAGTATCTCCGGAAGGTATAATTAAATGTCCAATTCTCTTTAACTTCACATAATGATACCTTCAGCGTGTCAGTCAAAGTAGTAAAAGTTCGGCAGTATGCTGGCCCTTTTGCCATGTTTAATCAAAAGGGGTTCTGCTCAGTTTCTCACAAGGAAGGTAATGTGGATCTCCTACGCTTACTTGGTAACGTTCTAAATCTGCCCTTCATTGGATATCAGGCTAGACGTGATCTTTGACACTTATGGAAGCAAAGATATCTAATTCGGATGGGGTTTATCAAATAAGAAATTCCTGTTCCAGTCCATGCTACTTCAATAACATTTTAAATTTTTTTTTTAAACAATATAGCCCTATTCTTCTTTGGAGAAGTACGATCAAATGACTGGACGTAGCTACGATTTTGCTAATATTGTGAGGTATCACGGGGGATGACCTTGCAGTTAGGTTATGGAACGAAAAACAAGGATTTGACAGGAGGACAAAAACCCTTGACTTTCATATTTCTTTGCAATCTCAGCAAATTATTGAACGTCCCAGTTAGTTAAACACACACACACACACACACACACACACACACACACACACACACACACACACACACACACACACACACACACACACACACACACACCATACATTGCCCAGTTGATCCATCATAACAATTTAAACTGTCAGCCATATATATATATATATATATATATATATATATATATATATATATATATATATATATATATATATATATATATATATTTATTTATTTATTTATTTGCAAGCACATCAACAGAATGAATGTCGCAGTCATTTAAAACAGACACACACACACATATATATAAAGAAACATAAATTCTTTCCAAGAAAACCTAACGCTAATAACGTCCTTAAATTAATATATTGCCCAGTTAATCCATCATAACAATTCCCACTGTCAGCCAGACTTGATAAGGTAGCTCAAGAAAGGTGGACATGTATATTAAGACTACTTAAGTACTCCAAGCTACGAAGTAAGCAATATGTTTCAAGCGGTGCAGATGCACCTGTTAGATTTGTTTTGCCCTTTTGCTTCAGCTTCTCATTGGAGTGCCTGTTCGAAATTATACAAACATAGTTATTGAGTTATTTACTCACAAGTTTGTTTCGGTGCCAACTAAGAAACAAGTCAAACTCCTTGACTGTTTCAGTTACACATCTTTGACTGAGTCATCAGCTTCCTCGGCGTGAAGCTGTTGGCCTGGACTTATATATTATATGTAGCTACAGGCTTGTCTGGTACCTGAATGGAAGGTCAAAATGCTGGGAATATGAATCTAGCATCCTTATTGTAATTCAGAGTAATAGTTTTGAATTATAAGGGTGATAGATTCATGTTGCTTGTAAAAAGACCTTTTATTTGAAAACCTGTATGCCTGTAGTTACAGATAATACAATAATCTAGGTCAGCCGTGTTGATTCAGTCCAAAATGTGGCGCTGAAAACATTAATGGTTTGATCTATTGAAATATTGGTTTGTTCATGGAGTTATTGAACACAGTTGGTTATTTAGTTCCATATATCTCGAGAAATATCTTTTAATGAACCGGGAGAAACCATTCATCAACTTTAACTTGTCTGCAGGTGACGACCATTTCAGTTAAACAAAATTTCTGTCCAGTTGCTCACATATTTTTCCTATTTCAAATATGCTCATGCTATTGGCAAATTATGAGCACATGGATCTACACTCGCCCACACACCAGATACAAAGACGCACAGATACACACCCAGGGGCAGTAACACATATATGCAGATGAATTGCAGACCATATTACTCACCAGCATGTTACTCATGTCCAGCAAGCGTCTGTGGATACTGCATCAGAGTTTATTACCACAGAAAAATAATAGATAAATAAAATAAGTGCAAGTCGGATGGAGCAGTCACATAGAGTTCTCTCAGGAATAGCTTCTTGTGCTTAATGGTCTTCAACAGAAACAAATGTTATGCAAGGGACCAATTCTTGCTCTAATTTAACTTGTAAATGATACCTTTCATCAGTGTTTCGAGCTTTAGGGTTTGTCTGCGAGATATCTTCAACTCTACCCTGCTTGTCACAGTTTTCGCCAATATTACTTTTGCGATTGACTTATTGTCAGTCATCTTCTTAGACGTGCTGCTGTAGGAGGCAACAATGACAGGAACCAATCTGTCTCTGAGTCCTGGTGGAACATTACAACAAGGAATGGAGCTCATTTACATGGCTTTGGGATGTCATTTGGTGATGACAAAATTAGAAGTGGGATTTAGATCTGATGAAATTAATTTGAAAACCATCACAACGAAGACTTTCACCACAGCTGATAGATGTGCTCGATTATTGACAGATCATGCAAGGTTGTTTCAGTCCACTTTTGGTGATTATCCGTCTGATCATTTCGACTTTTTATACAGCAAAGAGGAGAACTTTTAACAAAATGGATATCATTACCATTTGCTTATATTTAGGTTTGGTAGTATTCTAAAGGCACAACCAATGGATGTAATTGACACTGTGAGAGTTAAACCAGGCCTGTACTACTCTAAGAAAAAATAAACACTACAATTATGTAGCAATGCTAAACCGCGCACTTGGAGTGGCAAATATTAGCAATAAAAGACTGAAATATGTTTGCCCGCTAGAACCTTGAATTGCAAGAAGACCATCTCTAGATATCTGTAAGGATTTGTGACTTTCCATGGCAGTTATCTTGTGGATGAGACGCAGTAAAATGGCTTCAGATTACGTTCCTTACAGAAATAAATAACGAATATTGGATCCTGCAATTGAAAATACAATGTGGGTATATAGTGGCTTGTAGTAGTAACGTTGCCGATCTAATATTTTATTCCAGGCATCTTCAAGGTACCAGAGAGCTAGAATTATTTTTCTGGAAACGGCATTCTCAGCTGATAAATCCCACTTACTTTGATGTTCTTTACAGGCAAAAGCCTCCTTAGTTAGTAGATAAGGTAGCGTCAAGGCACACCATTTAACGATGTGATAGATAATGGCCCTGCTCCATAACACCGGCATGCTTATCCTACTTTGTAAGGGGGCAACATATATATATATATATATATATATATATATATATATATATATATGTGTGTGTGTGTGTGTGTGTGTGTATATATATATGTGTGTGTGTGTATTATGGAACGCTGTTTCCTGTTTTATTCAGTATCTGATCAGATGACTTAATACTTGATAAGAACAACAAATCGTGTTCATGCTGTGTATTTGCGGTGAAGAAATACATTTGTTCGTGTGATTAAATACAGTCTATTTGTTCATCTGAAGAAATTGAATTAATCAAATATATTTGTTCAGGTAATTAAATCGAATAAATAGATGGTATTTGATCATCTAATTAAATCGAATTGTTCTTCTGATCAAATCGATTTGATCAGCTCAACAAATATCCCCGAAGTTACTGTAGTTCTAGAAATTTTCGCCCTCGACTTAATTTCGCGCTTTTCGCGCTAGCACTTGATGCGCAAAAAAGGATGAGCAAAATTAATTGACGTAATGAAAGTTTATATATAGACAAGCCATGATGGGCGAAATTAAAACATGCAAATATTTTCTAATTTACGGAAATAACCACACGCAAAAATTTATAGAACTACAGTAATTGAATTGACGTTCCCTGTCTGATTTGTTCCGCGGATCAAATATTTATACTTCGGAACAAGTCACTTTCGTCAGTATTTGATCCGCGCAACAAATCATACACAGACTACCGGAAATGACAAGCAGCATACCGGAGGGTGTAATTATTATCTGGTAATGGAGAAACTTTTGTTTATTCAGCTGATAAAATAGATTTGATCACGGGAACAAATATATTTGTTCAGGTGAATCAATCGGCATATACCTTATTCTGTTTGATCAGACGAAAAAAATCGGTTTCTTGTCATCTAAACGAACGCATTTGTCCATATGATCAAATTCATTTTATGTTGTTCCTCTGCACAAATCAACTTGATTTTCTGATTAAATCTGTTTGTTTTTCTCACCAAATTAATTTGATCAGAAGAACAAATATACTACATTTGATCAGATGAACAAATAAGCAAAATATGAAAGACCGAAGACACATTCGAAGGAATCAAATGAGATCACACCATGCTTTATCTGCAAGGGAAGGAAAATGGATGGGAAATGAATTGCCTTTCAGTTATTAATCTTAATATTTATAGATCGTTTCAACATCACGTTGTTGCGTGATTGAGACTTCGCTCGTGAAAGCGAGCTAGCTTTCACCAATCGACCACTTCAAGACAGCTCGAAGGCTTGATGCGCCATAACACCTAGCAAGCCTCCACGTCATCTCCTAAGCCATGATCCAGACCTCGCTCTTCTGGCTTGGGCGCGAGATACTTTTCACGCGTGAAAAGTACATCACTTTCTGAGCGTGACCACTTGAGAGCTTAAATTACCTGGTTTCCACTGCCGCTTTCGCCCAACTGAAATGCTGTTGCCCTTTAATAGTGCCTGTACAACATTATACAGTATTTTCTCTTTATGGATAAATTGTCCAAATTGCTTCTGTTCAATAGTCATATTCTCCTGCATTAGCTTTTTGCAATGTGTTGCAATATGCGACTATTTCATTGATATATGTGCGACTCAGTTTTGTGCCAAGCCATTCCAGCGGCCCGCAACACATAGCCATTCCATGAGCGATAATAGGTATACAATCATACCGAGATTAATTTATTAGGGTACCAGTATTAAATACTATCATGCGGCTCTGGTTCCGTGATGTAGGTGCCACGGTGGTGTATGCCTCGAAGGGAGCCGAGTGTTTGAGCGCGAAGAAAGTTTCACGCGTGAAGAAGGTCTCGCCGACGAGGAAGCTTTAAAACCGCTTGCGAATTCTTCAACTAGTACTGCAACGTTTACATGTCATTTTCACAAAAAGTGCCAATAATTGGATTGTTAAACGCATTCAACGACTGCTGTCAATGATTATTCTCAACAGTACGTCAAATTTCACATGAATCTGCAGTAAGTGGGGGGGGGGGGGTGTAAAAGGCAGGCAAATTTTCTTTAAGATGCTCGGATTTTTACCCATAGTAACAAATCCAAACACCCTTACCCAAGAAGAAGAAAACTCAATGACCATTATGAGATAACTAAAATAATGGAATGGCTGCTTTTAAAAGTTTTAGAGAGCTTTTGACGTCACGTTTCTACAAGTAATATATAAAAAGTGTTTGCTTTGGTATTACTGTGTCGATGTAAAGATTTGATCAAAGAATTATCTGCGACGCCCATAATATGTTTATTCATATCAAAACGACGGCTAATCACAATCATTTTTTCCCCCAAATTTTTTAGGCACAGTCAAAAAATTCCAATTTTAACCTTGACTAATGGAAGCTGGAATCCAGAGACTGTGCACTACGTTTACGAGTTAACGAAAGTTATGCTGGATTCAGAGCCATCGCGTATATTTAGAACCAAATCTCGCTTAAACTCCTTCAATGCCAACTGCGACTCAAGATGAACTGCTCATAATTATGATAAGGGTGCCAGATTCATATCCCTTGTAAAAAGACCATTCAAATACCAGTATGCCTATAGTTCCAGAGAATATAATGGCCCGGATCAACAGCTTTCCTTGGCGTGCTTTGGGCGCATTGCGCTCAAAGCGCGTCCAGGAAAGCTGTTGACTCAGGCCAAAACTTGCCATTGAAGGATTTTAGAGGGTTTTTAGCCACAGTTGGATTAAATGAAAATTAAACGTTTTCGCCAAACCACTTGATTATCTTGAAACTGGATAAGCAAGGTTGCGAATTAAAGTTGCAATTCTGGCTTGCTTATTTACATAATACTACAAACAAGCATTCCTTGGCACCAAATACGCAATTAATTGAAAACAAATATGAATTTCCTAAACGGCTTCATGCTGATTTATTGATGTCTTTTTAGCCCACAATATATTTAATGTTTTCAAACATAAAAAACAATCGTTTCTAAACTTGTTTGAAGCTCATGGAAACGCCGTCGAAGTTTCAAGCCAGTAAATGATCCTTTGCGCTTGTACGCACAGTGAATTCTAAACGTAATAGGATATTTTTGCTTTAATTAACTCAGCAGCACTAAATATTCCTTTTAAAGGACAAGCTTAATAGCACGAAGCATGTTTTTAAATTGCAGTGATGTAAATCTGTTGACAACAGTGTCGACTTTCTTCAGTTCTGAGGTAAGAGAGTCCATAGAGACCGGCATTTTTGCCTATTGATACTGGCATTCGATGTAAATCCGTACTTATAATGACGCAACGTAATAAGGAGTCATATTTCTTTTGAAGGCGTCACTACCCTACACTACAGCACAGCATGAGGATAATATGTATTAACCCTTGCGTCTGAATCAGCCTATCCGTTCATTTAATTTGCTTTAATCCCAGTATTGCTAGTTTCCATCATTATTGTAACATTTATGTGCATAGTAGTTACGTTTTATTTCTCAAATTCTTATTTGATAAAAGATGGGAAATACCCAACGAAGTAAACGGGACAGGACCACATGACCCATGCATACTCTTACATATTCATGAAAGTAAATTTTACCGTTACCCTGTTCATCTGTTATTCATACTTTCTGTATAACCTGTTTTAAATGAAAGCCTTTCTTTTCGCCGTCCCTGCACAAGAGAGGTCAACAATAGGAAAGATCAGAGTTAGTTCCAAGGTGTGTATTCGCCCCAATACATCACTGAATACACAAACATTTGGAGCGCTAGAGCCGTGTTTTCCCATTAGTTTGTATGTTAAAGCAACCTTGAATAAACTAGACACTTTTGTGGCTGTGGTCATATGATTTTTGTGAGGTATTAAGTTATGCGTTTAGATTTACTGTCTGGAATTTGGTGCTTCTATGTGCAATAGTTATCAAGTTATTCAGTTGCAAATTACAAGGTAAAGCAACGGGAATACATAACCCTAGCCCTCCACTTACTGCGGTGCCCTCTTTTACGTAGTTCTTGAACCGTCTGTTCTTGTCCTTGCCTATATATTCTACGTGCTTTCGATACGCCTCTTATGCGGCACGTGGTCCGATGCATCGAAAGCGTGAATTCGCGGACACAGCGAACCAATCATTTGCCTCCACAAAAGGGCGCGGCTTCTGACAATGAACAGGTCACTGGTGTTGCAGACGCAGAGACGCTTCGATTGGATACATATAAAGCAGGTTATCCCTATTCGTCGATTTTTTTGGCACACAATGCTTATATGAAGGTAGTGACAGGTAAAGGGAGACATAAATACAACACCGTTGTATTGATGTTGAAGTCGTTTGAAACAATACGGGCATTTCCAGTTGAAATAGATGGTATTTCTGAGGGAACAACGCAAGAGAGCCGAGTCCAAGTTTACTCAACCATGGCATGCTTTATATTGTTTTAAATCACGTAGATTTTGCACTTTAAAAAATAATAGAGTGCAACATAAATCTCCCGCAAAAGCCATATCATTGATAACACTGCACCGTATGGCATCGAAATTTATTCCTCTTTTCTTTTCTTGTGTTCTCTCTTTTCCTGTCTCCCTCTCTCTTGTTTTTTTTTTAATATTGGGGATTGGATTTTGAGATCACGAAAAAGATCAGTTTGGTTATGACGAGCATGTCTTTGTTTAGATGGAAGCTGAAAAGCATGCAGTTATGTCACAAGGTTTTGATGTCATCAAAGTATATATGTCGCTGTTAAAGAGAACTACAACACTTTCAAGACATCCAAACACGACATATTTTACTGATGCATCTTGGGACGACTCTTCATACCATATTCTGTTGTATGCCATGCTGTGCATTTCACCTCTTTCCCGGGTTAGAGAGGCGAGGGCCAAATTTTTGTCACATTCCAAAGGTAAAATAATAAATAACATTATTCACTCACTTTCAACGCACCGCTGTGAACTTTGTGAAGTGGTATTGTTCAGTAAAAAACTGATCACTGAGAGATTAGTATAAGGTTGCGTCGGCTCGGCCATGGCAAGCTACTCTGTACAAGACGCCTATCTTCGGCATGTGCAACAAAATATGACACCTACATGAAAATAGCATAATAGGCCGCTTCCGACTGAGCCAAATTAGGAATCAGCCAATAAAGCCGTGTCTGTTTAATAGGCGCCTTTTCATCTGCTCGGCAGGTATGGCTTATTTGTCTACCCCTGCCAGCTTAGCGCGTCTCCTCTGGACGGCGGGTAGGTCAAGGCGAGGCTACTAACTGGATATGTATATAGCATATTGACAACGGGAGGGAGCGCGACTGTGCGCCTACGCTTGTGATCCTCCATTGTGAACAAGAAACCGGGTTAATATTTGCTGCAGCAGCATGGCGGTCAATGTCACGTCTGCCATATCAGTTATTGGCTTTTTGTCACTAGAGTTCAACATATGTTTCCCTAAATTCCCATCATATTTGTCAGGGGACTTAGAGGTGTACTCTCAGGAGCAATGGGCTCTATAGACTGCATCTACAGCGGAGCATTAGACTATAGTATAAGTGCTTGCTGCTGGCCTGACGACGTCACTTCTGATTGAAAAAAAATAGAACTGTTGGTATTTTACACGCAAAAATCATACGAATAATGAAAATATTAAAGCTAGACAGGCCCACAACTGAATGAACTGTTCGTTGTGAGTAATTTTATTCCGAAATCATAATAGTTATAATTCAAAGGAGCAAGTCTTTTCTGTGAATTACAGAAAAAAAGGATATGTTTTACAAGAGAACATTCGAGAAAAGTATTTACGAGAAAACATTAGAGAAAAGTATTTGCCAGAGTTACGCATGCGCAGTTTTTGCATATAGCACGAGCTTTAAAGCTTCCCTTATTTGACAAAAAACGCACACGATAGGCCAAGTAGCATGCAAGCAAGAAGTAGGGCAGCAAAAAAAGCAAGGAACCAAAGCAAATGAAGCAACAACACAAAATACAACAAAACAAAAACAAAGGTATATGGTACAATTATTCCCGGGAAGCTTTTGTAAAGGTGTGTTTATGTGACGTTTCAATAACACATAAGACAGAAAAACGAGTCAACGAAGAACCCCGAAACCCGCATGTTTATCTGTCTGCATACAAAACTAATGTCTCCCCGAAGAATTTGTTTGTCAAGTAGAGAGGGTAAATGGTTATATGGTACAAATATTCCTAGGAAGCTTTTGTAAAGGTGTGTTTAGGTTACGTTTCAAAATCATGCTACACATGTAAATTTATAAACGAGGCGAAATATGCATGCACCTGTATCTCAGAGTTTGACTTTTTCAACATGTTGCTTGTTTAAGAATGTTACACAGTACGTATGAACCCGTAGATTTATTACCGAGGACATGTAGGTGTATGCAGGTAATCTTTTCTGTTGGCCACATACACACCGCCTTAAGGCATTCCTCTGTAACGTCATGGTAAAGATATTAATTTAATATTCATTTGAGGTCAAGCAATATTTTATGAAGTGTGTGTGTGTGTGTGTTTGTTTCCGACAAAATTTTGATGCCCACTTATTTCCGGCCTATACATTTGCAGACATAACGTATTCAGCTGTATGCAGTTCCACTGGCCGCAAAACGCCCTCGCTATATTACCCACCTTGGCACGCAGGTTCACCGAATATCCTTCCAATATGGTGGCGTTTTGATTCACCAATCTGTTCCACGGATATTTTGTTTTTTAATTTGAGGGAGTTAAGACAAAAGTACAAACTTGTGGTTATTTCCTATAAACGGGTGTCCTCTTGAGTATTTAGCTTTAACTGTTGGCAAGAGAAAGGGAGGGAACGAGGCGAACAGAGCACGCACTTTGGGTTTTAACTCCTTCCTAGGGAAACTGATGTCAGGTGATCTGTAGAGAATAAAGCCTACTTCTACTTAAAGTTTCATCAGAAAATCGAGGAAAGTGTCGAAACGGCAAATAGCAAAATAACATGCCACTGGATGCTTGCCTTTCTGGGCGCACTTGTTGGCTCAGATAAGGTCACAGAAAGCTATCTGCTGATTGACAATCTTATAATTGGTGTGTTGTGGAGGCGAGGCGGGGGGGGGGGGGTCAGGTAGCACCTAATTTATGTAAACATTCTGGTGGTATTAAAGATTTGAAGGTACGACTTACAAAACAGCTAGGTCATTTATGATTTGCTCTACATGATTGTCCTATGGCATTTGTACCATAAACATGAAAACTTTGACGGATATTGCACCTTGCCTTTCAAACGATGCTCTTCTCAAATCCAACTCCCCTCGTCGGAAATGTGGCAGGACAACATCTCAATGCTGTCCGAAAACAAGTCCATGAATCTAAAATTGCTGGTGAGGCGTTGATCATATGACATATTCTGAACATTCAATGGACGCGTGGAGTAGGCTCCCGCTAACCTTTTCACACCTGGCATCATAATTGAAATCATATATATGTATATCGAATTAAAATTATTGATGATGGGGGCGAGGTTGTGGCGGGGAAGGAGTGTGACGGGCTGGAAGATTCAGAGGAAAGTGATTCGTAGGGTAATTTGCGCTGCACTGGCTGATGTTTCATACCTAAACTATCAGCGTGCTTTTACTGCCATCCGACATAAAGTGATTCAAGTTATACTGCAAGATGAGGTGAAGTAAAGCTAACATTATTAACACTTTCTGGCTGATTGATATGTCTTGATTGCCTTTAATTTTCATGCTAATTTCATGTGTTCTATTTGGTTTTCATTCCAACCCTTTCCCGCTCAAACGGCCCAAAAGTGCCTAGATTTAAATTGTCGTCTGCCTTATCATTTTAAATTTTTTGTTGCTAGAAAACATTTTGCTGGGAGTTTTATTTCAGACCATGAGGGCACGCCCTAGGTCAGACGCTTTCTATGGCACGGATAGGGCGCATTACACCCAACCCACGCAAAAGAAAGCTATTGACTCACTCAAGTTCTCACCAGGAATGGGTTAAAAGCGTAACAAGGGCAATTTCATCAAAGATCACTTAGTCTAGCATTTTATGAACCCGTAATGTTTGACGGAAATCTTGTGCGTTACGCTCATAGATTCCGGAGCAGCATCAATCTCCACCAGTACCACAGTGTCCAGTGTATTCACAGCTGATGTAAATTTGATGTAGCTATTCTATATTGACATTGAAATAACAAATCCTTTTAAATTTATGCGGCAGCTGCCGCACGTTGTATTGTGACAATGACATGACAATATTTCAAGTATTGAACAACAGGTTTATGGACTTGTGATATTCATTGTGCCAAGCTTGTCTGACGTCAAAATACAAACCAATATCATCGCTTCAAACAGCTGAAAAAAATATGCGCGAACTTGTTTCCTTGATCGCGTAAATGTTATATTGTGTCTGCACATATTTGTTGAATTGACACCTTGGATTCCACACCAATCTGGTACGCATGTAAACTGTTGTAGTTCGAGCTATATACATCCTTGGTTTGGTCTTTGAGACTAGGTCCCCCTGGCTTCTCGACTCTCCACTTCAAGGCCTCTAAGTTTTGCCATCACTTGTGTTTGCATATTTAGTACTAAATTATGTAGTGTTTATGATTGATAACCCAGGCTTTGTGTCTTTTTTGGATAAGGAGATAGATCGGATCGTTGTAAAGAGTCAACGCGTCGTTGTTAGGAGTACGGCTTCGATAACGCAAGCCAGGGGAAAATTTAATAATCGTTTTGCGAGCTGAAAATGATTAGCTGCGTCCCAAAAGAATAGTGAAAGTAGTTTGGAAGTTCAATTACATTCCCTGCTTGATGTTCAAACTTTGATGCATGACCGAGTTTCATAAGACACATTAGTAAATCCATAAATTTACCCAATCGGGCAATGTTGGTTCGTTCGTGATAAAGATATCGCAACTTTCGCGAGGAGTTATTAATTTGTGCTCTGAATTGACAGCAGTACAGGGCTGCTTAGCAGATGTATAACGGCTTTCCTTTGTCGTCGATATTCAGACATGGAAGCCGGTTGTCACATTATATGCATATTAAGCAATTCCTGTTACCTAGCTCCTTTGAACCATTCCTTTTTAATATTGGGGTTTGGTACAGATGGTTCGTGCCGAAGGTTGCTGGTTCGAAACCCGGCCGTTCCGTGGTCAAAAAACAAACAAACTGAAATATAGTGTGCGCTGTCGCGATAGCGATTAGCTAGCGGTCTGTAAAGTAAAGATTTTTCCGCTCAGTTATTTATCCCACAAGCAGGCAGATCAAAGACTCTCAGAATAATAGCAAATTTTCTTTTTTTTTTCGATGTAAATGTTTTCATTGTGTATCAAGTACGTTGTCTCTGTTAAAGTTACTTTGTAATTTTTTCTCGCCTGAACATACTGCAACCTGACATTCGTATTCTGCCCTAAAAACTATTAAAATTAAACGAGAATAGACAGTTCCATCGTTTGATATCAAGGTAGTGGAACAGGAATGCCTTTGAATGTCAGTTTAAATACAGCTATAAGAGTAATATGTTACGACCTTTTTAATTCGTACATCTACACAATGACTTTGATGCATATACGTATTGGGTAGAGCTTTATTGAAAAAGAAGTAAAGGTAGTTCGCATATGCTGGAACAAGTGATAACTTTGCGCAAGTAAAAAGTAAGGAGAATTCTAGATTTCCTGTATTCTGCTTTTCGCGTTTCTATTTTTTGAGTATTTTACTTTTCGAGTATTCTGCTTTTTGTTTTTCTATTCTTCGAGTATTTTTCTATTTGCGTTACTAGTTTTCTTGTTTTCTAGTTTTCTCATCCGATTTTATAGGATTGCTATTAGCAACAGAAACTACATGTCTTAGATGACTTCTTACCTGTCCGTAAATTAAGTACCTGCGTTTCCATGGATAATCCAACATGGCTGCCCGACGTGATCAAGAGACCGTATCGAACATGCCAATGCAGAAACAGAATTCCGAAATAAAGAAGAAATATCCCTTTATTATATCCTATTACGTATTGAATTTAGATTAAAAGGTGTTGTCAAAATGCCTTAAAAATAAAAAAGTTTGAAAAGGAAAATGGTGCAGTGTGTGTTGGCTCCGTACAGTGATTGAGTAAAACCAAACCATTGGGTAATATGTGAGTACAAAATGCAAACGTGGCAGACACACCGGTCAATCATATCGATGCAGTCGTCCGTTATTACCGTTAAATACAAGTGTATTTAATATTTCTGACATGGGACCTGCTGCGCAAGCACCTATTCTAATGAATAAAGAAAAAAAGACATGAGTAATACCACAGGGCCTGCGCCGCAAACCTCTAGACCAAAGGTAGGAAAAGCATAGTAGGATTTGGCTTACATGGGATCGGGTGCCTAAAGTTGAATAAGGCCAATTGTTCAATCTGAAAAAAAAAATGGGCCACTTTTTGTGGCTTTCTTACTAAGTAAAGTGGCTCAGCCACATTTTTGGCGGCATTTTGTCACAGGGCCACTGCCTTTTTCCAACGCTGAACTTCCTTTACGCAACTGTAGAAAATATAAAATTTCCAGTACGCCATTTTGCAAAACCCTTTTATCCCCTCTATATTGTGTAAATGCCGGTGACAGCTTACAGTCTTTCAACTTCAAGTGGATAAGGCAATCCAATATGCAACCAAGAGGCAAATTTGCGTCAACTTGTTTGCATATGTTTTTCACTGGTAGTGATTACTACTGCCTACAAGAGTACCTGACCTCCAACTGTCTTCAATAACGCTTAGTCAACTTGATCCTGGCTGCACTATTTGCCACATGATGATTGCTGTTTGTCATTTTGAGTAAATTCACTGAGACAATTAGTCATTTTCAGTCAGTAAATGTAACTTGGTTTTTCGGTAAATCTGCCACAAAGGTTGAAGTCCTTTTGTGCAGGGTTAACGTATGATTGCGCACTTGTGCGCACTGCTTCTTGGGAGCTGTTTCAAAAGGAATAATACTAGCTTTCACAAACACAAATGAACATGTTTCCCGTCGTAACGTCGCGCTCATATGAATGTGAAAAGCACGATCTCGCTGCTCGTAATACGGTCCCTCCTGCAAAGGACATTTTTTGGAGAAGTGTTAAATTGTTCATTCTGTAAGACTAGCTGCACAAAAATAATGTCTGCTATTACAACCAGTGCCTGTGTATCTTCATTATGCTGGAGAAGCATCAGATCATTGTACACGTGACGCTGGCATTTTGTGATTGTGAATACACATGCGAGGCCTATTGTGTGATTCGTCACAGTCAAGCACCACTTCCGGGCCTCTTTTTACCAGAGACTGGAACTGCTGCCAAATAGTGCCCTTCCTAACTGGAGTGAATAGACAGTAGATGCGGGGCGTTTTGCAATAGACCTGTTCATGCCGACTTGTACCGATCTTTTCCGAACCCTAATTAATTATGCATTTCATTGTTGGCCTGATTGACCAATCATTAAGTGGCCGAGTCAGGTCCACACCTTCACATCATGACACATGTTCACAGCGGATGCCACGGCTTACGTAGTGATTACAGCATGGAATGTGCTGAACAGTGCAAATCTTTTACCTAAAATGTCACATCAGTGGTGAAACGTGCATTTTAGTTTTCTGACGGTTTGATTTTTTCACTAAACCTACGCACATACGCACATCCTCTGTTTTATTTCTGATCCTTCCACGTGTAATCCGGCCAGCGTGCTCGAGCTTAAAATGTAAACAAAGCAGGATGCGCTTCCCAAAGTGAACCGAATAAAACAGAGTCCAATTAACTGGCCTATTCTATGCAGCGCAACTGCAGGGAAATGTGTCAAGTTTTATAGGACGTTTGTTTTGGTCTCCAAGGCAATAGTCAAGTTCGGTGGAACTTTGGGTGCAGCAACTGGTAACACTGCAGCCATTTGTAGTAAGTTAAGGCGAAATGCAATTTGTTACATTATGCAGTTCGTAATAATATCTTGCAGCAAACTGTAATAAGTTATACATCTAATAAAACTGTAATAATTGTACAGAGACCTAACTCAGCGCCATTTGGTTTAAATTCTGTTTTCAGAAGAAAGTTTCCTTGGGAAATCAATGATTTGCTCGTTAAATAGCAGGACATAAAAACGTTAGGTGGAGGAATTAAGTTTCATTTTGTTGATTTATGTAGCAACGAAATATAAGGTATCTCGGGATAACTCTGCTGTTGTTAAAGTTCCCGAACATGGGCTGTATCTAAACTTCGAACTGCGAGTGCAGAAATTTATGACATTTAATCGGGTTAAGTGTAATTTAATAAACCAACAACTGGAAAAAGGGCTACAACCAATATCCATCCTTGACTACTTTAGGAAAAAGGAGCAAATGCCCAAAACTCAAGCATAGTTTATTCAATATATATATAATATATATATATATATATATATATATATATATATATATATATATATATATATATATATATAATAAAAACTCAAGCATGGTCATCGATATAGTTTCTTTTTATTTCTTGCTCGTTTGCATAGAACGAATTTGTTCAAAATTGTGTGAAATAATCTAAGAACTTTTAGTTCTTACCTCCGATGCACTGTTCGCGTATGAAGTCTCCCTTGCATTTATCAGTAGTTCGCCAAATGCAAAGAAAAGTTTATTTCAAATCTAAGATACCCAGTGGTACAAACGTTGAGGCAAAAGGTTCAAAAGACACACTTGCCCACAACCGTCCGCTTTACAATCAGGCTGAATTTTTTATTTTGCACAAGTGCCTCCGGCTGTGCCCTGGTAACAAATTAAACTGACATCAAAGGAAGTAATGTGTAAAAGAGGAAAGACCATCCATTTTAAACAGGTTTCAACAAATATCCAAGTTACCGAAGGCCTATCAAAAATATATGTGTGGTTCCAGTAACCCGACCTACCCCACTGAAAAGGCCCAAGTCCCGACCCTAAATATGAGACATTAAATAATTAAAAAAAAAAAAGTTTCAAGCCACCCTTCCTTGATGAAAAATGTTCGACCCTGGCGGAAAGCTATTATGGTGAAAGCAGCTGTTGTGTGCCTTTATTTTGCAATCAAGTCAAATCTAACACGGCGTTTTATTTCAACTTGTCTGGAACGGAGGGTTAACTTGGTCCGGGGAAAGAGCATAGGTTGAGTATGGCATAGCTGCATAGCCATGGTTGTTCAGGGAAACAGCATAGCTCCCATAGTCAAGGACAAATTTTGTTATTGACTTCCATTTTTGTGATTTATATTATGTTGGCCAATCTGCTATGGCACCTTCCGAAAATAAATGCAACTAGGTTTCCAAGGTTGCAAAATTTCTTGTAAACTTGGAGAGATGTGACACTCTCTCGTTGCCCTTTTGTAACGTTCCTACGGTTGCATTTTTTCTTTTGAGTCTCTTAATTTTTGATTTCATCCGTAGTTTGTCCTAGTTTGGATGGGTGGTGACGTCTCGACATGTAATAATTCCTGAAAAGTAGATTCCTACTGTAAGTAAAACCAATATGATGTTTTGTCATCAATATCGTCAAAAGTGCCCAACCCATTATTCCATGGTGCAACTGACGAATAATCATGAAGATCATCATGCTTAATATTTTTGAAATTCCACCCTCCTGCACTTCCCACAACTAAACTGGAAACTGTCCTCCCTCGCCTCGTTCAGAGAGCAGGCTAGTCCTGCAGCAATGAACTCGACCCACATACAGCACCCCTCGCACTGTATGTGGTCGTCCCACTCACCCCCTTCTAGCTGTACCCTGCGCTCATCCTCCCCTCCTGTCCGCTCCCTCCCCAACTCGACCCATTTCGATCCCCACTACCTTCCCTCCTCCTCTAAAAGACCTCCCGCCTGCTGCCTTCCCTCGTCCTGCATCCCTGCTACTCTTTGGCAATCTACGTCCCGACATTTATTTTCGTCGATGATAATATAATTCAAAATGGCGGCCCCCACGCTCACTGACCTATTTTCGCTCGGTCAAAGTTTCTGACTGAAACCTCCTAAAACTAGCCCGACTTTGCCACTAACACTTTCCCTGCGTTGTCACTATATATTCATACGACAAATCCCTTCCTAATTTGATCAAATTCTGACTAAAAATGTCAATATTCCACTAAATTTACACCAGATCGGAAAACCAAACCTTCCCTCGCTAAATCTTGTCTCCGGGCATGCAGTATGTGCGCGGCCGTCACACTGTTTACAAAGCTATTCTGCTAACCGGAAGTTCAATGATTGACAGGCGGCCGGGTTAAAGGAATGTTACAAAAAGCGATAAAAATGATATAAATTACTCTTTAAAGCCAGTTTCACGAATACAGTCTGATAGATTAGCCATTTCACTATTTGGTAGGGTATAAAAAATGATTGATTTTAGGTAGATTTGAAACCTGAAAATATATAAAACACGCGTAGTCAGTTATATTCGGCGCGTAGCATTATGGATTTGGTCATATATAGGTAGCAAAGAGCGTTTGGGGGCCAGAATATGGGTCCAAGTTTCAGGGGGCGTGGCTTCATATTTTCGGGAGATTTTTAAAAATGGTGTAACAAAATGAGTAGAACGCTTCAAATCTAAAGTTAACCACCTAAAACAGTCCCGAAGCCAGAACTTAATGAGGTCAATCTGTGTACAAGTATGCATGTAGACATGCTTACCCTCAGACTGACCGACAGACAGACAGACACAAGAACACTTACGGCAATAGGAGATATGCATGTTGAGTTCCCGCCCCAAATGCATACCTGATTGCTTAGTCTCGCTTGGTGATATGGCAAGATACGGGTCAGTACCCGTGGGATCAAGCAGGATGTAACTAATATTTTGGAGATACAGAATATTTATGATAGGCACATGGGAATTTTTCTTATATATGGATCGGGAAGTACTTGAAAAATACCAGTTTGGCATTTGTGAACTTAAATTTTTTCCAAAAGTACTAATTTTGTGAGACATGAGCATATGATCTGTCTGTGACAGTGATACGACCCGCCACGTCCGCCGTAATCGCCAGGCGTCAAACCCGTGCTTTGTGGCGGGAAATTGACATGCATACTGCGTATTTAAAAGCACATGCAGGGGCTACCGGTACGAAAGATAGTGGCGCCATATTTGTGGCAGTAGGGACCTATGACAAAGGTGCTTCCAACTCGGGTTTTTTTCACAAAAAAAACCTGGTTGATATTTTTGGGGCTAAGAATATGATAATATGATAATCTTTATTTCATGTCGAGTTGATAAATAAGAAACATTAGCGCGACAGCACTTTCGTTCGACGATGAAAAATAAAATAAAGTTATATAACGGCAAGTGATGAAATGGTATGTGCAATGAACTAACAGTGAAACTATATACGGCCGGTCTAACAAGGTTTACAGAGGCTAGGAGGATATTGGATCCTTTTAACTACTGGTTTGACATAAAATGCACATAGGGCAAGGGCAGGAGGAAAGAAGTTACACAAGCTAGGCAAAAGGATAACCTAACATAACATTAATACTGCTCCTCTTAACCCCTACCACATGGAATAAATACAAACATTATTTTTAGCATACGTTGCCTTCATAACCATATTTTTTTTAAGAAACAACACATGAAACCATATACTCTCATAAAATGTACATGTGATGTACTAACCCAACACTATTATATTTGCAAGCAATGCCTTTTTGAGGCGATCATTTTTCAAAGATTCCGACTCTGCTCCTTCTGCTTCAGAACAATATTGTTTCACAACATAGACATTGGTTCTATCCATCTTTGTTTCTAAACAGGACAGTCGTGAACAAGGGAGGCACCTTTTATGAATCCCTGTAACAAGGGGACTAGAAGACGCTTCCAGGAAATCAGTTTAACACTTTCAGTGACACATTTTGGGCTCAGTCAACAGCTTTACTGGGCGCGCTTTGGGCGCAATCCGCCAAGAAGCAGTCGTATCAGGACCTACTTTTATCACCTGAAATTTTAAGCACATGTTAAGTGTTTTACTTTGATATATTTTTATTCCGTTTGCAGATCGTATGTCCAGTTACAGTTGGGTAATGCTGGCACTATTTGGACTGAGACTGGGGGCACAGCCGGCAAAAGCTCAAAATTAAGGCATGGTTCCACTTCGGTGTTTAAGTTGAAAAACAAGGCCGTAAACGGCTACACGATCAGCTGGGCAAAATAAAGGGTAAGTAGCAAAAAGACACAATATGACCAGTACTCTGTGTTAAAAGGTGGTTGATTCGTCATTTTAAAGAATATCGAAATACCCAGGGGGAGGGAGGGAGGGAGGGAGGGAGGGAGGGAGAGAGAGAGAGAGAGAGAGAGAGAGAGAGAGAGAGAGAGAGAGAGAGAGAGAGAGAGAGAGAGAGAGAGAGAGAGAGAGAGAGAGAGAGGATCACCTGTCAGGGCCTGTGTGTGGACAGGCTTTGCAGTGAAGTGGGAAGGCTTAAAGGAATAAAGCACAACTTTCGCTCAGCCTCAGTTAACAAAGTGACACAGATGGGTTATGGACAGGCTTATGAATATTTCTATGCTGTCATTCCGTCAAGACCCGTGTATCACTGCATAGTTCTTTTTTTTTTGCGAACAATTTGCTCTGATTGAACAGCTGCCGCACCACGAAAAAGGTTCAAGCTTAGTGTTGTTGTTATTGGTGCTTCTGGGTTGACCAAAGTCCTTTGTTTCGCTATTAATTTGAGTGGCGTGCTAGAAAAACGAAGCATCATTTACTTAGCAAACTATGTTTTTGATATTAAAAATAACAACAATATGTTGAAAAGGAAACCATATATAGGGAATGTATAGAGCATGAGAAAAAAAATTAAATAGAGCACAGACAGATTAAGTTACCTTTGGCCACCTCATCTAGATTAGGCCGAAATAAAATCCATATTGGCTATTTGCCTCTTGCTTATGAGCGGTTTCAACCAGTTCTTTTGCCAAATTTGATATGAAGGCAGCGCTTTCAGCTGACATGCGAAACCTGGTTACCTCGACAGTTGGGCACGACTTTTTCTGCATTTCTTTCCACTTTATGTCGTGACTGAAGCTAAACTGAAGCCATTTGAGTCGTCAAGCGTTGCCCGGATGTCAATTAGGAACTGTTTTCTATGAGAGCTTCTGTTGCAGTGACACGATCGCTGATAGAATGATCTAAGCACATGGACAGCCGATAATGAAACAATTGTAAATGACTCCTGACATGCACCTTATATGAACCTATTAGAGTAAGTGTACCCCTAAATGTCCTGAGGACGATACCGCCAATATTCTTAGGGAGTAACGTGGCAAATTTCCGAGCCTCTACTTTCTAGTGTCCTATTATGTAGCCAATGTTCCTGCCGCGGGCAATCAGTTTTTATACCTTTCTTGATGCAAAATATCATGTGTGCGGAATTAATCTAATGCTGGTAGAAATGGCAAGTAATTCATGGCTTGGACTACCATTGTCAGCCTTCGACCTCATAAATTACAGGTCTCAGCGCACAGTAATTCTAATGAAGGAGAGGGTCTCCGTGGTCCGAACAGGCAAAAGTAAATTAAAGAGCCAATCTGATGAGGCTCTATTTCGCTCAATACTTATCTTATTTAAGTCGTCAAAGGTGCCAATTTAGAAGACTTTCTGCATGAATAAAGTCCCAGTCATCCTCCCAGCCTATCGGGAACAGACAGTTCACTGGCATTGCACAAGTCTCAACATTATATAAGAAAAGATACCAAAATGCATCAAAGGAAAACTGGGCTCAATCTCGTTAAAGTCAAACGGATGCACCCACATGTATACTTTTCCCACTCGGTAAATTACACACATACATGTGAAAAGTATAAAAGTTAATAAACAGGGAAGAACAGTAAGTTTAAAATTATACGACAAAACTTTGCGGCATACAGTGACACTGATGAATATCCTTGTTGCACCATAAACATTTTTTTGATACTTTTTAAAACAAAGTTTAAGGCACAATGGACTGGTATTTGTTGTTATACTGCACAAACAGGTCAATGTCCTGGTATTACCGCTGGCACAGGAGATATATGACAGTCAGAAGATATCTACGCATACAAAATAATGGTGATTCAATGCTAGGCTTTAACGTTTATGTAACACTGAATCTTCCTTGTCGTTAAAAATTGAATCAGATTTCAACACAGTGTCGACGTCAAGTTTTTAGATTTATTTAACAGCACATTGCAGATTGAATAATAGAATAGGGCATGTCAGGTACACCATTGTTTATGACGTCAGCACCTGTTTCCTGTGTCGCATACACTAGGAACACCATTCGGCGGTAATCGCCTCCCACTGCCACCCTAATTGTAAGCCTTGGCAGGTATCGGCAGAGACTTTTTTCACTACCGCTCACCGCCGCTTACTGCCGGCCATCAACGTTGAGTAACTCAAGGAGTCCAGGGAGCATTTATTATTTTTTTTCAGACATAAGCAAGGTGAATGAATGTAAGAGCATGATGGCAAAATGGGCATGGAAATAAAAGTTAATATTTATACGTGATGTATATTTATGTGTTTGTGTATACACATTCACACACACACACACACAAATAAGGTGTGTGTGTGTGTGTGTGTGTGTGTGTGTGTGTGTGTGTGTGTTACCACTAGGATGAAGATTTATTTCACAAATTATCAATCCAAACATCACTCTCAGAAAAAAATCTTGTTGTCAAGTAGTCAAGTGCAAATAAATATTTACAAGACATTTCAATTGTCATCAAATGATTCGATATTTCCTTGTGAACAGTTAACTTTTGTCAATCTGGATTCATTTGTTCCTGGCTATATACGTATGTGTTCTTACCCACTTTTCGGTATTATACTTTACTCATCAAGCTAATACATATTTTTCTTTTCAATGTTTGATGACATCCTCCTGAACTGTGAGAAATTCAGCTCTCAAATGTTCTGGGCTAATGATGTCTTTTGTGTAAAGAAGAGGGTTGAGAGCCCATAAGTAGCCCTTATCGTTTGCAGTGATGAGTGGATGGGAAACGTGAGATATGGGCACAGATGTATTCCAAACTACATTTTCCATCTTCCAATTGAGTCTTTCCTGCTCTACATGGGGAAACTTGATCATTATCGAGTGGGAAGAGACAATAGTAGTGTTATGAATGCTTGTAAAAGGTGAAAATATGAAGGAGAATAATATGATCCTACTCAGTCAACAGCTTTCCTAGGCCAAGACCATAAACTGACCATTTAAGAGTTAATTATAATTATAATTTAACTAAAGTGTTATTACGTAAAAGAAAGAAAGAAATACTGCAAAGTTCTGTGCCTAAGCAAAAGCACTAATTGACAGTGAGCTTGGCATGACCTCGTGGTGAGACCAGCAAGGTGGAGTTGTGTATCCAACACATTACTCAGCCTATCTTAATGTGCAATATAGACAATAGTAATTCCATATATATACAGGTTAGACAGGGACAGGTTAGCTTATGGAGAGTAAAGAGTTCGAACTGCGGAATAGGATATTGACTTCTAGGAAGTGGTTCTGGGCAAAAAGACACAAATACAATTCAGCTTATCTTAATTGGTAACCCCCCTCTCCCCCCCCCCAATCCAGTGCACACAGTTGACACCTCTGGATCAACCGTCTGTTGGTGAGCAGTAGCTGTGTTTTGGAGCCTCTTGGTATGTGGATCTGTGTTGTGACATACAGGTGTAATAGCCACTGCAACTGTCAGTCAAAGGACCGCAGTTGATTGCTACTTTAATAGCCCTATAAAAAGGGATCAGCTTTTGTTAATTTTCATCTCATGGTTAATATTTAATGGTCTTTCCTCATAATAATTACCGTATGCTTGAACAGTGGGCAGGGAGTTCATGTATTTAGGAGATGAGCATTTTCTTCTGTCTCAAAAACTGTCCCTGATGTGGGGATTCAATGGGGCACAACTAAGTCATGCAGGTTACTCTGTGGTATGACATGTATGGAACAAAAAAGGCGTAAAATACTTGGTGTGCATCGCGATGAAACTGAATGAAGACTATTAAAACTTTGAAAAAAGCATCAAAGTTAAAAGTTGCTTTTCGAAATGGTTGGACCTTAGATACTAATTTGTTTAGCAGGTACTCGTCGTGGTGCTGCATTTTTTAAATTTATTTTTTTGTGTAGTGATGCTAAAATGTCGACTTCTCCAGAACTGCCGATCAGCTTGAACTGAAACTTGGTGCAAAATGTTCATTCACAAGAGGGGAAACAAATTTGTTCATAACTTGGTGTTGAGAAGGGCTCATGATTTTTGACAAATTTTTCATTGTGGGTACTGATCAATAAATGCATACATTCCTATGGCTTCTCTGACCTTATAACTGTTTATAATTGCTCGGTTCAACTTGTCCCGGGTGATCGCAGCTCACTAGTCTGAAAGCTTTGGCAGTGTTCTGCGGCAGTGGGCGGCGATCGCCGCCGACCACCGCCTGTTGCCACCAACCACCGCCCATCGCCGCCATGCACTGCCCGCCACAACCGTCCACCGCTCACTGCCGCCAAAATGTGCCATACGTCGCCGAATGGCGTTCCTTGTAATGATATTTGAATGAATGAAGCAGGTATTTTATCCACTAGGTGTGTCTACCTGCAACAGGTGCGTACCATGGGCAAGTAACGTGTGTAGTGCCACAGGTGGGATGTCCCTTGGATCAACTTTGGTGCAATATCAAGTTTTAACATACATGACTAATATTTCAACCAATTTGGGTGTAATATCAAAGACAAACATTTATGGATTGAAATATCATACATGACTAATAATTCAACCATTTTTGGTGTAATATCAAAGACAAACATTTATGGATTAAAATACAGAAAAAGGAGAACCACACGATGTAATTTAGAATGATATTTCTGTTATTATAATCCAGAAAAGTGTATCTGCATCGGACAATTTGATCACTATTGACACACAGTAATGGGTATGCGGTGACTTCGGCACTTGTATGGAGTCTGCTATTTTTTGTGGCTGGATGATGGGTACTTTCCAGTACCGTGGCTAGATAATTCGTTCCTTCTCAGTTATGTGGCTACTTTCCAATGGCCAAAAAGTACATATTTCTTTCACAAGTCTGGCATGGTTCTGGCAACTGTTACGTGTACATGTCCCTGTTATAGCATGAATAGTTATCCAGATACGCAGCCATAAGAACTCGGGGTCTATAACAGTCAAGATATGAACCTTTTTTTTTTGTTTCTTTTTTGTTTGTTTGTTTGTTTGTTTGTTTGTTTTTTTGCTTCTAGGTCATATTCGAATCACTCTGGAGATACATGTACAATAAGCTTTCAAGTGTTTACCATTCGTTTTCAGAGCCCACATGGAAGAATATAAGAAGATAATATAAAGTAAATAGATAAAGAAATAAATGGCATTAGCCAGCAAAATCATAATGCTATTAATGTGTCTATTTTCACTTGATTAAGCCTCAGTTTTTTTTTATTTTAGGTATTTAACTCCAAATAATGATAAAATTATCCTTAGATGCTATTTTATGGCATTTTTATTGTTTTTCACTTTAACAGTCAAATGACATTAGCTGAATGAGAAGAAACAGAAACACAGAAAACATAAGTGAATGTGAAGTGGGTAAGTATTTATTTGCCTCTAAATTGATATTTTGTTGGTGTGTATGCCGAGTTTGACTGCTGGTTTCCTATGAAATACCTAAAGTAGACTTGTGGCATTTACATAGACCGAGAGGTTCTCGAATGAACGATAAAGTAAGTAAATAAAAACATATTAAAATGTTTTAAAAACTAGTTTAAACAGATTCACACATATGGCTTCGGATTGTTTTTTTTTTAAATCAAAGCATTCTTGTAATATATATATATATATATATATATATATATATATATATATATATATATATATATATATATATATATATATATATATATACATTGCAGCTTGATTTGTTTCAAGTGCAACTGAAGTTTTGATATAACGACTGCAATAGGAGAGGTCGCAATTAGCAACGTATATGTATTTGGCTGAATATACAATTCAATATACGACATTCTTGTGGGCTATAGGTGTGTATACCCATTATATTTTATGGTAAAATAACATTCAATTTATTGTAAGTTTTGTAGCAAAAGTTACCAAATATACAGGAGAAATTTAACTACATATAACCATTTATCACATGAAATTTGGTGTTTATAGGTAGAGTGGTTTAAAAGTTACATACGTGCAAATTACAATGGAGACTAATAGAAATACACATACCAAGCCCGCCTGCCTGCAGAGCCCTCTACTGAGAACCCTCATAAAGCCCAGCTGATATTGACTTCACCTATTGACTTACATCAAACGTCTCCTGAACATCATATATGAGTGTTGGATATATTTTGTATATATAAATGTGGACTATAAACCTGCAATACAATTTCCTACCTTTTTTTGGATGGGAGGGGGGGGGAGCGGTTGTTTGCTGTATTTTATGAGCACAGGTGTCGCTTCACAACACTCTGACAACCTCAGAACCTCATATGTGGTTGCCACTAAGCCCGCAATGAATTAAGTCATGATAATATCAATATGCCACTTTGTCAGACTATCTTTTATGAATTTGTCCGAAGTTCATAAATTGGACATTTGGACCGACCGAACAGCCTTTCTCGCCCACGTTATTCATCATGGAAAAAAAGTTTGACATTTACGGCGCTGGAATAGTAGGAAATTTAATGGGGAAGAGTTGCCATGTCGGTACAGCGGTGTTACGTCCCAAAGGACTAACATGCGCCAAACCTCATGTTAGTAAAAAGGCAAAGAGAACCTATGCCTTAACTCTGACCCTCAATATATCGTTCACTCAAACCTAGTCCTGACCCAAAGAATTATGACGCATGAATCATTGGAAAGTTGTTTAACTCTTTCTCCCACATTTTGGACTGAGTCAACAGATTTTTGCCGGTGTGTCTTTGGGCCCAATGTGCCCAAATCGCGCCAAGAAAAGCTATTGACCTGGATATATATATATATATATATATATATATATATATATATATGTATATATACGTATATATATACGTATATATACATACATATATATATATATATGTATATATATATATATATATATATATATATATATATATATATATATATATATATATATATATATATATATATATATATATATATATATATATATATATATCCAGTTGTATTATACGCGTGCTAGTACTTCAATGAACGGTTTTCCTACAAGGACCATGAGTCTGGCACCCTTGTTATAATGTGGAGCGGTTCTCTTTAAGTTGTTCGACTTTAGTCGCTGTTGGCACTTAAAGAGTTAAAGAAACAAAGGGACATTTTGCGCCTCCCAGTGCCCCAATGTCACTGAGTCAACAACTTTTAAAGCAAGCCAGGAAAGCTGTTGACATGGCCATTTTTGTTCTCTGCAACCATTGGCTTGTCAGTATTAGAACGAAACGTCGGTTTACCAGGAAAAAAAACCCAGCTGTTATCTCCCATCGACATCGGTCGTAATTGGCAATGTAGGAGTTAGACACTAATGAGAATATAATTCTCAGCTCATCGACAGAGTGTGCCCATCAACACTACGCCCTTCTCTCTAATACATGCTTTCTTCACAGCAGCTATCAAAAGGCGGAGGAAACCAGCCAAAGCGGTCAACCCTGCAGGAATCAGATTTCAGCCGTCATGCAAATACGCAACCTTCAGTGACAAAAAAAGTATAGAGTAGTGAGGAGGCACATCGCGACTGGTTTGTCATCGTCATGACAACGAAGCGGTCAGTGGTTGCATTGGTCGTTTTAAGCCAATTAAGTTGTGGTCTTCCTTTGATGACTCTTCAATGAACCTGGCAACAGTAACGCGACCACAGCTATTGTGACGTCACTCTGAATTAACCTGTCTTTTTCCAGGCAGAGTTCCTACCTAGATTTTAAACACCACCCGACCAGTGCGCTGCCATATTGATAACTGTTCTCTTCTCTTGTTGATAACGTCTAAGTCATAGTGACAAGAATAATACCATCCAACAACAGTAACCTCATCCTGAATTATAACCCGTGCGGTCACTTTGTACATTGCACAAAGGTGACATTTGTAATGCCACTTAAATGTTGCCTGCTGGTATTTTGGTGCAGTCTACAGCACTGAGTACCATATGTATCGTTCGTTTGCTATGTATGCGTGCATGAATCTGCTTTAAAACAGAAGGAGAGGGGTTGCAAAGAACTTTGTCACTGTGTTAGCGACTTCACTTTTTACTACAACTATACTCTAAGACTAATTTGGAGAGTTGTGGCTTTCTATGGCCAATGGCCTTTCAGACATTGTGTTGCGTGACCGATTTCAGCGGTTTGAGAATACAGAGCTATACCTTATCCAAAATTGCTGCCTTCTGACTTTATATCCATACCTTTTTCGATTCCAATACCTGTTGTCTAAAATGTATTGGTATTTTTGCGAAATTGTGGGTCTTTTACGAATCTCATTCTGGGTTTCTTCGATGTGAATGCTAGGACAGCATTGGCCCTTGAAAAACGAGAACTTTACTAATTGTCTTTAATTCTTGCCAATCTTTCAGCTCGAATTGAGTGTCTTCTTGTGTCACAGAGCGACCCAGCTACTTAAAATTTTGGATGGCAATTTCAGCAAAAATGAAACTGCCTATCGTTAGGAATGGTTCTGTGGTGGAAAGAAGTATAAAAATTGGGAAGATTTGAAATTTTTACCCTGACGATATATGCAAAACTAGACTAAAAAGAAAGGCAAAATGATTTTTTTCATATTGTTCTGAATAGCCCTGAGCTGGAAAAATGTGCAAATTCAACCGATTTCAAATTTTCAATCCTGAATACATTCTAACTATAATGGAGAGAGATGCTGCTCAAAGTTGGTTTCCTAGGTTTGTCCTGCAAGTGCATCCAATGAACAGTGAATTAAGTTACCGAATTTTAATTTGTGCTAGTTAAGGGCATTTCTAATGTTAAAAATATTTACAAAACTATAACAGGTAGAGGTTCCCTTACAACTTTTAATTAAAAAGTCTCTGCTATTGTTGCATCCAATGACCCGCAAACCAAACTTGTAGAATTTTCCTTTTCGACGATCAGGGACACTTGAAAAGTTTAAAATTTGGACATCTTCAAAAGTATGATAGGTAGAGATGTCATTCCAGTCTCAAATCATAGGTTTGTGCTTTAGGCACATCAAATAAATCACAAACAAATGATTCTTTCAGTTTACGATAATAGGGACATTCGAACAATTTAAATGCTGAATATTTCCAAATCGGTAATAGGTAGAGATGCCATCCCAATTTCGATTGTGTGTTCGTGCTATTATAGAAAGAGCTGCCACTTCATCTTCAATGTATAAGCAAAATGTAATAAAGGTTACCTTAACTTGTAGCACTTTTAATTTGCATAAATTTGGAATACACACAGACAAATTTGCTGTCAAAAATATGTCCTTTTCTTATTCCATTGTGTATTCTCAAATAATAGGCATTCCATAATATAGATGCACAAGAAACTCCTCCGGTGAAATATACCAGTATCAATTTATATAATAATATACTGTCTCATAAGATCAGAAGTACTGGACTGCAAGCCATATATAAATTTGGTGTAAAAACAAATGAATCATAGTAATAAATAGCTATATGGCTGCCGCTCCCCCTTAATCAGGTACCCTGAACAGTGGACAATTACTGTAGAAAGGCACCATCTCTGTCCGTTAAGGGTAAAAAAGCTTCTTAGCATTGTCCTTCTACTTTTTTTTGCCAGCCCATCACTCTTTCAGGAATTGTAGTGCATTCATAGATGAACCTACGGGTGGGCAATAAATACTGAAGAAATTCCAAGAAGTATTGGTCAAGATTAGATTTGACAATCCGGCTATTCTCAATAACATATCTTGTTGTGTGCATCAGTATTTAGGTACATTTAGGAAGACAGAAACTTCACAATTATGAATGCTCTTTCATACTCATACATAGCACAGCAGCAATTTTATTGAAATACCATAGAATATACAGCAACCAAAAACTGGAATATTGAATTAAGGCAGGGGAGCAGATTGAAAGAATACTGTGACAATACATGCTTATACGGTCCGACAGAACCAGTCAAGCATAGCATTTGCTCTCCTCCAAAAGATTAGATAGGTAATCGCAGCGGTGGACACTTGTAGGCAATGGGAAATACATGTTAACAATGCAGACTATTTCCTAAGTTCAGCAAATTACAGAAACATTAACATCATGTATTCAAAGCTTTTGAAAAGTATACTTGTAAACGTAAACATTACATCCCAAGAATTTTGAATTACAACACCCAACAAATATTTAGCCCTTGAAACTAAATGTGGTGATTCCGCAGTGTTCATGCGAAAACTTAGACGTATGATAAACAAGAGATATATTTGGAAAAGGAAAAAGAAAAACTACTGAAAAGTATTTGTGGGCTTTCCTAAAAACACAACAAAAGATTAATAGGCATTTCATATGGACAAAAAGGTTATACATGTATATTCATTTAAACCAAATATGTTCGCTTGTGAATAACAGAAAAAGCCCCAACACAGCCACTCACAGTGAACGAACATAATATCACTGTAATCATATTAACTGATGAAGTGAGCAGTTCATTCCTTATTTTATCCTGAGAAGTTTCTCCGCAGAAGAGGAGCCGCTACTAGAGAGGCATTTACGGATACAGGCTCCGAAACATGTTCCGAGTAGTTGTCTACCTGAGTGGCGACCCTTTAATATATTTTGGCTAATCAGCCTTTGTCAAAATTGTGCAGAAGAACGTGACAATAATACTTCCATGTGTATACAGATTAGACAGTGAGAGGGTATCTTATGGAGTGCAGAGAGTTCGGACCACGGAATATGGTAATGACTAGTACATATAGGAAGTGGTTTTAGATGAAAAGACACAAATACAATAGCATCATCAATGTTGAAACAACATAGAATTTTCATAGTCATTCAAGCTTTCAACTATGATTCAACCAAAATTCAATGTTAAAGTCACACGATAGCCATGTTTCAATGCTGCTGTATTAACGTTAGATAAAAGTGGAATTTTAGATCCCGAACAGCCAACAGTTAACGTAGATATAATGTTGTGTGCCTGTAGGATATTACTTGATGATAAATTCAATAAGGTAATCTGTACATTTTACAGGGTAAAATAATTCTGGCACGTTTTGCCCAGCTCAAAGCACGAAACGTGACAGTCAGTATATATTTTTGTCAACATGAGCCTGCACGTCTAATGAGCAACGTGTGATTAACTAGTAATAAAAACTGCCACTCGTGCATTGGTTGTGCAACGCGCATTTAAAACGAAAACAAAAAAAGAAAAAAACAAAAGCAAAAACAAAAACAAAAACAAAACAAAACAAAACAAAACAAAACAAAACAAAACAAACAAACAAAAACAAACAAAACCAAAACCAATAAGAAACCCCAGGAAAAGCAAGACAAAAAAAGCAAATAAACATTTAAAACAGAAAAAAAACCACACACACAAACAAAAGAAGCTTATCAGTGCTTTAACATCACAGAAATGTCATTGACATCATTTCTACTGTGATTTATTATGCAGGGAATAAGTAATAAAGTACCTGTCCTCAGCTGTTTTCATACGACATTAGCCACAATAACCGAAGTGAATGACCCCATTGTATGGAAATCAAGAATATAGACGGATGATATATACAGGAAAACGTGCCATTGGCATAAGGTAATGCATTAAGCCATTCAAATAGCTCTGGCATTAGCATCAGTCGCTTAATGTGATACATGAAGGCAGAAACATAACTCTGGCACCGGCATTGGTGGCCACAAGCTATGCATGAAGGTAAATGAATACTAGTAGCTCTGGTGCTTTCATCAGTGGCTACCGGTGATGCATCAGGGCATATGCATAGGTCTGGCATCGGCATCAGTGGCTTAAGGTAACACGTGAAGGTTAATGCATAGCTCTATCATTATCGCCAGTCGCTAAAGGTAATGAATTGAGACATATGCATAATTCTGCATTCGCATCAGTGGATGAAAGTGATACATAAAGTCATGTGGATAGCTCTGGCATTACTTTCAGTGGCCACACATGATGGACAAGGGCATATGCAAAGATCTGGCATTATCATCAGTGGCCACAAGCTATACATGAGGGCATATGCATAGATCTGGCATTATTATCAGTGGCTGCAAATGATGCATGAAAACACATGCATTACTCTCGAATTATCAGCAGTGGTAAAGGCGATACATGATGGCGCATGTCTAGCTGTCGCATTTGCGTAAAGACATGCACAGCACTGACATTAGAATCCGTAGCTTACGATGATGCCTGGTGGCATGTACGTAACTCTGGCATATAACTTCTGTGGAAGTCAAAAACCTTTGAAATATGATCTTAGAATGGAGGTTATTAGACACAAGCTCTAACATCTAAACTCTACATCTTTGTGCTCCAAAACGATATCGGGAAGTAAATATAATGCAATGTTCATGTGATTATGAAATCGTTAATCATTTGTTAGCGCGTGCTTTGGTTTTAAATGCACACCGATGAAACCTTGACAACGATTTGTAAAACAATATTGCCAAAGCGATGCGTTATTTGTCATTGACATTAGGCTGCATGCTTTGTAGACAAATTGAGATTTAAACGAGTTTGGGTTATAGCCCAACATTGCTCCAAGCACTCACCTGACGATTAATCTACACAAGTTCCTGCGCACGTCAAAAAGAACTGCATTCACTTGTGGATATTTCATGTAAACCTTAATATAAACTATAATTGAAAAAAACTAGAGTTTAAATGCACATCATTGACATGTGGGCCTACCTTTCCATATGTGGCTCTGGTGGTCTTGTAAATAAATGAGGTCAAGGGCACTAAAATACAATCAAGTCAAGGAACGGCCTCAAGGTACAAATGAGGTAAATTTGAGTTGCAGTTGGCCTCTAAGACCTGCAATATCGTGTTTGCAAACAAATGGTGGACACATCGGGCCATGGTAGGACGAACAAATAACCGGAATACACAATGGGTCGCCTCTGGAGTGTACACATAGTTACACGAATTGACTGCATTAAAGTACGTCTAGTCAAGGGCTTCTTAATTTGGATAAACTTACACACAGGTATACCATAAAATATTTCAGATGTACAGCCACTTTTCAATTCAGTAGCAAATATGAACAGGAGACCGGGTCTTTCATGATGATGTAGTCCTTAACTTGATTGTCTTTGTCTATTGGGTCAAACCCACACGTACATCAACATAGGATTGATTCTGTGTGGACTCTATCACTTAGAATATTGAAGCGGTCCTATAAACTTTAAGTTGATTGGTTCTTTATACCATCATTCATTATTTACAGTATTAATCAATACTGTACATGCTGGAGGGTATAGCAGTAAGTGGGCTTTGTCAGAGACTTTGGTTTTATGGCAATTGGTAATAGAAATCCCCGTTGAGTATACTCTGTGTCTGGTATAAAAGTCAGGGTGATAAAGTGTTACGTCAACCTAAGCCCTACTCCAATCACATTGATAGAAATGGAAGGTTCATCCTAGATAGATGGTACCGATACTTCCAGATACAGATGAAGGAACAAAAAAAAATGTGCAGATTTGCAGATTTGGTGTGTCTGATTAATGTACACACTAAAAAAAAAAAAAAAAAAGAAAAAAAAAAAAAAGAAAAACAACATTCATGTTGAGTTCAACGCCTTGTCGGTAACGTTATATGACTAAGGTATAAGGTAGCAGATTTCGTGCAAGCTATCATCAATGGCGGTGACATCATAGAAAACTATGCCTATGGAACAGGGTTATTTCTTGTGTTCTCGTTCTTTCCATTTAAGTTAGCAGGCGCTGTGGCAGTATTTGAGCTGTCGGCTACCTTTGAAGGCGTAATATCATAGTATAGTAATGCAGATGTACAAAGGTAACCCTTGTCTGTACTATGTCTCGTGGTATTTGTATCATGTTTGACAGCGGTCTCTATCACTGTGCGGTCTTTTTACCCAAGGCCACCAAGTTGTATTGCTCATTTTTTGTCTTAAAACGGTGGCTTGTACGTTTTTGTTTACAAGCATTATTTGCGTCTCCTCATTCGCATTAGTAAGTTGCTTTTTAACTCATTCCACCCTGATGACGCTTTTTCCCGCTGATATCTAAATGTCGTCTGCTAATTGTATTTTACTAATTTAGGGATTATTTTTCAATATTTTGGATGAAACTTGCATGGAAGATCATTCCAAATTATATGCCCATGGTCAACAGCTTTCCTTGGCGCGCTCTGGGCGCATTGCGCCCAGAGCGCGCCAAGGAAAGCTGTTGACTCAGTCTTCTATCAGGGTGGAATGAGTTAAGTGACTAGTGCAAATGATACATGCACTGTAACTCCTCAGCCCGGACCTATGCATAGATTTTCATTGTAGTTCATATTCAAGTTGAACCGCGAAGCATGGCAGAGCTGCCATGCAGATTTTGAATGCGAGAAATGGGTAAAGATACCGTTCTATAAAGCGATGTAGCTCCAGCGATATGTCTGTCAGTGCAATATATATATATATATATATATATATATATATATATATATATATATATATATATATATTGTTGCCCATGCTCATATACTAGCCCAAGCTGAATGTTTTATAGTACTAACAATAGGCACGTTAATATTATATTATGAGCGTGGCCCAGACCAGTCCTATATTAACATGTAGGTGTAGCGAGTTACTTGTTTGTGAATCAAGGATGGTGGCATATAAGTGCCATCAAATAAGCTCTGAGCGAAAATGGCGTGAAACTTAAAAAATTTAAAAAAAATAGGAAGCAAAAATGGGATAACTGGAAAGCGAAAACACAAAAATTCGGATGTGAAAACCAGACAACTAGAATGCAAAAAAGTAGAATATTGGAAAAGTGAAAAGGCGGAAAGTAGAAAAGTAGTAAGAAAGCTATATTCTTTATATTATTATTTAATATCATTTTTTCTGTCGCACAGTCCACTATCGACAAATTATAATGTTTTTAATAGTACTCATGACATTGCAGCCAACTGGAGTAGCCAGTTCTCATATTTTGTAAAAGAACATATACGATTTCAAAGTGTCACAACACCGGGGTACGAGACTCAGATGAATTCTTTGATCAAGCTATTTAACTCATAAGGAAGCAAATGAAAATTGGGAACAATTCAAAAGTACACCAATTGATATTCACTACAAAATACATGGAAAATTAAATCAAAGGATTGGATAAAGCAGAAACTTTTAACATTTTTTTTTTGGTAAACCTAAGTTAATTGGCGAGTGACGAAAACTCACCACCTTAAGAACTGTTTGAAAATAGACAGATTAAATGTTGCCAA
>OZ026626.1:74858549-75068946 GCA_964020975.1 Hermodice carunculata | reverse complement strand
GTTAACCTTTTTGTATCTGTAATACACTAGCTCAATAGCTTACTGTTGCTCTTGATATTGTTGTCTCGTAGATGTCTTGTTTACCGTGATTTCAACGCATTCTCGTGCGTTTCTACTGCTTGAAATATCAGCGAGCGCATCCGGACTGATGGGTTTCGACTGTGCGACCAGAATAAAACGGCGGACTGATGCTGAATATTGCACATTTCGACATATTACATACTGAAGTGCATGTCCAGTGTCATCTTGACCAACTGCCTATATTTCTCGTTTTATCTATAGTTCACTAAGACGGAGGGACAATTTGACGGCTGAATACCGAATTTGATAACATTAGCAGAACATCCTCACGGAAATTTCACCTTACTTTAGCAGCTCAGTAATACTGCTCTTTAAATATGAAGCTTGCATGTCGGTATCCCCTTGAAGGCACAAAATGTAAGCAATAATCATTTGAAGCGTCGCTCTTCACAGCCACAGATTCCAGCGAGTCTAGCGAGACCCTGGCTATTTAATCTTCAATCATTCATCACCATTGGAGCTGTTGAGTCCTGGGTTTCCGTACAATAATTCCATTAGAGAACATGCAAGGTTGTGTTGCAATGAAAATGGGTATGCTCTTATATAGACCATGACGCGATAAAGGCAGTTGTAAATGGTGTTTCAATACAGGCTATGGTTGCGTGGCACGTGTTTTGCCCCTTGCATGTTTCTTCTTTGCCAAAATTTGAGAGTATTCAGGATAACTTATGGAAGGCCTGTTGACGGGAACACTGGCCCTGATGTATTCTCTGGAAACCGACTGATACCCACGTAATTACTCAAATGACGAGCATTTGAATCGAAAAACTATCCATACAATCCTGGCATTGAGATGTATATGTGAGAAAATGTGATTTAAATAAAATATGTACCGCTTTGATGTTCAGGATGCGAGACTGTCAAGTGTTTAATGTTTATACAAGTTACATGACAACATACAAACTTCTCTTGTTTCAATGACGGCTGTGATATATCATTATTTAGAATATGTGACAGTATGGCAAGCTTTGTTTCCTGTTAACATGAATTTTAATGCCTGTGGATTTATACCTAGCACCTCATCCTGCCGTATACTGATTATGCAACATAGCGGGCAATACCCACATTACCCAGATGCTTAAAATGCCATGCGTTTGGGTACCTGCGTGAATAATAAGGTTAAACCAACGCGACTCTAGACAATCTTAAAAAGGATATCGATTGATTGTTTATTTTTCTACAAAAACGTATCAATATTCCGTATTTTTAGAAACTCACTTTGGGTTCTGGGCTCATATTTGAGAGTAATCTTGATAATTTTCCCTTTGTGTGCTAATACGGCAAGGCGATGCAAAAATACATAACGTGTCTCCAGAGGTACTCCTCAAAAGATCACAGATAACAGGTAGAAATCTGTGATCGTTCTTGTCTTATATTTTTTGCGTGTTAGAGGGGCCCTTGTTACTTTGATGCAGTGTGTGGAAATCTTAATCGGAGACGTGTCAGTGCCTCGGAAAATTTGCTATGTGAAAGTAATTAAACCTGTGGCGAACAACAAAACATCTGCTGTTAGATCTTCGTGCCACAACTTGACGTATCTAATCGACTGTGCTCGGCTGAAAAACGTATGGTCCTGGCAACTCTATGCTGTGTAGAAAAAGGAAAAAACCAAACCCTAGGTATAGCAACGAGCATATAAATATGTAGTTATACAGGACGAATAACACACTGGCGCAGTGCTACGTGTTTTGTGTAATGTGCCATGTGAAACAAATTTTTGCTTGAACAGGTGCAGCTAAAAGATCGCCTGCAAATGATGTAAAGTTTGGAAGCTGGTAACAGCCTGTCTGGTATTGACATTTCAATGGCCTTTAAAAGGAGACCACAGGCACCAAGTGCCATCAATGCAAAATCAGTGTGCCCGAAGTAAACGAAGCCCTGGCTTTGACAGGGGAGTATCGTTGTCGTTTAGGAGGCTGGCCTTTCACAGGGGGGAGGTAGCCAGGGGGATAGACCATTCAGTGTGAACAATAAGCAGGTGTTAGACTCGCCTCCTACAAATACGACTATGCAAGGTTAGACGGAGCTCTGGAAGACGGTAAGTTTCAGTCCTGTGATATAACCTCTCCCTGGCCAAGTTTTTGTGAAGAAACCTTTTTTTCCCCATTCTCATGTGTAGGCAACAGCAGTCTTATACATGTAACACCAGGACATCAAAATGAGCAATGACAAAATGATTGCTGAAAGCCAAACCGAGGTCATTTTCTCCCGCACTTCACATTTCCATTGGTTCTGTACATAAATGTATTGTGTTTTGTGCGTGCAGTGTCGCCAGCATTCTGATTGGGCTATGCATCAGTAATGGAGTGTCATGTGGTTGGATGACTTTAAGTGTGGTCTGGATTTACATAATCCTGAACCATGCGTTGCACGTCTATGGTGATTTTGGTGGAGGGTGCATGGTGTATCATGGTCGATGTGAGGAGGCAGAGTCATGATGCGGGCAATAATACACATGTCTTCAGTCATATTTGTGGTGAGGTGCATTTTAGAACATGGCCGACATGCACACACATCACAGATCTATGGGTGAATAGCAGCTTCACAGCCCAAGGTTGCGTGGACAAATTTCTGTCTCCAGTGGTCCCAACGACTTCATCCGGCCCTTCTGCTTCAATAAGACAACACTTGGCTTCAGTCTGTTCGCGTCAGTTTGAAGAATCTGACTGATGCAATGTCCAAAGCCTTCCTTGGCACGCACAATCTTCAGAGTTCTCAACCATTGTAAGTCTGCAGGACGTGGCTTATCGCTAAATTGTAGTCCACCACAATAATCATGCAGCCATATATATGACCAACTGACATAGTTTCTGAGTGAAAACTGCCGTGTCAATCCCCAGCACAGATTTCGAAACTGACCAACTATATATCAAGGACGGTGCGGATCTGCGTAGAAAAACGTGCAGGGTACCATCACTTCTCAGGTCCGTGACATCAGAAAGTCAAAGATCCTTTTCAGGACAACCACAATGCCCATGGAGGGTAGGTTGAGTACCTATTGTCATAAACCAAACATAATCTCCACACTTAACCTCTCAAATATGCCTGAACGATATATCCATCATAATGTTCTCTTTTCTGTTTGTCTACACAATATTTTATCGATCCAAACCGACATTAAAAGCCTCATGGCCTTAGCATGGAAACCCTGTATCTCTTTTGATACTGAGTATCATCAATTCTGGCATTTTCTCCCTATCATTCAGCTGTTTGGTAATTTCATATAAAATTCGCAATCTTACTCGGAGAAGAATTCCCTTACGCCATCCATTATGTGCTGCCGGAATTCGGTAAGATTCTCGGAATGCATCCATCAGTCTTTTTTTTTTTTTTTTTTGAATAGGTACGTCCTTTTGCTGCGGAGACTTAGAAAACAGCAGAATAAAACACCAATAGATACAGTTTAATTAAATCGATTTTCATTAGCGTCATCGATTTTTTCTAAATCGAAGAAAGGAGAAATATATGTTTGTTACAAGTTTTGAGATAATAGTTTGTTACAAGTTTTGAGATATATGTTTGTTACAAGTTTTGAGATAAATGTCAAGATGCATCCTATTTTAGAATAACAAACAACACAAAGTCTTTCAGTGCCAGGCCAGAGACTGTTAAACTGCTTTGCATTTACTTTTGCGATATAGGCATGTTGGCACTTGGCTGAAATGTCATTAACGAGATATATTAGTTCTTCATCGTCAAACTATATTTCATGAGAGGTTTTATTTTGTTGTAGTGAGAACTGGACGATTTAGCAGAATCCACTGGAACTGTAGATGATACAATGTGAACATTCTTGTTGATCTTATGTTGGCACGTGTGTTCGCAATATCCTGTAATATGGTTAATACAGTTAAAGACACCGCGGACCCAACTTATACCCATATTATACAAGAGAGTCTTGGTGCATGGATAAGCTTCAATTTTATACATTCACCAACCCATGAGAATGAAAGAAGGAAAGAAAGACAGATATAAAGAAGAAATAAAGAAATAAAGAAAGAAAGAGAGAAAGAAAGAAAGAAAAAAAGAAAGTAGGAAAGAAGGAAAGACAAAGTGGTCTTTATAAAGTTTATATTACTTTTTAATTCCTCGCCGCACAATTTTTTTTCCTGGGAATCCAAAAGATGAACCAGCAAAATTCGAACCAGCCCAAAATGTAACAGGAAAATAATAAATAAACTTCACTCTATATCATTGTATTCATACCTACAGATTCCTGCTTTGCAAAATCATAGAACGTCTTTTTTTCTTAACTTTATTTCCATTTCTGCATTATGCCTGTGATGTAAATGAAGTCGAATCATACTGAACTATTTGCCACCTTTGGCGATATGCAAAATAGTCCTCCCAATGTCGGGTCGTTTTGCATACTAATTCGGGAAGCATAATATATTCAGTATGAGTGCATTTGTTACCAGCTCTATAAAAACCGGCCGGTACTTTCTCACCTGTACTATCGGGGCAACCATCTCCGCTAAGCTCTATCTTTGACTCAGCAAGGCACTTGACTCCTGTACCCAATGGTGCTACTTGATTCATGGCCTGGGGGCGACTTCAGTGTCTGATGCAAAATGCCTATTCTGGGGCCCATGTCACCAACAACAGCTAATGTCAGGGCGCTGTATGTCCGTCTTTAGGTAATGTTTACACTGGAAAAGTCTTATTATATATTGCACATTACATTCATTCGACAAATTAACCTTCCGTTAACATTAATCGCACATATATTTTGGATACCACCTCTTCAAAATATGCAATCGGGACTAGCCCACAGGCTTGGCTGTCATTTTGAAAATTGTGGATTCCGCACCCAATGGTTTGTAAATGAAGATAACAATGCGTCGTTCTTTAGGCGGTTATAATATTTGAAACCATATATTTTACAAATATTTCAGAGCATCAGTGATGGTATGATATATGCTGTGGCCGCGTTCCACTTTGACATCCAAATCAGATGTACTTTTATGCGACTGTCCCGCAATGCATTGAGCCACATGAAAACATGGTGCTTTCCGCAAATCGTGCCACCGAGCATGATTTGTATTGCCGGGATATTGTGTTACATTTGGATTTGTAACTAATGATGATAACTGCTTCAGACACAACCGAGTGGGCAGATTAAAGTTGAGATAGTAAGTCACGTTTTAAAGTTACTTTAAAGACCATGTGCCCCGGTAACTCGGAGAACAGACACCTGGAACCTAGCAAAATATTACGATAACAATCACCGAATAAGCGGGGCTATGCTGTTTTAGCGACCAACCGTGGTTATGCAGCTATGCTGTTTCCCCGACCCAAGTAAACCCAACAGGCAATACGAAATAAAAGGTTGTGTTTGCGTTGACTTTATTACAAAATAACTGCACACGCCAGCCACTTTCTCGATAAAATCTTTCAGCCAGGGTCGATCAATATCGTATTAAGGAGGGGCGACCTGAAACATATTTTTATGTATCATAAAGGTTTTTTTAGCGTCTGGCCTTTTCAGTAGGGTCGGTCGAGGTACCGGAACCACACATATATATTTCTATTAGGTCTGAGGCAACTTGAACATTTTTTCAAAAATGTTTTAAATTGAGGTTCTTTCCCCTTTACGCATTACTTCCTTTGACGTCAGTAATTTATTACCTGGGCACAGCCGGATGAACTTGTAAAATTAAACGTCCATACATGTATATGCATACATACATACATACATACATACATACATACATACATACATACATACATACATACTTACATACATACATACATACATACATACATACATACATGGACCTGATTACTATGGTGATGGTCATGTTCCTCGGAATTTCTGCCGTAGAACAAAAAAGAAAAAAAAAAAAAAACAACAACAAATAAAAAGCACAAAACAAAAATTCCAATAAAACTATTACCTAATACGTGCACCATAATTAAAACTGTCACATTATTTTTGATGTCAAAGAATATGGCATCCATTCAAGTTTAAATGTAAATGAAAAATATCGTAAAGCCAGCTTCTGGATAATAACAAAGGTATGACCGCCAAACAGCTATATTTCAATACAAATCATAAAGACGCGAATGACTAACAGCCTTTTGTTGAGCAGTAAGTCAAACCCAACGGGAGGAAGTGTTCTTTCATTTTCTATATTGCCCACGACATATAAATTATCAAACGACGGATTTAGTTTACTTCATCTATTGTTGTGTGTTGCATTAATCCACTGCCTTCAGACATACTTTCGGATAGCAAATCAGACTCTGATCCTTCTGGATGTTAATTGGTGCGCGGTCAAATGGCTTCCCTGTGGGGGCACGCTTGGTATTGAGGGAACAATATTGACCAGATACATTTACTTCAAAGCTCCAAAATCATTAGTCTTCCTTTCATAGATAATTTGTATAAAATCATGCTGAAACTTTTATGTTTGCTTGACTGATACAGTAAAATGCAAAAAAAAAAAAAAATACAAATAAAAAATACAAAAATAAAATACAAAAAAAAAAAAAATAATAATAAATCAACAGACACAAGTGATCAGAATGAGATATAACATAGTGTTAAATCTTGGATGTCAGTGATAGTCTACAGGGCTTATAAAAATTAACAACATCTGCTATGTAACCTTGGAAATTAATTCAAGGTCGCTCCTTTGCTGTCTTACGTTAGCCTACACCAAGGAATAATGTTAAAATCCGTGTCCTAGCCCAAAGAGCTCGTGTGTATAGCTGGAATCGAAATTCCTTAATGTTGCCCTACACCTTTGCAACATCTGCTATGTAACCTTGGGAATTCATTCAAGGTCGCTCCTATGCCGTCTTACGTTAGCCTACATCAAGGAATAGTGTCAAGTAAAATATCAGTGTCCTAGCCCAAAGAGCTCGTGTGTATATCTCGAATCGAAATTCCTTAAAGTTGCCCTACGCCCTTGTACACGAATTAAGCTGAAGTCCCCTTGCAACCTTCAATATCAGCCTAGCCCTCACAATATGCAACATAGTCTTGCCTCTACTGGTTCCTAAATTATCCCATGAACAGTAACACAACGGAAGTGGCCCTGTTTGTTTAGAATTAGGTCAGAGTCACCTCCTTTAAGGTCATACTGGCGACTTATTACATAGGACTTTCATCCTTTAAGTTACCTGCCTGATGCTAAATCTGCTACCTTGCAGTTTAACCTTGGGATTTTGGTCACGAAAACGTCTTGTGTAGCCTAAGCTCGGACCTGATGGGGAACCATTACCATATGTGCAACATCAAAATCCTACCTCAAACCTCCTTGACTTATTCTCCCAAATGAAATTCACTTGATTTAATCTGTGACATTGTTCATTTCAATTTTTTGAATATCGGCAAAGTCAGTACAGCTACCAATTTTTGTAGGCCTTAGTTTTCAACCAGTTTTCAACTCTGCGATTTCCCAAGTCCTCCTTTTCAATTCAGCTCTTAGAATGTTTAAGTCCTGGTTTTCAGTAAGCGGCTATTTCAAATCTAATAAACCTCTCAAACATAAAAGTTGAAAACTTAATTTCAACCCTTCCTGGGTGGAATATTCAACTTGCCAGTTAGCAGCCAACTGGGGACTAGTTTAGCGCTCACTGAAAACTACTTACAATTTTCATATGGGAAGATATTCCAAAGTGAGTGCTTGTGATATCTCAAACCACCAATTGACAGTAATTTGAAAAAAGCAGTTAACAGGTAATAATAATAATAATAATAATAATAATAATAATAATAATAATAATAATAATAATAATAATAATAATAATTATAATAACAATGATAATAATAATGATAATAATAATAATAACAATTATAATAATAATGATAATAATAATGATAATAATAATGACAATGATAATAATAATAATAATAATAATAATAATAATAATAATAATAATAATAATAATAATAATAATAATAATAATAATAATAATAATAATTATAATTAATAATAATGCAAGGTTGGCATTATATATTTCATACACGATAGTAGGGCCCATGTGGCTCTTAGGTCGACAGATATACTAATGGGCGTTGTGGGATGTGGCATTTGGTACATACACAAGACAAACCATTACATGGGCCAGAAAAGGCGTCCCCTGAGGGCTCCATCGCTACAAACATAAAAATTGGCTTTCATTGACAAATCACTGGCGAATGACATTTCAACCATCTAACGTCAAAACCTCATTTTTCTTATTGACCAGTTACTGGTAATTCATCCCACACGTGTTTTGAGTTGAAGTTGAATAGGGACAAATTTTAACAAACCAAGCATCTATTTCCTTCACTGACCTATATTACGGCAATCAATTTTTTGTTTTTAGAAATTTTACGTTGTATTGCGCGGGTATAGGTACATAAGTTTATTTCAGCATGTGTGTAGAAAATATTCAATTTTAAGTTCCGCAAGCTATCTTGATGATAATATGGGCCCTCCCTCGGAAAACAAACTTGTCGCTAAGGATGAAATTGATTTTATTGAATTTTATAGAATTCTGAAGTTGGTACCATGATGCTGCATATATACAGTTTTTCCATTTTTGAGCTCCAAAAGTCAGGGAAGCCAAAAAACAAATTCAAAGAAACGTTTCCTAAGTTGCTGATTATTCGCATCAGAGAGCAGATATTCGGTTGACCGTAAAAAAAATGCATAGATATGTATGCAGCTGAAATGTAACGATTGATACAAAATAAAATAAAATAAACTACAGATGTTCAGTTGCCAGTCAAGAGAACATTGTTATGATATAGGTTGATAATCAAAGGTACATAGATCATATGCAGCTGAATTGTAAGTATTATAACAGATAATACGTGCCGGGAAATCCGATGGATGCACGTACTTCACATCAAATTTATGTCAATTGATTTAAGTCGTCTTCTTGCCGGGCTTGAACCGTTCTGGTAGCTGGGTTGTTTGGAATTAGCTTGAACTTGGGGAAAACTCGATCTACCATTGTACGTCCAAGTGTCTATGATCATCTGAATTTTCTTAAGCTGGCGGATAAGGTAAGCAGGCTTGTCACGATGTTTGGTCACGTCCTGTTATGATAGATGTCCGAGTCTTTCAGTTTACCGCGAGCTTTAAAGATTGTAAACCTGGTTTTGTGATTAACGAACCGCGCTGCAACGGCGCGATTGTTTGGCTCCGTCGGTCCCGCTCTGTGTGACCGCTAGATGTCGGATAGATTTTGCTGTAACTTGTAAGCACAGTTGATCATCGCATACGCGAGTGCTCCCACTGACTGCGAGTTCGAGCTTGAACCTGATCCCTGTTACATTGGACCGACTTTTCCACCCCTATGACAAAGATTGCTGCTAAGATAAGCTCAAAATTCTGCCTAGTGAACAACAATTTGAAATACCTGTCCATCACAAAAAAAAAAAAAAAAAAAAAAAAAAAAAAAAAAAAAAAAACAACTTTTAAATGCGTTGGTTCTGCCCCATATGGACTATTCCTTTTGGTCTAATATAACAAGAACAAATCTCGATGTTCTGTTGAAACTCATCAAGAGAGCTGGAAGATCACACTAAAGGTACCACTATGTCCAGCAACAGCTCAGGTCATAAATTCGCTGGGATGGACCTCCCTTGAAAATAGATGGAAATATAGCAAATGCTATCTTCTGCGCAATACCCTTACCAAGAAATTCCCTGATTACTTATATGAAGCTTTTAATTTAGGTCATAAAAATCATAATTATGCCACACACTCTATCTTGTCAAAAAGCTTAGTACTTCTCAACGTTTAAACTAATTTTGGTAAAAGAACCTTTAAATCTGACGCCAGTTTAACCTGAAACAGTTTTAGTTAACGACCCGAGGCCAGCCACTTCAAAAGCTGTATTCAAAAGGCTCTGTTTGAAGGACATTGGACAGAAGACGACCCATTGATGCAAATAATTCCATATGAATCATTCAGCTGTTTATTGTAAATGCTGGTTATGGTTTTTATGTTGTATATTCTATATTGTATACTTTTTGTGTTTTGTATTTTTTTCAGGGGCCCTGAGAGAACAGTGTTTTAACACTGCAGGGGCCTCTGGGTAAATCAATCAATCAATCAATCAATCAATCAATCAATCAATCAATCAATCAATCAAACAGCCAGCCAGCCAACCAACCAACCAACCAACCAACCAACCAACCAACCAACCAACGAACGAACGAACGAACGAACGAACGAACGAACGAACGAACGAACGAACAAACAAACAAACAAACAAACAAACAAACAAACAAACAAATAAATAAATAAATAAATACTATCACTGCCTTGTGCCAAGGACAAACATACACACATTTACGTCCGTGCGTGTGCTAAGGGAAGGTTGTACATTTTTCCTGCACCAGTACAAGTTGAATGGTGAGATCGTTCGACCTGGGCCGGGCTGTGTGTGCATGCGATGTAATGTTGGCCAAATAGGTGAAATTACAGAAATACAACCGGTGAACATTATCAAATAGATGGCTCAGACTTGGAAAACATCAAATTCATGAACAAACTCCTTAACAAAGCCCATTGTTCAACGACGCAAGGTGATGTAATCCCCTTAAGTTTAAATAAAAAATGAAGGAAAAATAAAACACAAAAACACTACTCACACATTTCAGTGGCAGAAACACTCACACAATGTATATTAAAATATTGTTTTCAGGTGATAAGCGACGAGCGCCCACATAAGAAAGCAATAGCGAGTCTGGGGGATGCTTAGGAGGCAACAGAACAAAAGCCATTCTGTGATTATTTTTAGCAAAGCCGGCATAGATCAACCCATTCTGGTACCTTAATCCTCTCGATGCGAATGACAGCAAAGATTTTGTTCGTCTGGATTAAAATGATCATTCCCATGTTGAACTCATCACCCGGTTTTCTCTGTCCTTATTGTCCCAAATCGACGTTTGCTCCTGACGATCTCTCATGTGCTAATTTGCTGATACTGCGCTTGTTATCTTGTCACACTAATGAACTACTTTCATTTCGATCAGCCAGACCTTCTCCAATAAGTCCAATGATCATATGATATCCGCGTACAGTTAGGCTGTTGTTTCGTCTTCAGGCTACTTTGAAGACTTTCTGGTGGTCACGTAAATGTCAGCTGTCGTGTGTGATGACGACACGATTCAGGCTAGCTTAAGGGAGTGATACACTTTACAACTCTCACGTCTAAATGTTTAATTTTCGTCTGTGGTTGCCATCTACTACCCTAAAAGTATATATTTTCTGAGAGAGAACCTAACATAAAGTTTGACTTTTGCGCTGAATATAGAATTTTGGAATCACGGTTGATGTAATTAAATTTTTATTAAAATTCTTAAATTTTGCATACGATTTAAAATAGCATTAAAAAATCAGATTTAGTTTATAGTGTCAAGTGAGGGTAACATTACGCTCTACAAAATCGTATTTCTTTTAAAAAAAGAGCCTAGTTCAAATTTTACGGCTCTTTATTATTTAAATTCTAAAATTTCAATTTTAATTAAAATATCCTTATTTAAAATTAGAAATACGGTTTTGCCTGCTAGAAGTGTACCGTTTCATAGCCAATGAGAAAACAGTGTTGGTGTTTATACTGTTTTTGTTTTTCTACAAAAGCAGGTTACATTACATTTTTTAAACTACGCAATTAAAATTATTTTCCTTGATACTTGTAGATATACCATTTTTAACAGCTTTATCCACATGTATGCTTTTCCAAAATGTATAGTTTATATGATCTCAAGTAATAGTGTATGTAAGGGCATATTTGGAGAAAAGTTGTGTTTTTCGTGTATGGTGTTGTAAAAATGTACTGCACCCTTAGGAGTCCAATCGTATGCTAGGATACCACCCACGCAACATAAAATAGGTCGTGTGATATGTATGAACAGGGAGTTGAAATTGACGTTGACGAAAATGAAACGCATCGACATACTTTCAGCAGTCAAATCAAATATCGGATTTTGAGCTCATATGGCCAGCTACATGCCACGGGGCCGTGTTTGAGTTCCATTCGTAAAGAAATCGTAACTCCCAAATGTCCCCGAAATGCATTTCTATACGCTCTGTCTGCCTGCAGATTGCTATTTCAAATACAATATGTTTATATCAATTGTGTCGACCTATTGCTACGTTTGAGAGATGATTGAACCTCTTGAATACTAAATCACAAATGTCCCTCGATATTACGTTCACACGTTTCAGTAGATCATTGCTGTACACAAGGCGTGTAATAAAGGAACGCGTCAAATGTACAACAATGATTTTTTTTCATGCCGAGGCTAATTTAATTAGTATGTGGACATCAAACACAATTGAATAAATGAATCGAAGCATTACAGCTCAGTTATTTCAACCCCGAATTTTAGTTGTTTTCTTTTTTCTTTTTTTTTTTGGGGGGGGGGGGGTGTCAAAAATCAGGTTTATATGTGCACAACATGTGAACGGGCTGGTACTTCCATCATTTAGTAATTATAGTATTCAGTGTAAAATTGCATCTGGGCTTTTGATTTAACGCAGATAGATAACATTACCTTGTGGTTTTAGGTTACATTCATACAATGTTTAAGCAGGCATTCATGTTGTTAATTCACTTAATTTCGCTCTATTTTAATTATTACTTATATGGCGGATGGGGAAAAAAACCCTGAAAATAAATGCACAACGAAACAGTATGCTAATGCTGGTGTAACTTGTACTATGTCCGAAAAAGGGGGAATTAAACCTTGAGATAATTGCCTGAAATGCAAATCCGCGAACATCTATATACCCATTAAAAGTACATTATCAGTAATGTATATCTCCATGCTGATAAACCATTCATTTTGAAGCAATGCTTTATAATTGAATTCATTGTTTTCTTTCGATGTCATTTTTATTTATATTCTCTCAGATTTAGCGCCTTTTTCGCAAAAATACAAGGTTGGGGGGGAAAAGCCGCTGTCACGCACTCATATACAGATAAGGCCAAGACAGATGATTTGACATTAACACGCTAATGACACCGGATTTTTTGTGATTCGCTGCGCAATCTGTATTCGAATATCGCTTGTAGAATGCTTTAGTTGCAGTAGCATGCTTGAATCAATCGTATTTATCTACTAACTGTAACGGCGTAACAGAGCACAGAATTTGTAACGATCGTTAATTGGTATTGGAACGCGCGATCTAAATAGGTCCAGAAAGTACATATATTGCTCCTGTTAAGCTGATGAAAGCGTAATGTGAGTGGATGCAGTGACATATCCGGATACTGGGTGTGGAGGGAATGTGTATGTCAGGTTTCCAACCAGGTTTGAAAATGCTACCCCAAATCAGGATCAGATTTGGAGATCCAACTTGAAAAAAAAAAAAAAAACAATGTTGGTTTTGTTTACTTTTGCGGGGATGGAGTGGTAATGGGGGCAGGGAGAGGCTACGGTTGAAGACTTTGGAAATTTGGGTTGCAAATCATGGATTATATGCCATCTCTGGACGAGAGTACAGGAAATATGTAATGATCAATTCAAGACATGCCAAAAAAAAAAAAAAAAAAAAAAAAAAAGAAAAAAGAAAGAAAGAAAAATAGGCGCTTATATGGTAAATGGGCGGTTACTTCCCTTGGCATTCCTTTCGAAATTTCTGAAAGGCCTAATCTTGTGTTTTAGTTCAACTCATTCATTGGTAATTTCTACAAAAGTTTATATGTCCCTGAATTGTAATGACGCAACAAGATTCATATTTTTTTGTGAACCGATCCATCATTCAAGTACCAGCATGCCTACAGTTCTGGAAGTCATAAGAATACCTTCGGGTCTAGAGCCCTCCCTCCCTCCCCCCCTCCCCAAGCGTTTTAAACACAATGGGCCCGAGGCCGAGGACAGCTGTCCAGTCTGTTTAACTCGGCACTGAAGAAGTGAAAACTGGCGGAAGTAAAGTTTAAGGATGATGATTTTATTGTTACTTTTACCATCACGTTATAGATACAATGAAGAAAATAGTTTTTACCTTCAACTGATTCCAGACATCTGCACAGCCCAGATTATCTTCAATATTATAAAAATTGACAAAATCACTCTACCAGACGTTTATTTTGTGCATTATAACATAATTTCCCCATTATCTAATAGAAAGGATAATTGACATAACGTTTACATCATATTATTATCATCGCCATTTTATGGCAAATTGAACGCTGCCAGACAGACAGTTAACGGATGGTTAACTGACCAGGCTCTATAGATATTTGGATGGAGAGCATCTCATCTTTTCAATTAGAGATTCTGCAATCATCAGATTGCTTCGGCAAACACGCCCCTTGCACATCCAATTGGATCAATCCGGCTTAACTCTTTCCATCACCCTGTCTTGGCGTGCAACCGATATTTCTGAACGTTATCTGCTTTTTTTCTTGTGAATGACGCTTTTCTTTACTGACCATTTTGAATGTAAATTGTACAGCGGCACACATGCGATAATATGTTCTTGGCCAACAGCTAGAATGCGGCGTTCTGAACACTGAGGTAGTACCACACTGACGATGCGTGTTCTTGGTAAGGTGGCGTCATGACCAGTTAAGGGTTAAACAATGAAAGAGCGGCGGCTTAAGGTTTATGATTTAAATGCTACAAGTTGTCTACAAGGTTTTCTCATTATAGCTGCAAGATGCATATGTCAGAAGCCTCGTTGTTAAGCGACAGGCATTTCAACTGTACCGCCGCCAGATGTATTGTAATGGCTCACACATAAAGCAACTTTGTCTTTGCGCACCAGTGACCGATACTCGTGTGTTGAGGAAGAGAGCGCAAACTGTCCTGCAAGCTCTCAGTTTTAGTAGCAGCAAGGCGTCACAAGCTGTGTTGTGAGAATATTTTCGGGGAATCCCGTAAATAGTGGCATTACATGTATGTATGTATGTATGTATGTATGTATGTATGTATGTATGTATGTATGTATGTATGTATGTATGTATAGCAACTCGATTCGTCAACTCTTCCGCTGCCACTTTCGCACTGAGGCAAAAGATTTTCTCGGGGCGCTTTTTGGCGATTTTTGGCGCATTTTGCCTGAAGCGCGCCGAGAGAAGCTATCGACCTTGACCATTTTATGGTGCTTGTAACCGTTGAATGGTACTGAGAACGACAGTTCGGTTTAAAACGAATATCACTGATGGCGTTTGTTTATACGGAGCACCATGACTTGTCGATATTGACAAAAGTGAACTGGTTTGCAACCGCCATGTTTTACGCGTTTATCAGCAAAAAAACTTGGACAATACCACACTGAGTGCAGACCACTTGGTAGTCATTTAGGACTGCCAATAAAAACACGTTGCCAGCAGGGGCGCTTTAGATAACTTACCCGTGGAAACTTATCCTCCAAAGTGTCCCCACCTGTTACAAGTGAGGATACTTTGGAGGCTAGAGAAAAGCTGCTTCTTTCATCGGTTGAAAATGTCGGGACAAATGACGCAGGTGCGTCCACCATGTGGAATAGTGTGTCCAACATGCCTTGCTAGCTACCAGGCATCAGCATATAAGGTCAAAAGCAATTCCACATTTTCCAGTACCTAGTCACAGGGAAATATTGGCACCAACGAGCCCTGTTACCGTTTTCTTACGTCCAAACTGAAAAGAAAGAAGAGCAATGTTATTCTGTGAACTGTATGAGTCTCATCGAGTCCAAACCATTTTATTGGTGCGGCTTTGTACACTTGTTGAAGTCCTGATTTCATTCGAATTACACGTCTTTATTTTGCTACGTAACGTGTCAAGGTGTCAGCCAAATGACTCTAGGCAAATTTATGTTTACCTTCCACGAGAGTAACATCGTTGAAAGGGTTGACGCTTTGAATATTCAACTTGTCTCTGAAAATAAACAGACAGTTCCCCGAATATCAGCGATGAAAGCAATGGAAGAGTACGAGAAACAGAATTCCTTCAGATTTAGTCACCATGGCAAGTTACTGCCGATAGCACTAATTTTAAAAGGTTCATCACTGAGCTATATACATATTTATGTTCTTAATTTCCTTCGTCATGCCGAGAGAAGAAATGCTACTCTCCAAGATATATTAGGTGAAAGTGATGTAAATGTGTGGTGAAAGATTTTTTTTCTTTTTTTAATCGTCGCAAAATGTATACCAGTAGCAAAACAGGACACAATGTTGCATACTGATGCCAATCTTTCGGAAGATACCAACCTGATTTTCTTTCACTCCCGTTCAAATTATAAAGAGTTTATGTATTTTTCCGGGCTCATCACATGTTGAGACCGCAATAACGGCCTGTGAACTGTCCACATTGTGGTAAGCCTTAATCGTGCTGAAAATAATATCTCCTAACTACGCTGTATCCTTTATTTTTACAGCACTTTATACTCTATGACATACAGGCTATAGTTGACTAAGAGTCACTTACACTGGGTCTGCGTTATAAAGGTAATGCAGGCTGAACCTTACTGCAGCATGGTTGTGTATAGTCTCCTAGTGTTCAAGAAAATCTCTCTTAATCCCTAACAACGAACGAGTCACGGCATCCCCGGCCTCCGACGGATCAAATGTCATCATGAAGAGAGAATGGCAAAGGCAGACGCAGATATACAGAATGAAAAAAAGTTTCAATTTACTGAAAGGTTTTCTATTTATAGATTTTCCTTTCTCACCGGTCTCTTTCGAAGAAGCCCTCTAACAGGAGAGAGGAGATGGAATGCATCAATTTTCATTTTTTTTTTTGGAACTGGGTCAGTAATTTTGGTTGACATAATCGTCTTTTAACGCTTTTCAAATTCAATCGATGTGAAAAGTATTACGGTGGAAACTCGTTATAATGACACCAATAAACCTTTTTCCATGAAAATTTGAATCATTATGTTGAATATGTCGGATGTCTGAGTGTCATTATAATGAGCTTTCACTGTATATATATATATATATATATATATATATATATATATATATAGCTTCATTTTGTACCAAATGTACATTATATATATGTATATTATATATATATATATATATATATATATATATATATATATATATATATATATATATATATATATCCACAAAAAGTAAATAGAGACAAATACAAGGGGGCATTATGAAGTAATTCTCTCTTTGTTAACCATTGAATATATAAGATGCACAAAGAAAAAAAGTGTGATGGATGGCTGACATTCGAATAGGTACTCCTTGTTGATTCTACCCGGTTGATGTTATGCAGGTGCATCAACTGTCTAAAGCGTGTAGTAATGCAATAACATTTTGAGCCCTTCTTGATTAAAATCATGCAGCGGAACCCAATTTCTCGCCTATTTGCATATTCCTGACTTTGAATGTTTACATCGCTTCATTGTATGAAGTGCTTCCATCAAACTTCGTATATTTTTAAATTGCATCAGTTCGAGGTTAGCATAGAGTAAATATATTGTGATTAAACTGATTTTGAAAAAAAGTAAGTTGAAAAATCATTTGAGTCATGCGATGTTTTGTGACATATGAGAAAATATTGTGCAAAAATTCCCAGCATACCACGAAACCTAATATCTTTATAGAGCCATTTTTTAATTTTAAAAAAGTTCAGTTATTGTTATTATTGTTATTATCATTATTATCATCATCATGATCATCATCATTCCAGAGTTATTAATATGTTCACTTACGCGTGATATTGACAAATTGGATTTTTGCCAGTCATGTCTTTCAAGACAAAGGTACAAGTATCTAATTGACCGTGCCAATTTCAAAAGCTGCCCCGTTAAGACTAAGTCAATTTTCTTTACTGTTTTCAAAGATTTTCTGGGGGGGGGGGGGGGTGTTTTCGTAATTTTGTATTTCTTTCTTCCATCCCTCTAGCTGGATTTCCTTTAAACTTCATAGGACCTCACCTGAATTTCCTCAGTCTGCGCTAAAGTTGTTTATGTGTTAACACTACGACTGTTCCCTGATTTCTCGCGAATGTTTTCAATAAAACAGAGTTAGGTTAAAGTACATGGGGGGGGGGGGGTAATGTAATACGTATATGTTTACATAAGTTTGTAAAAGTCATTGACCAGATCCGCTTCAAAGTTGTGAAGTGTGTCTTGGTGGTTCTTCGTCCAGTAAATGTAAAGTACATACGACACACTCCCATTTTTTTTTTTTAATTTTAAGTCTGAAACATTTTTGTCCTTTTTGCCGAACACTATAGGCCCTTCTTTGGTGAAACTGCTGCGTAGCCAGTTGCTTTGAAGTTGCATACTCCTGGACATCTATAAAACTAAATTTAACTACAAATGGTACTGCTTTTGATTGTATTGTTTACCAAAATTTTGTGTGCGTTCGTAATTTTTTACCTTTACCTCCAAACTACTTGCTGGACATTCATTAAACTTTGTGAAAGTTGTTTACTTGCTGGGACAAATGTTATTTTGAGATTTTAAATGAAATATATATTTCTGGTCAGTTCAACAAACATGTACACCATTTACACTGAGCCCCACAAAATAAAATTTGTCGTTCATCACAGCCCGTCCCATACATTTGTGACTCGTAATTTCAATGTCATTTAGTCCCATCAAATTATGATGTTTTACGCATTTGTTAATTTGTCAAATATAACCCATTTTTATGCTTTAATTTAGGGGGCTAAATGTAATATTAAAGCACAATAGTTTGTGAAAAAGATGAGAAAGAAGAACTTTATTTTACAGTGATTTTCTATTTATAATCACACATTTATGTGCCAAAGAGTAAGACAATATACTGATAAGCATGGCAAAACTGGTTCACTAGGAACGATGTTTAAAAGTACCGCAAATACGTTTGTGGTGAAATAAACGCTGATTACGGTGGATAATGCCAGGGTTTGGTTGGGCTATATCAAGGTACCTCTGTAGATCAATGGTGAACCCCGGAGGTTAAAGCCTTATACGATTATGTCATTTCGTGAAGCATGTTATGATTGAAAGCAGCATTTCTTTTCCATCAAAATTTTGAGATTATTCTATATAGTGGGCAAGATTTTTGCATCAACAGTTACTTATATGTTTTGCTATGGGAGAGAAACAATAATAGATCAATACAAAATGTGCCCACAGAAGACACTTGGATAATACCAAAACCTCGGTTGGCATACCTATAATATTATTGTAACTGAGTTATATCCACTGAAATGGAAGCTAATGACATTTCTGCCATCTCATGACATACGCAGCAGTTTATTCCGAAGAGCTAAGTACCTTGACGGACAGTAGTGAAAAGAACATGCAATTCTATTGCGTATTGGGAATTGTAAAAGATAAACCTCGCACCGAAAGCAACAGACAGCTTTGTGTTACTTTTCCTCAAGCGTAATAGTAATGTGTGTCTTATTACTGGCGGAGAATGCCGGAGGAATAGAATTTCCGGAGCCGAGCGAAATAATGACTAGCATATAACAATCAAGAAGAAAGCAAGTCAATAATATATATATATATATATATATATATATATATATATATATAGACTGAAGACTGGATCGCACAGGTTAAAAATTGAGACAGGCCGATGGACACATGTCCCACGTGAACAACGATTGTGTTCTTGTGGTAGCATACATACAGAACCCCATGTTCTGTAAGAATGCCCTGGCACAGATCACGTAAGACTAGCTTTTGCTAATCTTGACTTCTCGTCACTCAATGCCCTCATGGCATCACAGGACGCAAAATGTTTATGCAACTTTTGTGCGAAAGTTGTTAACACTTATTTAACTTGACCCATCAAAAACGTTTGACATTCAGAACATTGACAGTAATCTGCACTTGAACTTTTTTCTCTTAAGTTTAATTAGCATCATGTATTTTTAGAAGTACGTGTTTGGTAGATTGGATAGAGTTAATGGACAGTTATTTTTTTTCCAGGAAGATACGTCATCGACTGCACACCTTTTCATTTGTATGTTACATTGATAATCTTTCTAGTATTTGTAAGATTATAGTGGACAATTTTATGTGTTTCACCCCAATAAATTGTCAATAAAGTCTACTACTACTACTGTGTGTGTGTGCGTGCGTGCGTGCGAGCGCGCGCGCGTGCGTGCGTGTGTGTGTGTGTGTGTGTGTGTGTGTGTGTGTGTGTGTGTGTGTATGTGCATCAGCAGATATTCCCACGGGCATCTTGGGCATATTACGTGCAGTCACTTACTGGATTGGCATCACACAATAATTATGTCTAGGTGCCAATCCAGACATTTTGTTTTTCCAAGAATTTTTTTCTTCTTTCTTTCTTTCTTTCTTTCTTTCTTTCTTTCTTTCTTTCTTTCTTTCTTTCTTTCTTTCTTTCTTTCTTTCTTTCTTTTTTCTGTGCGACGAGATTTGTCCGGAGTATTTCTCGGACCTTACTACTCCGAAAACCACCAAGCTTGTCATGGTGAATGACCTAGCACTGAAATTAGGCACCTAAAATGGAATAGTCATGATGATTCAAATTGTGCAAATGAAGGGCAATTAAAATTTTAAAAGCTCCATATCTTCTAAACTGTTGGAGAGAGACACAAACTTCTAACTTACACATATAGGTTTGAGACAACTGGCAAATCTAATAGCATACAAACAAAACTTGCGGAATTTCAATGTACGCTAAATTCACCAAATTATCTCCCCAATCCACACACAGGCCTTGAACTGCTTGCTGTATGACCTATTGCTTGACCTCCATGGTGCCAGGCAACCATTTTGCATTCATAATTAATTAGCTTGAACCTGAGTAACAGTCAGCTGTCTATCCATGCATGCTAGTTGTATGCTTTGGGAAGTTTGGATCTTGTAGCAAATGGGGGGGGGGGGGGCTGTTCTTCACAGCCAATACTGTGATAGTATAGATTTGTCTTGGTTCACACATGGACCTAATCTCAGATTCATGATTCACAGGTACATATTTATGTTGTTTATTGGCAGCTTCTTGTTTATGTAATAAAGCAAGAAAGACAGTTTTGCATTGCATGAAAACACATCCCCTTGAATCATAATATGTATACACTGTACATATATATATATATATATATATATATATATATATATATATATATATATATATATATATATATATATAAAATATATATATATATATATGTATATATATATGCATGCATGAATAATGTACATATACATGCACACATACTCATCCATACTGCCCAGAAGGGCTGAACCTCTCAGGAGTGAGCCCTTTTCTCTGGTCCTATGAGTGACTTTTCTCTGGTCCCAAGAGTGCCCACTTTAGAGTGGTTTCACTGTATTAGTAAACACTGGAATTTTCTTTCTTTCTTTCCTTCTTTCCTTATCCTCTTTTCTTCTTCACAACCAAGTTGGTCTGGAGATTTTTTCAAGCACTATTTTTCCGAAAACCACCAAACTTGCTATGGTGACTGACCTAACCAGTGAAATTGTGCATCTTACCTGGAATATTCATGATATTTAAAAGTAAGCAAATTTAGGGGCAATTAAAATTGTAAAAGCTCTATATCTTCCAAAGTATTGCAGATACTCAAAATTTCAATGTGCATATGTAGGTTTGTGACACCTGCCAATATAGTGGACAGTATAAGTTAAGTAGAATTTCAAATTAATCTAAAAAGGCGCTTTGAAAAGTCTCAAAGTTGAATATCTCAAAAACTATAAAACATAGGTACATGCCATTTCACCTTCAATTTATAGGTTTGTGGCAAAGCCGCATCCAATGAACCATGAACCAAAGTTTTAGGATTTTAATTTATGCAAATTAGGTAAACATGCAAAATGTAAATCTAGAATAGCTTATAAACTATTGTCGATAGAGGTTCCATTCCTACTTCAATTTATGGGTTTGTGGCAAAGCCCCATCCAATGAACCACAAACCAAAGTTGTAGGCTTTCTATTTATGCTAATAAGGCAAATACACAAAATTAAAATGCTGAATAGCTTCAAAAATATTATAGATACCAGTTGCATTTAAATTTCATTTTATAAGTTTGTGACATGGCCACATCCAGTGAAACAAGAACCAAAGTTGTAGCATTTTACTTTATGAAAATTAGGCTAATACACGAAATTTAGATTATGTTGAACAATGGCAAAGTGTAGCATTATAAACTGGTCTCATTTTGAAGGCACCCAGACAGATTGGCAGTGAAGCAAATCTTCTTTTCTAGTTACATTTTGTTCTTATTAGAGATCCAATCCTAAATGTATCTGTGTGGACTTATAGTAGGTAGGCTGCGACCAATTGCAACTCGCACAATAAGCATGTTGCTGTTGTTATCAGGTACGGCTGTACATGTACTCCGTATTCTGGTTGTCATGACAATGGTGTCTACATTTGTACCATTAAGGCTTAAGATAAGCCATGACCCGCAAATGTCATACAGTCAAATGTCCGTAATTGGTTCTTTCCTCATCGTCTGATATATCTGCAAATAGGGGTGGACTGAAGCAATCTTCTAAATGATTTGCCTGTGATAAAAAAGTAAATTTCCACAGTGCTTCATTGCACATACTACGATTTGAAACAGGACACATGTGACCTGCTGGCGAGCAATGAAAAGGCTTCTTTTCGTATTAAGTCGGTGGTGAGTACCGACAGTCCCTGACCCTACGCTTGCCTTGAGTTCCGTCTTAAGTAATGAACCTCAACGTCAACATAACATGGATTAAACGATTTATAGTATTTCTTGTAATATGTTCAGTCCTTTCGTGTGCTCTCAACACTTTGATCATTAAAATCGAATACATAGCGAAGAAGCCATAGAATTGGAGTCTGCTTTGCGGGCAAGAACCTTTCAAGTTTTTGTCAAAAATAAAATCTGTTTTTCTGCTGTTTGCACATTAATGCTAACAAGTATAACACACACACACACACACACACACACACACACACACACACACACACACACACACACACACACACACACACACACACACATATATATATATATATATATATATATATATATATATATACACGTTTTACTGAAATTCTCATTACCTCACATTACTTTTACAAAAGTTAACCAATGCTCAGTTGTGCATTTCCATGCAAATAAGAAATCCAATGCCTGCGTTAAGGCCATACGGTTTCATGTACCTTTACGCACGACAGCGTTTCTGCATTTGCAAATGCCAACTGCGACTAAAGTCGAACTACTTAACGCGAACTGCTTTCATTTATGATAAGTCTGCATATTCATATTCCTTTCAAAAATCGCTTACATTCAACCACCGTCAAACCTATAGTTGCAGATAATATGGTGGTCTGGGTCAACAGCATTTCCCGGTGCGCTCTTCGTGCATTGTACCCAAAGCACGCGTGTGTCAAACTAGAAATTGTGTCTGGCATCAAGTGTCAAGTGATACATACAGCCAGAGGTTTGACAATACCATGGCGAGTACATTCAATACATTTGTACCTTGATGGTTGTTTGCACCTTGAGACTCCGAACATTAAAAACATCAAAAAGTCATGCCGTAGATGTACCTAGGTTACATTACGCCCGGTATTCTATCTAATATAACGTTTCTGACCACAAGGCTCTGTACGACAGAACAATACCTTTAGTCTGCAATATCAGCCAGTCTGGAGGCTTGATTCTGTGACAATTTGGGCTAAATTTCTAAAGATAAGAGTAATGCTTTCATAGGGAAAGTTTACACGGAGAAGAGAGTTGAGAGATTGCAGCAACGAGAAAATAATAACTCTTTTTAAGGCTTTTAAATTTGATAATATATTGTGGTTCAATATTACAAATATTGCCGGGTTTTGTTGAAATTGACGTATAGGTTGACTGAAAAAGCAGGTTAAGGTCTATTATTGCCGGAAAGATTCCATTCAGGAATATCCCATATATGAATAAATATCTAGGATCTGTTCTGTACATAGATTCAGATCAAACTTTTAACCGATCATATTGAAACCTGCAAAACCAGCGACCGTCTGGTTTCATTTCAAACCTCATTTTTGTCGCACTTCATATCCTATGAACCACAAAAGAATTGGCGAAAGGATGGAATATGGTTTAATAGAGTCTGTAGCACGAGCCTTTCTTTGCTGTTCTTATATCTTTGCGACAAAAACACCACAATGATTTTGTTAGTGTTCCCTTGTTCAAATAATGCCCTTTCTTGGCTTTGTAAGGAAAATATACGATACAATGAGAGTAATAGTCATGGTAGTATAGTAACACCTGTCCTTGTGGACACCTGTCTACTATGGACACCTGCTTAATGCGGACAGTTTTTGGCCAGAACCGAATATTTTTAAGTCATTTTCATGTTGGTGTCTGCAGTGGTTACCTGTCTATTGTGCATTGCGGACACTTTTTTGGGTACCAAATGCAAAAACAACCTGTCTATTGCGGACACAATATATCAATGCATTTTTTGCAACTTTTTTTGTTCCAAGCTGTAATGCCTGAACAATGCCGTGCATGTTCAGCTGGAATCAAAGAGTAATTAATCCATTGTTCAGTGGCCTGTAACACATACTAAGCTCACTCACCCAAGCAGTTAGGCTGCAATGCCTCAACCCTCAACTAACATGCCAGGTGCCTCTGAGCATTGGTGTTCCTTTTGAGTGAGGTTGCTCACACTTTCTGTCTATCAAACAATTAAGCTCCATAGATCGATCATTGAGCCTAAAACAAAGGACCCACTGAGACTCATGTGAAGTTATTCACAATTTGTAACAACGGCACATACAGTTATACTGTACTCAAAGCATAGGAGATCCCTGTGCTATGTTTGTTTCTTTTCTGTTGGTAAAAGAAATCATGCAAACTTTCTTTAGCCTGGTAAGCCCATACAAAAACAGTTTTTCCCTTAATAGATAAAAACTGTAAAGCCCCAAGTTAAGATGAGTTTGAGGAAAGTGTCAGGGGCTTAATGTACAAAAACTGAGAGCAAATGCTGTATGATCACTTGTGCAAAAAGGCTTTACATAACAAACGTGAACTTAACATTATGTTCATACATGAGCATGTACTGGTTAAATATATTTCAGCCATTTATACTGGCTAAAATTTGTGTTGTTGCAACGTAATAAAGTTATCTAACTTTGAGCTTTCTTGTTTTTTTTCATTATAATGATTAAATGGAATAAGATGGGTACACATGTGCATATCTTATGACAATCTTTACAAGTTTTACCTCCTTTGATACAAATGTACTCTGAGATCCCAAAAGTTCAGCCCCTGCCTATTGTGGACACCTGTCTATTGCGGACACTTCTGCCAGAACCACGGGTGTCCGCAATAGACAGGTTTTACTGTAGTAGGTTTGGTAGAAGTGGTAGTAGCAGTAGTAGTATCACAATTCAGAGGCAACAAGGTCAATAACGTCTGACGTAGAGACGGCATGGATAATCACAATGTCGAACGATTATTAGACTGTCCATCGTCCAAACGTCACGCGTCAAAACTTCATGTGTTCAATTTTTCATAACAACCGCCGGCCATATATTTTAGAACTTTTTGAGGATGTAACTTAGGTAGATCTGTGTCAAATTTTCATCGGATACACTCCAGTGCTATTTCATTTCATTTATTTATTCGTTCATTGTTTGTTTGTTTGTTTATTTATATACTTATTTTTCATAGAATAGTTTCCCATATCAAACCTCTTGCCCAATTGCTTCGAATACTGATGGTACCCATTTTTTTAAGCAGTAGCGCTGCGATTTTATATGTTCAATTTGCTGGGACGTTAACCTATGCGATTTTGTACATTTGTAACCCTCAAATTTGGCATACAACTATCCCTTATCTATAAAGAATGACCCTTACTTGCGATGTGTTTATGTTCTTTTCCACAAGGCGGCACTCCTATCATTCTTCAATTTTAACGATTTTTGTCTCAAGTTCCGTAATGATAATTGACAGCACATGCTAGCCTTGTTGGTACTCTTGCTGTCCAACAGTGCTGCGTTATCTGTATAAAAAAAATATGGAGATGAAGAGGAGGGAGGGGTTCCAGCATGCTGGTAAAGGTATTGATTTTGCTCCAGTGCAAGGTGCGGAAAATAAAGAAAAGAGAAAGAAAAAAAAAAAAGAAATAAACCTGGTACTAGGTACAGAAATAAAAGGGGCTCCCAGTGCGCAAATACAGTCAAAAATGCCCGGAACGCCAATAGAAAACACCTTAACCCCCTCTGTATTTAACAACGTAGAACTGCCATATGGAATCTGGCGGATTACATGCTTCCTAATAAAATACTATCCATAATTAATTACTCAGTACAAAAACGGATCGAGTACTGATTTTTCATTTTCGGTTAGTCAACAGCCGGGTATTTGAAATACCTATGCATACGAGAAAATTACCTGCTACTGTTACAGAACGCGGGGACATATACATATACACATACAAAGTATAGATATCGGCTCATGGATTAAATAAAGTTTGAATAGAATTTACTTAAAATATTATTTTTATGTAAAAAAAAAAAAATGGGAACAGAGCTTGTCCAAAATGAAATTCAAAGGAGGACTTCAGTTTTACCAAAAATGGTAATTGTTGCTCACCTGTGAGTAAGATGTCAGTGAATCATCTGCCGTCTCTAATTACATAAGTTATACCAAGGGGGCTATAGTTAAGGAAAAACAACGCGCTGGTCGATGACTTCTATGTGGTGACATTGTTTATCGACATCATTCATGGTGTCTCCTGCACCCCGCCCACTCCAAAGTATGCCATCACATTAATCTCACACTGTTTGCAAGACATGCCAATCAAAAAGAAATAACAAATGTATGTCACGACTTAAAGAGATTGCTGACAGAATTAAAATATGAGTCGATAACTGATTTTAAATGTGTACTTTCCAATCAACATGCATTGCACAAATCCAAAATTTCATGCTTTTGGCCGATTTATTTTAAGCCAATGCACGTTTGGTGGCGATGCGTTTTTTATGATAAAATTCCCAGATTAATACAGAAAACATTCTTCATCCACCGGAATGAATGCCAATATTTTTTGCTGTCCGAAATTTTATTTTAGGTACATTAGACATGAATAGACTTGGGTTGCTTTGAAACATTTGTTTCGGTAGAGCTTTTCCCACCCATAAAGATCCTTTGTGATACCAAGCATAAGCAGGGTAGAGTATTAACAACACACTTTTGTCTTTGATTGTTTATTCAGCACCGCCCTATTCATTATTCAAACGATAAACATATTCCACCATATTAACGGTGACACTCAATAAGGAATACAACAGATTTACTCAGACTGGTACGCCAGTAACACACTTTTTCAAAATTGACTATTACAATCTTGAAGATCAGCCTCCCCCCGTATTTGCATGAAGGTGTATTTTTATTTGACCAACATGTCTCTATCTATGCAATTACGCCTACAACCTATGCAATTACAATATTTCCAAAATGTGTAATTTCTCACATTTGCACATGAGTAACCAGTCTATGTTGAATTCTGGGAGTTGGAGAGGTACTTAAATAAATATATTTTATTGGAATTCTCTAATAGCATTGACAAAATTGTATCAATGCTAGAACCGTCAAAGGTGAACACATACTTTATACTTGAGCTCTGGAACTTCCTTTTTAATATAGTTAAGGTTTGGATACACGGAATTTGGCTACTTTTAATGTGTTTTGCATCTTATACTGTCTACCAGTTTCTTCGTGTATGGATTTCTAAATGTCTTAGGAGTAATTACACACTCAAAATAAATCCTCTTACTTAAATTGGATTCAATCCATTCACATTGGTTTCATACAAAAAAAATTCATAATTAAAATTTTGTTTAAAAAATGGTTGACCCACTTGCAAGTAACTCTGTTTTGAAATTCATTAAATCTTTCGAAAATCACATTCTGAGATATTCACGGTAACAAAAATTGTCATGTACGGGCAAAAGGCTCCGAAACATGTTGAGTAGTTACCCGCTGAAGACCCTTTAATTTATTTGGGCTAATACAGCCTATGTCAAAATTTTACAGAGGAACGTGTGCAATATGGACAATAGAACTTCTATGCATATAAGTTAGACAGGGACAGGTTAGCTTATGGAGAGTAAAGAGTTCGGACTGCGGAATAGGGTAATGACTACTAAGAAGTGGTTTTGGACAAAAAGACACAAATACAATAATGTTAAAGACAAACAAGCCCGCCTCCTTGATGTGCTGTTAAGGGCAGGTACATTTCTTGTCATATTTCTGTTCCGAATAATTCGTGTTTAAGTTTCCTTTTTTGCACTAAAATTTCTTGGGATCTTTAGCGTCAGATGTTCATGAATCAGAAGCATCTGCCGTTTATCTAGTCCCAAATATACAAAATAACGGAGGCAAGTGAACAAGTGCACGATAGCAAGGTGACTGGTGCAAGCACAAAGCTCCCCTTTCCTTCTTTGCACCTGAGGTTCACATGCACTGGTTGGGTGCCTGGGAAGCAATAAAAGACCACGTGACATCATATATTTTATAACGACTTAGGATCCCGTTCTATCATAGGGAAATTTCTTATTTTACACAGAATCGTTTATTTTTTATAACGATTTCGGACCCCATTCTATCGAAAAGTTCTTGTTTTACACAAAATAGTACCTTTCAATGTTTAACTGTTGTGAAGTTGGCGGATCTCCACGGTCATTTAAGGCGTGACAAGGCCATGAATAAATTACTGCGCCACAACCGGAAATAGAACTGATAAAACATGAGTGATCGCAGCAATCACAAGTGTTTGGTTTTCTCGTGGTCAACAAGTTTTCCACAAAATGTGTTTACCCGTAGGGTCGTCCGCAAAGTTTGTCTCAATGCCACTACTGTCTGTGGGGCAGTATGCTTGCAACAGCAACCTCCGCAGGTTTTTTAGAGATAAATTCAGCGCACACCGCATTAGAATATGTCAAAATTATTTTTCAGTTATCCTCAGTATCTCATAAGATGAAAAAGTCATCAGATCATTCCCACTCATAACAAGTACTTAAATGTGAAAAATGATATCGAGCCGTTTAGACATAATAGGAAATGATGACATTTTACAGGCATGACTAAAACAGTTAGTCTTTATTCATTGCTACTCTTTTATCCTGAAAAAGGTTCATGGCATACATAAATACAGATTGCTGTTGCATTTGCTGGTCATGTACACGTCCCTTGAAATTTCGAATGATTTTTTAAAAATTGTGTTGCAGTATTTTTCTGACCCTGATACCCAAGAATCCATGCCACTTTGGTCAAGATGAATACTATAAGAGCGTGGCATTTGCAGACTGTTTTTTGGTTCTGAATGAGCAAGTTGGAGCCAATATTTAACAGTTTAATTGAATATCTACATGAATTGGGTACCTACCTGACTCTACAAGCGATGTCGAGTGAGGGGCTTTGCTAGAAATAAGTGTGTACAAAAAAAAAGAAAAAAGAACAAAACAAACAACAACAAAACAAAAAACAAAAAAAAGAAACAAAAACAAAAAACAAAAAACAAAAAACAAAAAAAAAAAACAAAAAAAAACAAACAAACAAACAAACAAACAAACAAAACACACACACACACACACACACACACACACACACACACACACACACACACACACACACACACACACAAAACAATGAACTTTTTCTGTCGAAATTGTGTTCACAATATTCTGGGCATGGGAATCACGGAAGCGAATACCCTGAGCATTGTGATTTTTTTTACATATTGTGACCGACCTGACCTTAGAACTATAAGTTAAGGTGAGAGCTACACCAGAAGAGATCAGCTTATCAGGGTCCGACAAAATATCTTTTTTTCAAGTTAAACATAAACGAGGCCATGGAAGCTTCATCTGAGAGATGCTTTTGTGCACCTGAAAAGATGCCACCTGATTTGACCCTCCCCCCACCTCCAACCCGACCCCCCCAAAAAGCCTAAGTGTTCGACTTCTGTGACAAGAGGCTAGTCTCCGCGAAGTATTTAAATTTGATTTCTTAACACACAGAATGCCTGACCCACTTCGAATACAAGGCGGGCACAAAGCCACGTCTCGTGCGCTGGGCGCTGGAAGGGAAAAATGAATGTTTGAAAACAAGAAGTTCTCCATTCGGCTACCAATGAATTATTTCACCTCAGACCTGGGCAGCAGACCTTCAAACATTGCCAGTTGTGAAGTCACAGGGCTCTGTGATTTACGGTCGCGAGAGGTCAGATATCGCGAGGACGACAACTACAGAATGCCTCCACACGTCGCCACAAAGCAAAGTCACGAGAACACCAAAGTGTAAGACGGTACCTGACAGAGCTGATGTTGATTAACATCGTTTTGGAGGCGGCCAGGAGCCACAGGGTCGACGAGTCAAAGTACACCCATGATCTCAGGTTAAATGTTCTCGATCTTGGGTTTAACTCTTTCAGTGCAAATTTTGACTGAATCAACAGTTTTCCTTGGCGCGCTTTGGATGCTCAAAAGCGCGCCGAGGAAAGCTGCTGGCCTGGACTGTGCTTAAGCTCTCTGCAAGTATAGACATGCTACAATACACCTGAATGAAAAGTCTGTTTGCAAAAGAATACGAATCTGGTATCGCTCTCGTACAAAGCACACCGACTTTGGTTGAAATATGCAATGGAAGAGTTAACGGTCGTTTCCTTGAATGTGTATTTGACCGCAATGCCAACTTCAAGTTTTTCAAACTCACTTCACTCACCTGTCAGTTCCGTGATCGATTTAATGAGGCATCGTGGTCATAATGATATTATGCCCTCGCAATCAAAAATCGAACACGATCAAAATGCCCAACAATTACGTCATTGATATTGTATTTTTTTTCCTTTTTTTTTTTTTAGCATGTCTGCGGTATAAAATCTTTCATTTGCGACATAGGTTCCAGTACAAGTATATAATGATGTTAAGCTATATTTCATTTGCACTTTCCATTGGTTTGTGTTTTCATGATTTCGTAAGCCACTGCTCATTAATTTTGTGTTGGTAATATTTGCCGAAGTTAGACATAGTCATAGTTATTTTCAATGTTATGATATATATATATATATATATATGCAGTGAAAACTCGTTATAATGACGCTATCTGTTCCCTTAGTGATAAAAAGTGAACATGTTAGACAAAAGCATCAAACAACAAAGAAAATGAACTTTTGCCATCCAAAACTTTGGATATCTGAGTTTGGTTATAATGAGGTTTCGCTGTGTATATATATATATATATATATATATATATATATATATATATATATATATATATATATATAATGAAACTGAGGGATCCAGTGGGATTTGAATCTTGACTGCTTTGCACCAGTGTATCGCTTTAACGGCACCCGTTGGGTAGACCAGAACAAACATTTTTTTTGTTCATTGAATGACTAGGGAATGCAATGGGCAAGATATCACGGAACCAAGGCTTGCATGGAAAGTTAAACATTATTATAATTAAGTGAATGCTGAACAAAATAGAAGTCAAAGTACGAACGAATATTACTTTCCTAAAACCATGTAGAAAGAGCATGATTTGTACATGATTTTAGGAGAGTAACAGTTGAAGAAGTAGGTATAGACATCATATATAGTCGTTCGTCGTTTTGTCAGAATCAATAAAAAAAACCTTTTCATTATTTGTGTTTCTGACTGCCTCTGATACAAGAACCACATCCTTCCTGGGGTGTGTCTTTAATCTTAGCTCTTAGCTAATGGTGAATACATTCAGTCAATACAAGGGCACCATTTGTTCAGTAAAAAAAAGCATCCCGCGTATTTCGAAGGCAACAAAAAGATTTTCGCTTGTGTTGATATATGTTCATTATTATGATAAGGAGGGTCCTTTTCCAAGTTGATGGCCTCTTGGTTCCTGTGAAACGTCTGGTCTACAATTTTAATGCATTGACCAGTCATATCCTGGTGACTTGTTATGTTATTGAATTATATATCTTCCGAGATTGAAAAGAATGTTACAGGCATGAGGTACATTTGGTTCCAACTGCAAGGTCTCTCTTTTGCACGGTATAGAAATCACTGTCTTGGAAGCAGACCATAATCATGGTGTCTGTACGATTTTTATGCATAAATAGCTTATGTTGTAAATATATCCCCATTCCATTCACATCGAATCTTGTTTGTGCAGTTACAATAGGAGATACTCATATTAACCGAGATCCCGGGCAGTCCACTAGGCAGCAGCGAGGAACTTGACGGGAAGAAGGGCAGACTCATTTACTAGGCATAGCTTGAAGAGCTTCTATGATAAAAGTAACAACTCGAGAAAGTAAAAAGCTCAAAAACGGCCATTCACTAAAATTCAACACATGTTGGATGCTTTACGTATTTAGGAAATTTCATTTGCTTGGCAGAAAACAGTTATGTCTGGATGGTTCAGCAACATAACCGGCATAAGTGCCCTCATCATGGCACAGGCATAGTTCTGTTGCTGAGCAACCGTGGGGACCAGAGTAAGTCTGTCTTTGATATAGTCAATTATAAATACCAGCTGTTGAAATAAATAACCAAGCGTTGCCGATGTATGATGTATATATGTCATAAGACAATTTTAGTTTTTCTATGACCGTAAGATTTTGAATACCTCAGACTGTTTTCTCCTAAGTATCAAGAAACTGGTAGTGACTTCGTGATTGTCAGTGCTATCATGAATTATATCTTTAAAGATTAATGGTGGGGGTGGTTTGCATATACTCATTCTGCAAATTCTATCACATATGATGATTAAAATGACCATATTCCCAAAAAATGATTCCTTGCCCTGCATATTTGCACATATCAAATGTCACAATATATGTCTTTGTGAGACACAGATAAAGTCTCTCGGACAGTTTATTTTCCACGTAACAAGCTGGAAACCAAACTGCCGTCAAGTGATACGACTTGGTCCCAACAACAATAAGAGCAAGAACACGAGTAGGAGTAACAATAATCATAACCATGACACTGATGAAAACAATGACTACACAGTATCCGGGGACAAAATAATGGTGCCTTTGTCCTGTCTATATTTGCTACTAGTGCATTGTCAGGGAAAGCATGGAAAGTTACCCCTACAAGTAACTTTATATGCTTTTCCCACACCATTTAAGCTGTGAATGGGAATTCAAAACAATTAATAATAATCAAAGAGTGGTTGATAGCAGTGACTCTCATGAACTCCAATAGATTAGTTCAGCGGGATGTACGAAGTGAGTGACGGAACTGTTTAAACTTCCATTTTCTTCATGAAAATTAGTATTTTCCCTTGAAACAACTTCACGATAAGCATGTTTGCAACTCCATATGGCCAATGGTGATAAAATAAAAATATGGGAAAATAGATAATTTCAAGACAAATGCGGCAGAGGTGGAGGGGGCGGAGACATTGAACACCCGTACAAGGGAAAGCGAAACTCAATTTTAGAAGTTGATTGTCCTTCTTTCCTTGGAAAGACTAGGAATATTTCAAGAGGACCATGACAAAATGTACCAACGGGTAGTTTCGCGTGGGTCAGTAATACAAATATGAAACAAGCAGCTCACTCATAATTGTGATCTGGTGCAATACTCTTACGCCAATGAAGGCGTCTATCAGACAAATACAAGTCTTTCTTATTGAATACTTGACTGTACCAGGGACCTGCTATTTGACTGTACCGAGGCGTTTTCCAGGAGGGCTCGTGTTGTGCATTTAATGACAGCCGCGATTCTTTTTGCAATTTTTTTTCTTCATTCGCAAGTGCCATTCACTTGAAGATGCATTAGGGATGTTTCTCGGATCATTTCCTTCACCCATGCAGCCTTTAGATGACACGTTGGTCCGCTGCAGCAGCAGGGTACCACTGCAGCAGCAAAATACGTATCTACATTACCTGTCTATAAAGACAGTGGAGGATGTGTGTAGTAAATGGCGAGTCTACGTATCTAGCTCCTTGCAAGCAGAGCCACCTGCTGTGTAAACACATCCAGCCTTACTTATTGGCTACTGGTTGTCCACCGGAAGTGGTTCATGTATTTAAGTTCAACAGGAAGTAGTGTCCCATGTTTTTACCTCCCCAAGCATACTCCATTTCAACAGATTCAATCCATATAAGACGGAATCGCATTTTGGGTGACCTTACAATTTTGTAAAATTGGATTTGTTTCAAAACTGTATACTACATAAATATATATTGCACCAAGAGAAAATAGAAACAGGGACATGACATGCCCCTGATCGAATAGAGTGGTGACTCACTGGGCTATTATGACAGGCATACAGTCGCCTCTTATTGTAGCTCCATGTTATATTGTAGTGTCGAAAGTGAGAGGTTTACAGGTTTGGTTAAAACTCAAGCCATGTTTCGTGTATTTTGAAACTTAACATGAAACATCACAGGAATCAGTTACTTAAGTGTCTTCTCTGCTTGCATCTCTGCTACATTCCTTCTATATTCCATATACTGTCTCTTAGCTTCTTCTATATCACCTTGTGAGTACCTGTTTTTTCTGGCTAATCCCCATACCCTATTTTTAACCTTCTTTCTTTTTATGGCTCCTTTCAGCTCTGGGTCTGTTCTATACCCTAGGTTCTCAACTGGGACATTCTTTCAACCCATCTTCTCCTGTGCTACCTTTAGAATCCTTCTGGTCAGGTCCCCATTCATTTCCTGTACTTCTCTTTCAACCTCCCATCTATTCTTCCATTCCTGCAATTCAACTTTTAGACTTTCTGATACCCTACCCAGTCTGTTTCATCCTTAATATTCCACACCCATTTAGTTCCTCTTCGGTTTCTTCTTTGATATTTCATGTTAATGGAGACTATCATCCAGTTATGGTCACTGCCTATATCCAATCCCCCTTCCTAATCTATTTCACATCTTTGTTTCATCTGAAATATTCCATTATCCACTAAAATATAATCAATTATTGTCTGCCTTTCACCAGATGCCCATGTCCACTTTCCTTTACATTGTACATCGCTATTAACTGATACTTTTCAAGTACCTGAGATTGATATTGCTTTAAAAGATTGCCAACGAAGGTTTTTGATATCAAATATTGATAAGGGTGGTGATAACTTTGAGCTTGTTGGCCAAAACAGAACGTTTATGTTTTTAAAAAAGAGGCTCAAAGGAAAAAGGCTCTACTGACCACTATCACCAAAAAGTCACTTCTTGAAATATGTTCTCTCTACAACCTTCAAAAATTAATCAAGGTCATTCATATTATGTGATATCAAACTTCCACATGATACACATTTGCGGTACATTTGGTATCATTCGCCTTATTCTTTATCAAGATATTGAATTAAATGATCTTTTTAAGTGCATAATGAACTTAAAAAATAGGCCAAGGTCACACAGTCATTGTAACCCCAAAGATAGGTTACCAAGTACAGATTATATACAATGCACTGAAGTGCAATTTTAATCTGGAGGCTCCGTTCCCTTTGCCATTGATGTCCAAGCTACATGTACATCCTATCATTATTAAATCACCAGTTCCAACTTAACTGGACTTCTGACCTTACAAAAATAGATCAACGTCACTGATCTTATGCAACGTATTAGCATTGCACATGATCTATATATTCTATCAATTTTGCATGTCTAATTCAATTATTGTTTGCAATGTGGAATTTTGTACCTTTCAAGACATTTGAACTCGTAATTTTTGTAAAAGTATAGGTAGCGCCACTAGTATCATAAGCAACCGAGATTTTGGCTTCTCCTTCAATCGCACTAAATTTCACTAGATTCATAAAAAAATTAGGATGCTGGACCGGTCAGGAGATAAATGCAATTTGACCTGTATATTACATAATACTATAGATGGTGCCACCGAAGGTGACGTTTACATAGATTTTTATACACTTGGTAAGTAAAGTTATATGGACCTAACTAAAAAAAATTGGGGTGCAAGGCCTTCACAAGATGATCCCCATATTACAACTGGCTATTTGACCTTTATTTGCAACTTGAATTAAAAAATATTATCACTCAAAAATGTGCGCCATGACTTCAGCTATCAATACATGGTCTGTTTGTTCAGATCGGATAATACCTGTTCGAGTTATTAAAGAAAAACAGTAAACTTGGAAAAGCCCCAAAGATCATAAATATTGGGTAACGGTGACCCCAAAAGCTTGTCACCTAGTACAGTTTCCGGTACAATGTGATAAAGTGCACTATTGATCTGGAGGCTCGATTCTCTTTTCCATCGATATCCAAGCTAATCCCAGCCATTACAAAATCCCCTCTTTCAATTTTCGATGCCATCACAAACATAGGTTACGGTTACTGATACATAACTTACCAGCATTGAATATGGTCTGTATATCTTGTAAATTTTGCAAGTCTAATCCCATTACTTTTTGAGATGTGAAATTTTGTATCTTAAAACACGTTCTGGCTCATAATTTCCATTAAATTATAGGGGGCGCCACAAGTATTGTAAGCAATGCAGACTTTGACCTCTTCCACCAAATTTAGTTTAAATATATGTATTTCAACTGGATTGCCCTATAGTACATCGAGATGTCACTAATGGGGGGGGGGGGTCTCCAGAACATGGAGTGACACACAAAAAGTGTAATACAAAACACACAGGACAAAACATGAACAAAGTTATCCTGTTAACAAAGAAGCTGTACACATGTTTCAGATTTGTATCCCGCATACAGGATTCAAAGTAAAAACGTGACCAATATGCAAAACAAAGAAATATAGTTCACTACGGGTAGAATGCACACACATATATGTATACACTGTTCACAATAATACAAACCAGCGGTAAAAAAAAAATCATAGGACACATGAGAAGTAAATTTGTGTAAGTCAGCGACTAACTCAATTGACATGACTGCTTGTGCATAACAGAGCTAAAATATGAAGGGTCTTGTGTCTACGATGTACCTGTGGAAAGCATCACAAATTTGTATGTTGAGCGGAATAGACAATTCGTCGCTACCAAAGAGAAGGATATGAGCTAGCCTGTCACTTGCTGTGTGTAAAATCAGATTTGGGTGGACGCCGTGAGCAATAATGGGGATGACGGAGTTGAGAAATTTAGTTCTGTGAGTTGAGTACTTTGGACAAAAGAACAGAAAATGTTGCATGTCGTCAGTGGGTAGGAACAGGAACATGTAGGTTGTGGGATGATGTTGACCTTAAAGAGATCAAAGTTAAGTCTCAAGCGAGAATCCAAGACGAAGCTGGGTATGACAAATGTTGGCAAATCTGTGTCCTTGGGTATAGTGAACAGGAATATAGTCCACTGGTAGTAGAGCTGCTTTCAGTTTTGATTTAAATATTTGGAGGGAAATTGAGTCTCGTATGTCAGAAGGAAGATTGTTCCACAGTTTAATAGTGTCAGGAAGGAAGGATTTGTCTAAGCGATTAGTTTTGCAATTAATGGGACGTATGGAGCTAACGTGGCGAAGGTTTCGAGCATTGATAGTTGGGGGAATTAGTTGAGAGAGATAGGAGGATGTTAAGTTGTGATACATTTTGTAAAGAAGAAGTAACTTACAGTACTTACTTCTGCTGGCGAGTGTTGTCCAAGCAAGTTCACATAGGAGATCGGCATGTGATGTGTGTCTTAATGCACCTGTGCATATTTTAGCAGCTTTAAACTGTATGGCTTCAATAAAATCAGAAAGGCCGTGACCACAATTGTCAAAGAGCACACAACTATATTCAAGAATTGGTCGAATCATAGTTAAATAGAGTTTGATCAGAGCTTTGCGGGAAAGTTTATATTAAATCTACGCTGGAGGGCAATTCGCTGGCTAGCTTTGGTGGTAATGCGAGTAATGTGAGCATGTCAGGATAAATTGCTACTGAGAGTAATACCAAAATGCGTGTGCGAGTTTGCCTCAGGTATTTCAGGGTCTCCGATACGAACGGGTGGATGGCGTGGTTTAACAAGTTTAGTTGAAAATATCATAAAGAGACTTTAAAGCGTTAAAGATAATACGCCACATCTTTCTCCAATTATGTATAATTGAGATATTAATGGTCAGGTGATTAGAAGCTTCGATGGGGTTATTAACAACTTCAAGTAGACTGGTGTCATCAGCAAACAGTGTGACATCACATGTAATATTGTCAACTAAGTCATTAATATAGACCAGAAAGAGAAGTGGGCCCAAAATGGAACCCTGGGGCACGCCAGCTTCGATACGTAGCGATGATGAAGATTGGCCATGAATAATTACGTTGGAATCGGTTTGAGAGATAACTATCAATCAAGGCTACAAGATTATCAGAGATACCAAGTTGTCGAAGTTTAAAAAGGAGGCCCTGGTGCCAAACCTTATCAAATGCCTTGGATACATCCAGAAACGCCATTCTGGCTTCTTTGGACTGTTCTAGACCGTTGTAGATATTGTGAAGGATGTGCACAAGCTGATTGATAGTGGAGTCATTGGCCTTAAAGCCAGAATTTTTGAAAGTGAGTAGATTATTTTGTTTCAAGTATTCATAAAGTGCATTAAAAACCAGTCGTTCAAACACCTTTGAAACATTACAGAGCAATGAAATAGGACAATAATTTGTTTTTAATCTGTCTGTTGTTTCATGAAAATCTGTCGAACATTAAGGATGCTAGAGCGGTCACAAAATTTTCACATTTTGACCCATCTATTACATAATACTGCGATTGGCGCCACCAATAGCGAACTCGATCTAAATTTTTTTATTGACTCGATAAGTTCTGAAAAAAGTTAAGCACTTGATAAGGTGTGAAAGCTATCTTAAAATCTGTGGACTGTGTTGTGCTCACAAGCAAAATGTTATAGAAGGACAGACATGAGTGATTGCATAAGCTCCGTGACCTTTAGTCAGCAGAGCTGAAAAGAACTCAGTGTGAATTTCTCTTTGTCTGTACAAATAAACGATGTTTATGTATTACATCAAGAGAATGCTAATAGTGTAATTGATGTACATATATACTTAACTGGGAATAACTTTAACATACACATATCTGGTAAAGACTCGTCAATGCCTATTCAGTTATGGATTCCTGAATTTCATAAAAAAAAACCTTACATATCAGGATTCATCGCAGCCGCATTAAATTTTACCACTTCAGAAATATAAAATGAGGATACATTATGTTTAACTGCCATTAGAGACTTTTTGAGTAAGTGCTTTAACACAATCTACAAACACAATGGAATTACTTTTTACTAAGCCCCGCGTTTAATAATCCTTCCACTATAGATATGAAACTTGCAGCACTGGGATAGGGGCTCCTAGTTATTTGAGCCTTAGGGATCTTTTTTAGATGAACAGCAATGGATTATCGGTACTTTATTTGGAACATTAGTTTTAACACAATCGTTTGTTTGTTTGCTTTTTTCATTTCCTGCCAAAGCCTCTCAAAGCATACAGTCAACTGTATTATGGACATTTAGTTCCTTGGAGATACAGACAGATAGACAGACAGACAGGCAGACAGAAAGAACGAAAAAAGAAAGAAAGGAAGGAAGGAAGGAAGGCAGAAAAAAAAGAAAAATAGAAAAAACAATTTTGAGAAAATAAAATGTATGTCTTTGCACACAGACATAAATGTTCCCAATCAATCATCCCGGCAGGCCGACATGATCCATTTCTCTGTCAGCTTGAAATCTGTGCGGCAATTAATTCAGAGCGTTCCATACGGAAGCAATGGACCGATAAATCTGTAGCTGTTAATTTATAATGATGCGAACACAAGGCCACCGACACTAACCCCATCCAATCCAGTCCACTCCAATCTCCTCGGTATCTATTTTGCTCACTTCAATACCTTCCCGTCACCCTTACCTCCCGTCAAGGGAACGATGAGCATTAAACTCTTTTATATTCAACAACAAAAAAGAAAAAAAGAAAAAAAGGGAAAAAATGGAAAAAAGGAAAGAAAAGAGAAAAGAAAGGAAACAGAATTGAATAACAATAACGTATTAGTCCTCTGTAGTTTAGTGTGGGCATTAGGACACCTCATGAGATGCAAAGGTCAAATAAGTTGTTTGTTCCCTTTATCAATTTCCTATCATACTAAGAGTAACAAAATCATGTGAAATGTCGAGTATTCCGCCAGATTCTTGTGTTTAAATGTCGAACTACTGAGGGTTTATTTTAAATATGTCAAGAATCGTTCCAAAATGTCAATGGCCAGAATAACACATTTCCTCGGGGCATTCCATTCAAGATATATGTATTTTTTTGTTCTTACCACTATTGTGAAACACATTCATATTGCATGGAAGTGTCTCTTATATATATAACCCGATGCTTTGCAGGGCATTGCGGAAATCACGGCCCGCTGACAAGCACGCCCATCTCAGTGGCTGCCCATAACAATTTCCTATCCTGAAATGTGTGCTGATAAATTTAAGACAGAGCATTGGTACTTTTCAAATTGCGGTTGCCTATATTATATATATATATATATATATATATATATATATATATATATATATATATATATATATATATATATATATATCAAACAAACATACATACATACATACATACATACATACATACATACATACATACATACATGGCGTTTCCCAAATCAGCTTTTCCTTCCCTGAATATCACAGTGTGTTCCGACAAAAATAGAAATAATCACGGACATGGCTGCAGTACGACCGTAATCCCGAATTGACCAATTTTACCCATTTGCTTGCATCCCGCCAAATCGGAGCCGCGGGACCGCTTTCTTTTCCTCTGAAGTGTTGTCATGGGTGTTTCCCACAGCAACAAGAAAAGTGTCGTGACCTTGTTATTACCGGTATCGCCTTAGCCCAGGTATAGCAGTTAGGACGTCATCGCTCACCATCACAGATTTGAAACTGTTTGACATCAAGCGGGATATGTTTGATGCACATCGACCAAGCCGGAATAGCAAACAAGGGTAGGAAAGGGTAAATTATTAGAAATGTTAATTTACAAGTAAGTGCCCCGCAGAATGTAAAAATACAGAGTTGATCACTTGACTTTTGAAATTCTCTTTGCAATAACCATGTGTGTGTCCGGGAACATATTTTTATTCACTGTGGCCTGTGCAAGAAAAGCACATTCAATTGGCTTGTTTTGTGCGGTTGGCACCCATCCAGTGCCTTGTAGAGTTGAAGACTAAAGTGTCATACCTTTCATGTCGACTTTTCACCAATTTTGCGAGCTTCATTAATACGCTGAACGCTTTAGCAAACATCTGCACGCAAAAAAAACTGCCTGTGAGGAAAAGGCTTTAATATACTTGATAAAAACAACACTCATTCTAGAAGAACGCATTTCACATACATTATTTGACCTTTACGCGGAAGAGATTTTCCAGCCATCCATCTACCGGATGCCTTACGACTTAATTAATTCTAAGCAGGGCTGAAGGCCACGTTAAAGAAATACCCTCGGCGGCTCTTGAACATGTTCTATTTTGCGTTGCCTGCTAAACAAACTCAGTTTGCACTGTCCATGTTTCTGATGGTGCTTCCAGAAAATCTGCAGAAGAAAGAAAACAAATTATTTTCTGGACTCAACTGATACCTAATTAATTGATTTAAGATAACATAACTGGAACCGATGGAAGTTGTTTACCTTGGGGGTCCAAGGCTGGAGCCAAGTACAAAAGAGCACCCGTCCTGTTCCATAAATCATGACAACTTCACATTTTTACCTCAAGAGATAATATTTTTCATTTGGCAGATTGTTTGTAACGCTATCAGAATTGTGCAACCAAACAAAGTCTCTCAGCAGGCAATATTTTGAACTTTATAAAGAACATTCTAAGGGACATATGATGGTGGTCAATGGCTTATGTCATCGTAAACTATTAACATTATCCCATTTTGTTCTTTTGGCAAATTCACTCCTGGATTGATGGGTCGGAGTTCACGTCAGCAATTTAGTTCCTTTCCCTGAAAATACAGACCTCCTGGTACTTGAATGAATGTATTTCCTTTGCTAAGAATTAGTATTTCAATCATAAATATAATAATTCAGATGTAGGCCACTTTGGTTGTGATAAGTTCTGATCAAGTTGAAGGCGCCACAAAGTGAGGACTGCATAAGGCTACCAGGTTTAACCTGCAACGGGCAACATGCTCATAGATTTGTCGCCAAAATATCTTGCCTTGATTTCAACATATTTTTATTTAAAAAAAGGCGACTGGGAAAAAGGGCATAGCCCTACATAAATGACAGCAAAAACGTTTTTTTTTCTGTTTTTTTGTTTGATTTTTGTTTTTGTTTTTTTGTTTTTTTTGTTTTTTTGTTTTTTGTTTTTTGTTTTCAAACGGGAATGGTTGAATAATCTTAATACAGATGGCTGACGTCTGTTTACTGCATAAAATAATATTCCGATTTTGAAATAAGGGATCTTCACACCTGCCTCTTGCAGGAGAAAGAGGCTTATTTCATTTCCAGGAACACAACGTCTTCCCCCACATTGAGTTAAGATTAGACGCCACATCAAACCAGTCCGTGTTATGTTGCGTCAGTTTTGTTATTTAGTCTAAGACAATAGAAGATGGATACAGGAGCTCAACTCAGATTGTCTGCAATCTTGCAGCTTTCTACTTGTGTCGCCTTTTTTTCAGATCTGTTTTCAAAAACGTTTACTTCATAATGCCTTCCAGGTAGATTTTTATCAGAAAAACACGAGACCCTGCGAGATAAAATCCACTAAAAGCAAAGTTATTCAATAATTCTTAATGCTTTGTTTAATAGCACAAAGACTGAACGAAGGCAAAGAACTTCAGCATATATTTCAGTGACAAAAAATGAGCAAGGGAAAACCGCCGCCTATTGAGTGCACACAACAACAGGCGTAGAATATAAAAAGCATGTCCACAGCACAGTTAAAGGCTCATTATCACGTATTTGCGTGTAGGCATCGATCTTTTAGTGAAATAACTAAGAGGGATTACATTGGATTTGATATGTGGTTAGAAAATATAATCGAAAATTCCTTCTTTGCGCACATTTTGTCATGTGGCAATTTCCTTTTTTAGCCGTTACTATTATCTGAAAATTGTCTTAACTATGTTTTAAACACACTTCGCTCCATTTCTAATGAAGTTATATTGCGGTGACTCACATAATGGGATTAATTTGGATGCCATTTTCTCTTGATATTTAATGGCGTCACCAAATGTGACTGATTATTGAGAAAAGAAGTTTAGCCTATATATAGCTCTATATAGTGGCAGCACACCTTTCAAATTGCATGTGAGGACATTGGCACATTTGTTATTAATGCAAGGTAATACACACAAGCATGCATATATTATATATATATATATATATTTATATATATATATATATATATATATATATATATATATATATATATATATATATATATATATATGTACATACACACATACATACATAAATACATGCATGCATACAAACATACATACACACATACATGCATACACACATACATACATACATACATACATACATACATACATACATACTTACATACATACATACATACATGCAGAATATAATTAAGTCGCAATGTGAACTTACCTGCATCACTGCATTTTGGTGCATATTACAACAAGGTGTCATCATGAGTAGATATGCTAAAATTATCAGGAACATTTGTTTTGATGGGTCAGTAGGTTAATTGAATAGTTTTGCTGGCCGAGCGCGCATGTGCAATAGCAGTTTCTTACGGCACGTCCGTCAGCTATCAACATGATATGCCTTATCTGAGTCACGCACACAATACTTAAGCTCTCGCACACAGCGACAATGTCGCACGGCTAGTGTGTGTAATTTGTGGCACCACTTACAAACTCTCAGCACAAAAGGCAATAGCGCAACCATGCTTGAAATTGCACTGAAGTCGCTTACTGATTTCTCGTTTATCTAGAATGTCAACCATGGCAAAACGGGCATTCTTTTCTGAACATTGAAATAATAATAATATCCTTGCAAAATGACAATTGTGTGCTCTTTGAACAATGATTACTGATCAATTTTGCCAAACAATAATTATACCTTTATTATGGACTCCTCTTATTTTTGCACAAAAAATGTGTACGTGTGTGTTTGGGTTTTTTGGTGTGTGTGTGTTAAAGTATTCAAAGCATTCTATGCTTTGTAGTAGCTACTTTTACCTACTGCCCATTTGCCTTTTGTCACGAAATAAAATCTTTTTATGGTGTTATCGAATTTGTACTAGACATAACAAAGAAAAGTAATTGACGGCAGAAATAATGTTGTTGGTAACATTAGAAATCTTGTTTATGGCCTGTATGCAAAGCGTTGATTAAGTTCATATGAGTACGTGTTATTGTTACGGAAAAGAACCTGTCCAGTCTACTTGAAGTGCTACCTTTTACTGGAAACTTATAGGATACATTACACACAGCATCTGTACTCCGCTCGGCAGCTGTACAAAGACTTCTGAATCTTTCATAAACTGAAATATCATTCTGTTTATATTTCGTGTTAGCACGTCCATAATGAAATACTGTTATTTACGTATAATCTATATATGTAAGAGCTAACAACATTTTCCAGGTAATTTACACCATGGCGACATCAGGACAAGTTTTCGACTGTCAGATATACGGGGACTGGTGGTGGCTCGTAGTGGGACAGCACGCGGGTTTAACCATTTGAACATTGATGCTAGACATTTTCTTGAGACCCTAAAATTTAATCTTAATGTGCGTCGACTGGTCATAGGGAAGTGCATTAATTTTGACATGATGACGACAATGAAAAATATGTGGGTTTTTTCACTGTACGGAGGACACTGTGTTGGTTGTGTCCTTCCGCCAGCCAAGACTAAATCCGCTGACGAAGCTGACCGGAAGTACATGGACCTGACTGATTTCCTTCCAGGCTGCATTTAAAACGTGAGGAGAAAGCACAGTTACAGATGCAAAAGAGAGAGTAAAAAGAGTTTCAGCATATGTTTTGCCGTCAACCAGCTTGTCCAGGGAAGTGTTTATAAATTTCAACATCTGTTGGCACATGTACTTGGCACCAAAGACAAAAAAAAAAAAAAAAAAAAATATATATATATATATATATATATATATATATATATATATATATATATATATATATATATATATATATATATATATATATATATATAAATGAATATAATAAACACACACAAAAAAAAACAAAAAACAAAAAAACAAAAACAAAAAAAACAAAAATAACAAACAAACAAAAAAACGGAAGGATAAAAGAAGAAAACAAGAAAGAAGGTGCACCTCCTGTTTATTTGAGAAGAGATCCATTTCGAATACAAATTGGCACTAGAAAACATTTGCTTCAAAACAAATCTGTATGTGCCTTCAAAATTTTTAAATGCTACAACTGTTGTCCTTTGTTGTTTCACCTTCCATTAAACTTATGGCTGCATAAAAGTTTCAAAGTTCAAAGAACCTTGACCTTTGACCTTTAGACGTCACATGTAAATTATAAAAATGTACAGTGTGACAATACCTACAATTTGCAATACATACCATTTGAATCAAACATGATTAGAATTGGCTGGAAATTGGCTGGAAATTGGTTATACCTGGATGAATATTTCAAAAGTCCAAATGACCTTGACCTTCCACCTTTAGAGGTCACATGTAAATTACAAAAATGTGCAGTGTTACAATAGCTAGAGTTTGAGCCGAACATAGTCAAAATTGGATAAAAATTGGCCAAGATATGGCTGGATGAGACTTTCAAAGACCTTGACCTTGGACCTTTAGAGGTCACGTGTAAATTACAAAAATGTGCAGTGTTACAAACATATTAAGTGAAGTTGGATTGGTTACCTGTACCTAGAATAGTTTTGGAGATATTCAAGATCTAAATTTCTAAATGGCCCTAATTGGCATAATTTTCAAAACTGTTGAAACTCTTTACAAAATGTCATGACTTCATGTATGGAAATATAATCATGCCAAGTTTGGAGTTTTTACATATGATACTTTTCAAATGAAATGTTGGACACATTTGCCTGTAAAGAAAGAAAGAAGGTGAAGAAATAGATAGATTGATTGAAAGAAAGAAAGAAAGAAAGAAAGAAAGAAAGAAAGAAAGAGAGAAAGAAAGAAAGAGAGAAAGAAAGAAAGAAAGAAAGAAAGAAAGAAAGAAAGAAAGAAAGAAAGAAAGAAAGAAAGAAAGAAAGAAACAAACAAAGAAAGAAACAAAGAAAGATTTCCTAAAAAAGCAATGTTTATGTTGGCACACAGACATAATAACACCACTCATTTATCTTTATATCCTACCAAATTCCTTAAGCTTGTTATGTCGCTAAGCACCAGTGGGAAGTAATTGGCCAGGCGCCCTGTGCCACTGACATTCCTGGGTTGATGATGATGATGATGATGATGATGATGATGATGATGATGATGATGATGATGATGATGATGATGATGATGATGATGATGATGATGATGATGATAACATTAGTAAAAATAACAATATAATAAAAGTTTTGATAATGCTAATGATACGTATACTAATAATAATTATAATAAAAATATAATGCTGTGTAAGATGATGGGGACTTTAATCTAAGTAGGTGTTTAGAGGACACGATTATTGCTTTTCTAAAAAGAAAAACTATCCATATTGTTATATTTGCAAGAGCGATATTTTTTGTTCACCTTCGATTAAATAAACAACACAAAAAAAAAAAACAAAAAAAAAACAAACAAACAAAAAAAAAAAAAACAAAACAAAACAAAACAAAAAACAAAACCAACAACAACAACAACAACAAAAAAAAAACCTCATAAGACCGGCATGTCTTTCTTGAACTATACGGGCTAGAGTAGCCAATGTCTATTATATATGTGATATAATGCTTAGCACGAAAATACTTTGTGAAAAATTGAACCTTATTTAATGCTTTTAATCACATGGCGACCCTGAAAGGACCTGTACACGTGAATGAATGAGTCAAAGTGGTCCCTATCAAACAACTTTATTTTTTACAGCAAAAGTAAAATCATAGACATATAAAAGTAAATGTAATACACGCAAAAGCAGATAAACAAAAAAGTGGCTGTATTTTTTCGGAGCAGATTATGCAGAAATTCATCCTTTTCTCTTCAATCTACCTGTGACTATAATCATTTTAAGGGGATTTTACGATGGTCATCTGTACCATACTATTTCAATTTTGGGAATTAAAAACGAATGGCAAATGGCAAAGTAATTTATCAAAAGTAAACTTAAGGTGCATTAGTCCCTAATTAGTTTGAATCTGCAGCGGTGCAGAATGTTTAACATATAGGAATATATGTAAGTCATTGTTTTCAAAAATAAAAGGATTGCCATATTTTGCCGTTTTCAGTAAAATAGATAGATCTGAATTTTCATAGATTTTCCTTTTTTGTCTATGTAACTTATAGAATCGATGGGTTTGTAATACGGTATTGTGGTAATTGTTCGTTTGATCTCTTGGTGTCGTGTCCGCTCCATTTATAGGAGACATTTACTACAATATGCACCATTTATACATTTCTTAGTCGACTTTCTTTTTTACAATTTTACTATATTTGAGCCGAGCAAAACTTTGCATAGTGCTGCAGAGCAAGTCACTATTTTCAGATCACGTTTGTGATTGTTTTTTTTTTCTGGTCCTTACTGATTGATTTGAGCTAATTTTATTGATATTGCATGCGGAAAGGTTGCAATGAATATATACAAAAAATGCATGCTTCTAAATTCGCCACTTCGTTGGGCTCGTCTGGAACTGGAACCTGTCCTGAAATGATGCCAGACCAGTGTCAGTGTGGGCGTACAGCTATTCACTTATATCTCTTGATAAAGTCATTGTCATTCAGACTATAAAATCCAGAGATGAGCACTATACTTTGAAATCCAATTTGCACTAACTATTTGTGCCTGTTTTTTGTGGTTTTTTTTTTTTGTTGGTGTTGATGTTTTTATGTTTTTTTTTATTTTGTCGTCCGTTTGTTTGTTATTTTTCATTTTTCATTTTTGTTTGTGTGTGTGTTTTTTTTGTTTTTTTGTTTTTTGTTTTTTTTTTTGTCTTTTTGGGTTTTTTGGGGGGTTGTTTCTTTTGGGCTCTTGGGGTTTTTTGTTTTTTCGCTATGTCCTTTCAGAGAAAAGCGTTCTTTTGGCTTGTTTTGTGCATTAAGAAAGCTCGACTTGTGCTGTGGAAAGTTGAAGACAAAAGTGCCATACCTTTCTTTGTCGACTTTTTACCCATTTTGCAAGCTTCTTTTACACGCCGAACACTTTTTCAACCAGCGGAGCAGTTGAAGCAAATATCTACACAAAAAATGTATGCCCTGTGAGGTAAAAAGCTTAAACATACCTGATGAAAACAACATTCATTCTAGACGGACGCATTTCATATACATTAGTTGACCTTTTCGTGGACAAGATTCTCCAGGCATCCATCTACCGGACGCCTTGCCAGTTAACTTAATTAATTCAAAGCAGAGCCCAGGGCCACGTCAAAGAATTAAGTTCAGCAGCTCTTTAAAATGCCATGTTTTGCGCTGCCTGACTCACTTTGCGCTATCGATATTTCTGATGACACTTCCAGAGAATCTGCAGAAGGTAGACCACAAGTTTTTTTTCTTGGAGTCAATTGATATCTAATTAATTGATCTAAGATAACATTACTGCAACCAATAAATGTAGCGTGCCCTTGGGGGGATCAAAGGGCGAGCCAATTACCAAAGAGCATCCATCCTGTTCAATAAACCATGGCTACTTCACATTTTTACCTGAAGAGGGAATATCTTCCATTTGGCAGATTATTTGTAGCATTATCAGAACGGTTCAAGCAAACACAGTATCTCCCAGCAGGCAACAGTTTATACAGAAATTTATAAAGGACATTGTGAGGGAAGTTTTATGATGGTCAATGGCTTATGTCGTCCGATCCATCAAGAATATCTAGAGTGTTTTTTTTTTAATTTAACTAATGCATTGCTGAAGCAGAGTCCAAGCCAACAACTTTTCCCTATCCCTGGGAATACAGGCAAACTGGTACTTGCATAAGGGCATTTCCTTTGCCAGGAATTAGTGTCTTAATCTTAATTATAATGATTCAGGTGAAGAGGAATATGGTTGTGGTTAGTTATGAACGAGTTCAAAGCACAAATAAATGCAGACGACGTCAGGCCACCAATCAGCATCAGCTGCAACAGGAAAAATTGAACATTGATTTGCCGCCAAAATATGTGACCTTACCGCCAGCTAAAGGTGACATTAAGCCACATCGATACGTATATACGGATCGAAAATCAGGGGGATACCAATGTTTTTCGTAAATATAAGGCCCACTCAAGTGAATGGTATTTGGAAATCATTACGTTTTGAGCGGTAGGTTTTAACCACGTTGCTAATTTAGCTAGATCAACATATATCGTGTTGTTTTGCACAGGAATGTGCTCCCATATACAGGTACCCCCTTGTTCAATGACTCAAGCCAAAACAACACCACAGCTAATGTGAATGTCCCGTACTGCAAGATCAGCAGAGTTGATTTGGAACGATAGGAGACTTCTGCAAATTGCATCTAACATTGACCCAGCAAAATATCCTTTTACAAAGGGAACAACTGCAGATGAAAAACGCTTCTCCAGACGAAAGATGTTGAATAATCTTAATACATATGGCAGACGCATCTTTACTGCATGGAATAATACTCTGATTTTGAAGTAAGGGATCTTCACACCTGCCTCCAGTAGGAGGAAAAGGCTTATTTCATTTCCAGGAATACAAAGTCTTCCCCCACATTGAGTTAAGATTAGTGCCAGATCAAACCAGTGCGAATTTATGTTACGTCAGTTTTATTATTTTGTGTAGGACAATAGAAGATGGAGGCAGGAGCTCATCTGTGCGCTAAACTCAGATTGTCTGCAATCTTGTATCTTTATATTGGTGTCACCTGTTTTCAGATCTCTTTTCAATTGCATTTACGACATAATGCCTTCTATGTGCGTTTACGACATAACACCTTCTAGGTAGATTTTACCAGACAAATATGAGACGCTGCGAGATAAAACCCACTAAAAGCGAAGTTATGGAATAATTCTTAATGCCAGATGAAAAAGCACAAATGCAAATACAAAGGCTTTGTTTAGAAGCACCAGGCGTGAACTGAAGCAAGGCAAAAAATGTATCCATAAACTTCAGTGACAACAATGAGCAAGGGGAAATTGCCACCTATTGAATGCACATAACAGACGCATAATTGAAAATATGTACACAGCACACTTAAATGTTCTCTATTACCTATCTGCGTGTATGCGTTGATTTTGAGTGAAATAACTTTTGGGGATTACACTGGATTAGATATACAATTAGAAACTAATCGAAAGTCCCTTACTTTGCACACATTATACATTTTGCAATTTCTTTTTCTTTCGTCGCTACTATAATCTGAAAATTGTCTTAGCTAAGTTGTAAATATACTTCTCTTCATTTCTAATGAAGTTAGCTGAGTTTAATTCGGATGCCATTGTATCTTGATGCTTCGTCACGTCACTAATGTAGCATTGATTTTTGAGTAAGCAGACAAGCGCATGCTTAGCTGTATGAAGTGGTTGTACCCTTTGCATTATGTGAGCACTCTGAAGCATTTGCTATTAATACAATGTAATATATATATATATATATATATATATATATATATATATATATATATATTGAATATGATAAAACCTCAACGTAAACTTACTACGTCATCTCATTTTGGTGCATATTGCCAAGACGTCACCGGGAGTAATTATTATCTTTCAGGTCAGGACAATAATGAAGCAGTTTTGCTGGGCGAGCGCATATGGAGAATGACGCTTTTTGCCAGAATTTCCGACAGCTGTCAATATGATATGCCTTATCTGAGCCACACGAACAACACTTTTAGGTATCCTGCTAAGCGACAATATCGCCAGGCTAGTGTGCAATTTTCAGCACTAAGTACAAACTACCAGCACAAAACGCAATAGCGAGGACTTGCTTGATATTACTCTTAGGTCCTTTACTGATTCCTCCTTTATCTAGAATGTCAAACATGACAAAATAGGCATTCCGTTCGGAACATTAAATTAGAAATGTCCTGCAAAATGAAAATTGTGTGCTCCTTGAACCATGATGACTGATCAGTCTGTCCAAACTGTAATTATTCTTTTTTCATGTTGACGTTTTATTCTTGTACAAGAATGCAGAGATAAATTGTAATAAATAAATCAACATATAGATAGATAGATAGATAGATAGATAGATAGATAGATGGATGGATGGATGGATGGATAGTTAGATAGATAGATAGATAGATAGATAGATAGATAGATAGATAGATAGATAGATAGATAGATAGATAGATAGATAAAATAAATAAATAAATCACAGTTGTTTTTCTGATACCAACTATTTCATGACAGTTTGTGACGCCACTAACAGTTTGATGCAGATCTGTGTTTTAAACAATAAAATATAGAATATGTTTCCTTTTTTTAATTACACAAGAATACGAAGCCCGGCTAAATAACCGTTTGCTGTTATACAATTTTGATGTGGGGTTAAGCAAGGCTTTTCATTGTTTTTTAAATGAAATTAGCATATGCTTTGAATAATATACGTTGCTTACGTCTATATACGCTCGACAATTTGACTGATACGCTCTAGAAATAAGCTAAATCGACAATTCAGCTGAGCATGCTCAGTAACGGTTTGACCTCTAATTAAGTCATCTGTCATTGGAATGACATACCATGGGAAATAACAAATGAACAAACAATCAGCAAACTAAAAACCATCAAACAATATGTTTTGGGAGAATTTTATTATGGTAGAGGTCTCTTTGGAATTTGATATTAGTGTGTTGAATATTCTATTTGATTGTTTTTATTGATTTTATTCACAACTGAACTAACACAGCAAAGTTTACTGCTAATTACCTGGATAACTTTACCAATTGAACGGGGAGCAGCTACGTTCTGTCTCCAAAGACCTGTGACCCACATTATGCCTCAAATTAGCCGCCCTGAGATAATCAACTTGGTTTATTATCAGACAACTGTTCCCTTGAATAGGGAACACACCAATATCATTGGCATTCATCCGAACCACTCTCCACCGACATGTATACCTTGAACTACCACAGGCAACGTCCACCGTACCCCACGTACAACTGTTCATGTTCATTCTCCTTGCCTGACACCCTACCTGGAAATGCAGGCACTCTTCACTGCTCTTCTCTAATATCGTCTGCTTATTTTCTTTGATCTTTCACTCTACCCTATGTTATGTTACAGAGTAAATTTACAAGACAAATTCAGATGCTTCCAGTCACGTTTTTTTTAACAGGAGCGTTCCACCAAGACAGCGACGTGGAATGCAGATTTTTACATCCCGCAGCACCGCTGAGTAAAGACGACAGGCTGTATGTTAACCCCGTTCATATTATTAGACTGATTTAACCACAGAGGGCGGCTCTTGACGCCATCTGTCTTTATTAACAAGAAATTGCGCCGATGAACATCTTGAATATGGCATTTGATGAAGTTAGATTTTTCGATATATCACCACAGGTTCTCGGCGAGAGGACGACATACAATTAAAAAATAAAAATAGAAAACAAACAAACAGACAAACTAAAGCAAAGTGAGAATAGGAAATGCTACAGAAAGCACAGCAAAGCAAAGCAACCCAGAAGAAACCAAACCAAACCAAAAAAATCTAAGAGCTGAGCTAAGTATTACAAAGCAAAGCATAATATGAGAAAACAAAACAAAACAAGACAAAACGATTTTCAAAGGAAAGGAAACAACATTTAAGATTTAAGACTTCTCTTCTGGTTTCTTCGCCTAAAGTCAGCAGCAGTAGCACCAAAGGTAATGCGAAGCCCGTAGTTAACGAAAGCAAAGGCGAGAGAGAGAGAGAGAGAGAGAGAGAGAGACAGAGACAGACAGACAGACAGAGACAGAGAGACAGAGAGAGACAGAGACAGAGAGGCAGAGAGAGAATGGGAATGCCATGGCATCAATGTCTTGCCATTTCCTTGCCGCGGTTGCCAGTTATCTCTCTTTGCAAACTGTGTGTAGATCTAATTGGACGTGCGAGGGTGGAATACGAGACATGCATATCAATTTCTTGCCACAACTACATACCTGGTTGCTCAGTCTCGCTTGGCGAGATAAGGCGAGATACGGGTCGGTCCCTGTGTAGACAAGCGTGATATTACTAATATTTTGGAAAAAAAAAGGAATACATATTGAAGGCAGATCGAATTTTTGTCTTGCATATGGCTAGGGAAGTACTAGATGAATACCAGCTTGGCCCATGTGAACTTGAATTTCTAAAATTAAAAAAAAAAAAAAAAAAAATCGCTTATTTTGTAAGAAACGAGCATATAGCCCTATCTGTGACATTGATGTAACCTGCACGGCTCGCATGATCGCCAGTCGTCAAACCCGTGCTTTGTGGTGGGATATTAATATGCTTGCGGCGTATCACTAGTATTACCTGGTCACACATAGCAAGCTTTTGCTCGGATGTATATTTTTGTTTGCAGTTTGGGACATATATGCTGATATATTGATCAAATGGTGTTGTCATGACCAATCGACTTCGTTTCTGTATGGTCGCAGGTGATATTGGAGGTTTGTGATAACTCCTTGTAGAAAATGCTTAAATGCATATTCTCACTGATATTGTGCACAATATAGCCTTCTGACTTCAGGTACAGATTCCGAGCAGCCTGATTAAACATGAAAAGTAGGGATAGGGTTCCCTGTTAAAATCATGCATAAGGGCATAAAATTTTAAGTTCCAAAGGAATTGCCCTTATGATATGACCAGTATAATCCTTTTTTTCTCCAACATCAATTCAGGCCCCGTCAACGGGCGTGGGCAATTGATGTGCCAGTAAGGCATGATTTGGAGAGTACATTAGTACCATTCTGAATTAAAATGATGAATCAAAGACCTCCCACCATTAAGAATCATAGAGGTGTACACAGAAACAAGGTGAAATGGGGGTGACATGATGGAAACCTGACATTGTTAACTTCACAGTCAAATCAAGGTGAACAGCGTGTAGCATCACCAGCGTCACCAAAAGTACTTCAGACCACTGATGCTAACATAAATAAGTTAGGCTCTGTCTTCAGCGTAGGATTTGGATTATTGATATCAGAAAGTAATTATGAATTAAATACGATAGGTTAATTTTTCATCCTTAAATAGGCACGGGTAGTTTGACTATTTTCGAAATCAGGTCTGCAGTTTCTTCATGCAAATATTTGCAGGGTTGACACCGATGAGTTTTATTGCCATTGATAGTTTTAGTATAGATTGGAACGAGAGAGAGAGAGAGAGAGAGAGAGAGAGAGAGAGATAAAGAGAGAGAGAGAGAGAGAGAGAGAGAGAGAGAGAGAGAGAGAGAGAGAGAGAGAGAGAGAGAGAGAGAGAGAGAGTAAATTTATAATTATTTGCACTGAATCGATTGCTGGTTTCAGAATCTTATGGTCATAAATTACTTTTATAAATTATGATTTTTACACAAATTTTCCTTGGAACTTCAATGCTGTGTTCCCATTCCTAGGTCATTCGCATGTCAGAGTAGAATATGAAGTTGAGACAAAAAGCTCCGGTCGGAAACTCGCGCCCCGGGTCTGGCTCCGAAACACGTTCTGGTTATACCACCTGAAAACTCGAGATCGTCATTCAGGCTGACGAAGCTTATCTTTAAAAGTCATCGGTCGAATGTGACATTGGGAACTGAAACTGATCGAACTTTCAAGATTTATACATGTATGCTTGAGACAGACAGTGACTGAGATGGACATAGATTGTCTGTAGATTGTTAAAGTACTCTTCTATACCGTTACAACAAAACGTGGTGCAGAACATTTAACTTTAAAGTTGGATAATGATTTTATCTGAGGTGCAATCAGCCAGATAGAACTCACCCTCCAGCGTTAAGCAATATTATATTATGATTGTTCACAATTAAGGGTGATACACTCTAGCAGCCAGAGACAACAGCAGCAACTCGCACTGAAAATTGAATGTCAAATTGGGGAATTGTTCATCGGTGGTGCCTTGTACTTAGGATTGAGATCAGCGAGACTGTCCTAACAGTACGTGCTGATGGCAATAACGATGATATTCAACACTTGTAATACTAACACTATTATTATTACTACTGCTGATGATTCTAACTGTATAATATTAACGTGCGTTCCATTTTTTTTTTTATGAATTGTATATCAAAAATAAAGAAACAGAAGTCACTCAGTCTCCCCCACCCCCCGCCGCGCCTAGCTTGGAACATTTTATCCCAACCAGCGGCGGAACCTTAGTTTGACAAGGTGGTTGGCTGTACTAGATTTCACATCGTGGACTACAGCTGTACCATTTTCACAGCTATAAGGCAGATTCCTAATTCTTATCGGGGAATCGTATGCTGACAAGTGGAATGAAACAGGTTGACAATATGGTTACTTATCCGTCAAGGACACAGCGACACCGTCAGGAAAGTGAGCACACGTGTGTGGAAAAGTACGTTCTGCGATAGCTTCGGTGAAATGGAAGGTTTACAAGATGCTTAAGCTTGTGAACCTACTACGACAGCAGTATTTCGTGTCGCTATCAGCGCCATAATGCTTTGGGTAAACGTGTATAAAGATCGATAAGAGGTCCTCGATACTCGTGTTTATTGAAGTCCATTTGTATCTGAGGTTCTGTTCCTTACACGTTGCGCTGATATCAATCCCAAATTGAACAGATCACGGGGAAAGCAGTTTCACGGGTTCATCATAATTGCTAATTAGTCGAGCACTTGTGTACATATGAGTATCCTAGTTTAGTATGTTTAATCTCAGTTACGGGTAATGATGATTGCCAACAAACGAAACCTGAAGGCGTTTCCATCAACACGAACCCACATGTGGGGAAGAGATATTACATCTTTTTTAACCTACAATATAGGTTTGACGATAGGGAAAATACAGAGCACGGGAAAACAGAAAAAAATAGAAGTGTGCCTAGGATCGTAATTGAAGTAAAAAAAGCATGTCACTTTTTGTCTCTGTGATGTAAATTCATTGTCATTATTTTCCGGGATATTGTCGAAAATTGTTCTTTATCAAATTACCGCAGACAGCTCTTGAAACTTAGATAATCGTCGTGGGAGAGTCTTACGTGATATCAACAGGCTACCCATTTAAATTTGGCTGAATGATGCTGCCACAAATTCCTGAAATGTTTTGAACGGTCAAATCTCATTATAACGACAATAAGATATCCGACCCATCCAATTCACGACACAAGCTTTGAACGACTTAAAGATAAATCCCTTTCTATTTTGAATCATTCCTCTGACATACTCAGATATTTGAGGCACCATGGGGGAGTCTTACTTCGTCTCATTGGCAAACCTTTGAATTTAATGATACTAACAGAAATTGAAAAACTACGTTGTAAACTGCAAAATATTTTTTTCTTATCTTTAAGTTGCAGTTTCGGGCATAAATCTATTGGCCAGTGTGAGAACAACATGATAATCGGACATGTTTCATATACCACCATAGACGTCAAAAGTGCACTCCTGCATTTTTTGCCGGTGTTTTATTAATCTCCACCGGAGCAGGTTTTTTTTTTTTTTTGGTGGTCACTGTCAGCTACACCGCCACTTATATTCCTTCGTGAAATCCTTTCTATTAGCAGGTTGAAAGGTGGGCAGTAGCACACGGTGAAACGAACTTCTACTTCCCTAGTTTCATAAGTGAAGCCAAGATGTCTGCCTCCCTTGAAAACGTGTGATGTGTTTGATTACAAGTAGAAAGGAAAACTTGCAATGTAATTGGTCGTTTTTACGTGTACGTGGATACGGAAGTCAGTTAAATAGAGAAATGGGTCTATCACGGATACATTCCCATGGTCACTTCTGGGCAAATTAAGTTGACTCCTCTCCCCCCTGCTATCCACATTGACGGAATTCTTGTAAAATTGCTTAGTTACAGTTCGGGAAAACTTCATGTGGGTCATGCATTTTGGTGTGTAATTAAAATTAACATTTCAGGATATTTAGTTATGATGTTCTCACATAGTTTACCTTCAAACATTCCCTGATAACGATTGTACACATGAATAAAATGCTCCATTTTAAGCTAGAAAAGCAAACAAACCCAAAATGGCTATAGAACATTTGTGATAGATTTATTAAAAAGTTAAAGATACAGTCGAATGTCAACTGTTTTACAAAGACAGTTCGTCTGAAATTACCAAACGGCTATGCAGCTTTTTTACATTGTATCACTACGGTTTTAACAAATCAGTATTTTGACGTGATTGCTGTTTTAAAAGGGCATATTCGTTCGATATATCCTCTTCTTGAGAGAAAACAAAGCGATAGATTGTCTGGAGCAAACGTAAATGGAAATATCAGTATGAAGGCGGGCCGCTTATCTTAAGAAAAAGACGCCCGTATCCTTAACATACCTCCAAATCATTGTGGTATGTTTTGATTATCTGGAGTGGCAAAACAGGTATTCGAACTTACCAGCTCCACTGTGGAATGTAAACTGCTGGCCATAGCTCTGGGTCATTCCGGCTAACCCTGTATCGCTCTAGCTAATTGACAGCTGTTCCCTCACGTGTAAATTCTGCGTTCGCATTCGCGCAGTCCTGTTGGCTTTCAGCAGAGACCTGGTGGCACAATGTTCTCCGCAGACTTCCAGACCGCGCCTCGTACGCGCGAGTCGCGGTGTGTGACAAGGAAAGCTGTTGATTCTGTCTTGTATTGATCGGCCAAACTTCTAATAAAGGTGCCGCGATTTTAGAAGCCTGTCTTGAAAAAAGTATCAATGGATGCTCTGCGTGTTTATTCTGAGGACTTTAGGTTGGAAAAAAATGACATTTTCTTTTTTTTTATGTGAACATGATAGCGCGCGCCGTTTTTTTAAGATTCGAAAAACGGTAGTCGCAGAAGTTTGTGGTGTTCTCTGCACAAGCACAAGAATATGGCGAAAGAAAGGGAATCGAGAACATGGATATCTCTCTTTGCTCAGAGCTTGTTATGATCACCGACCGGTTCGTGGAGAATGGAAACCAAAGTGTCACGAGCTCTGTCGGGTACCGATATCTCTTGTCCGGATACTCTCAGGTTGGATATCACTGGCCACATTTTGCCGCAACGAAATCAGGCAAAGTCTGCAGGTCTGCGAGTATGATAGTCTGTGAACACAGCCACGAAAGACAACCTGGCTGCCGCATACTGTTAAAACAATCACATGTCAAAGCCGACAGTTTTATAAACACAAACTTTAATATCGAAAAAAGTAAAATGGCTAGATGTAAACGTACATGATTTGGACAGCTGTTTTGTTGAATGTAAAATCAATACAGCTCTTGTCTATTTCATTTTTTTTTTCTTGAAGCATATATACATCGCTTACTCGAGTCCGTTTCCTCGGGAGCCCGCTGGTTTGAGCCATCACCCTGCTTAACTATGCTTCCGTTGTCCATAGCACAAGAGATTCAATAATTGCGGACACCAGTGTACAGTGAAACCACAAAGTGATTTGCGAAGATGACTCTCTAGGGCAAATGCTTGTGGCAGGTGCGTGCAAAACTCACACACCTTGCTCAGTTATTTCAGACACAACGCTCCCAGGAATTCTTGTCCTCTTGTTTTTCCTCTGATTTGGACTCTTACTCTCTCGTTAGGAAATTTAGTCAAATGCACTTTTGCAAAGGTTCTGAGCGAATTATTAAAATGACTAAAGGCTTTTTTAATAATACAAATATAGATTTCGTTTTCCCGAGAAATTATGAAAAAATTTAATTGTTAAAAATAAAGGTAGGGTATACAAAGCGCACAATCGACTGGTGTACAAAATAAAAATTAAAAAATATGAAAATGAAAAGAAAGAAGATGAAAATAGTCTGATAATTGAACAACCCACGAGGCCCAAGGTCAGCATTCACATGTTTAGTAGGAAACTGACATCAGATCATTTTAGGTGCTTTTTGGTTTGTATATATCAGGTCCCAGCAATTTCCTTGAAGTTTTGGGAAAAAAATCACCTGCTAATCAGGAAAAAAAAACATAATTATACGAATTATTCCTCTTGACTAGATTGTCTGTTTCAGTAGCAGAATGCTTTCCAAGGTGAAATTGATCGAGAGAGAGAGAGAGAGAGAGAGAGAGAGAGAGAGAAGAGAGAGAGAGAGAGAGAGAGAGCGAGAGAGAGAGAGAGCGAGAGAGAGAAAGTGAGAGCGAGAGCGAGAGCGAGAGCGAGACAGAGAGAGAGAGAGATAGATCGTGTGTTTCAGTAGCAGAATCCTTTCCAAGGTGAAATTGATCGAGAGAGCGAGAGCGAGAGAGAGAGAGAGAATGAGAGAGAGAGAGAGAGAGAGAGAGAGAGAGAGAGAGAGAGAGAGAGAGAGAGAGAGAGAGGGGAGAGAGAGAGTGAGAGAGAGAGAATGTTATCTACGAACATGAGTGACGATATACAAACCGTACCTATTTTATTACCGTGTGTTCAGAATTTTAGGCTAAAAAGTTTCAGAATCAGTGACAAAGACTTTAGACGGCAGTCCAATGAGGCCACAATCTATCTTAATGCCAATATGACTTCGGAAGCTAAGCGGTTCTGTCAGTTAGTTTGACATATATCGTGACATTTGAATACACATAATTCATTTTTAATATTCAACTGATTCCTTGCTCCTGCTTCGTTTAATTTGTACAAAAGACATTTTATAGAGTTTTACAGCTAAATATTTTCTTTTGCAATAGTGTCCAAAGCACGACTGAAATATATGAAGGCAAAAAAAAGTACATTTTGACCTTTGCTGAATTAGTGATATTTTTAGCAGAAAAAACAATGTCGGTTGTACGTCTGTCCATTAATTGAGGACCTACCTTGCCTTGCATGGAGAACAGGTTTCCCGTTGGAAAATAATAGAAATGTTTCTTCGATATATTTGGAACGTTTGCCGTATTGCACATTCTGGTGGATTCCTTTTGGTTGCTTCGTAAGTCTCGTTTACGCATCCGTTCTCAACAAGAATCAAATGCCTACTTCTTTTTATTTTCTGAAGTTCCCATGTGCCGGTGGCTCCATCTGTCAGTAACGTAGGTAATTGCTTTGTCGCAAAAATGTAATAAAGTAAGCAAGTTCTGTTCTTCTGTGAAAATACAATTCCCGCTTATGCGTTTCTTGTTGTTTATGCATCTGCACCTAATGAAAGCAGGCCGCTGACATGAACCTTATAATTGAAAAACTATTGTTTTGTTTCGTTGTGATTGGTTAAATCCTTGCCCATACAAATAAGACTAAATGAACAGCTTTCCTTGACGTGGGATGGGCGATAATATAAGCTGTAGATTCAGGCATGCTGTTGTGATAGGTCATATCTGTAATTTTCATGAACACATTCCTCATGTTAAGAAAGAGGTGGAATTCCAAAGACGCCATGCTTTGACATTTCAAGGTCCTTGTACATTGGATACCTGTGTCAAATATACTCGAAGACACTGTTATAATTTGTTTCCGAGGATGGGGCTTTGGTTGTAGGTTATGCTGAATATATAACAGTGAAAAGTGCCCCAATTATTGTGCCTCATACTGAATTGTACTTCATGTTGCCTCATTCCTTTAGTGGGCCGATGGCCAACAGAATTCCGAGAAACATTAATAGAATACGCCTTTTCAAAAGAAAACGCTAATCAATGGTTGAGATGAATCCAGTGATGGAGCCACAAAATCATAGAAACTTATGATGTATTGCATTCCTGTCCCCAGTGAGCTATGCCGGCTGTATGTTGGTGGACTCTTAACCTTGGAGTGAACAGCCGCCAGCTTGCTCTGCGCTCAAACATATCCACTCAGAGGTGGCGATGGGATAATAAGGAATGTTTTGACAGGAAAACACACTCACTTTGTGTTTCTGTCATGTTGATCGCTCGGCTCCTTTCGTCACTCTTTTCCTCCTCAGATCTTCCAAAGTGTACAGGTTTATAAGCAATATGCTTTCTTGCAACGGTTTCAACTATCTGGGCATCAATGGAAATATTTTGAATAAGAATTGTATATGAGACCTAATATGGCGGCCTCAGATCAACGCCTCCTCTCCCTGATATATGTGTAGACCTAAGTAAAGAAAATTGTTAACACAGTATAAGGAGTGAGCATAACAGAGAAGAGTCAACATTCATGGTTGCGCCAGCAGGTCCATTTGTAATGCAGGGCTGGGATCTTCAAACTTAGGAAATTACAAAAGATTATATAATTTGATAAAAAGTTTTAGGATCTTGACGCGAAAGTTGTCAATTGATTAATTTTACCGACTGTAGCCTCCTTGATTCTACGCATGAAGTTTATGCAGAAGACTTGGAGCCATGAAAACAAATGTGCAATGAACGAAATGCTGAAATATAAACCAAGAAAACGGTAAATCGAAGGTGCTTTGAAAGGGCACTGCATCAGAAAAGATGGTCCAATCTTGCTTGGCTTCCGAAAAATGTATTACAAATGGAAATTATTTGTCGCTTGTAATCCCGAGCATTATTACGTTTCAGACGTATCTCCCTTTTTATGAATTGCCTTCGCGAGAAATTACTCAAACGTCAAACGGCTAAATTATTTACTCTTCCAGTGGTTCTATTTGTCGACATGTATGACCTTTATAGGGCCGCTGACTAAACGGAGATCTTATGAAACGACAATTCCATTTTGCATCGCTTGTCTCTATGAGGCAAGCGAGTCCTGGAAAGTAGAGAAAAGGTGCCTGTTTTGTTGGTTTATTTCCCTTCAGTCGGAGACAGGTGGTCTCTCAAAAAGATTGGTCTCTTTAAAACGTGATCACTGTGTTCCGTGGTTGGCAGCTGTGGTCGTTCAGCGACATATACGAACTTTGGATCATAAATACAAATCCGTCCTCTCCAATGGTGGAGAATTGTCAAATGCATAAGCCTTTCGGTAATTTGATCTCTGTGACAAGTACATGTGTTCAGTAAGCAACATTTCCCTCGCACGAGTTATGGGCACTTCCTTCGGCAGACTATCGACAATTTTGTGATAATCTTATTCCGGTCCGCTGAAGGTTATGTTTGTCATCTGCAGTGTGGCAATATCATAAGACTAGTGTGTAATACATGGAAGCAATTGGAATTTAATTAATGTAGCTAAGATGAACTTTTGTTCACTCTCCACTCTTTGTGAATGTGATCAAGTCTATAAATTAAACATTAGATGAGGGAATGAGCTTGAATGACTACCATGAAAAATGTAACGGTATTAGCAAATGTACTTTGTCACAGTGAGGTAGACATGAAACGTATTTTGTGAATCACAATTATCGGAATTGTATGGGGAATGATTATCAGCTCGTTACAGAATAGTTACAGAACGACCAAATTATAAACTATGGCCGATCGACACAAATATTTCCCGAGCGGTGTATGCTTGACACATGGTAGACATTACATGTATTGGCTGTACCAACTCACATTGGAAAACAATAGGCAGGTTAAGATTGTATCCTCATGACAGCGAAATGAATTATTATTATTATTATTATTATTATTATTATTATTATTATTATTATTATTATTATTATTATTATTATTATTATTATTATTATTATTATTATTATTACTATTATCATTATCATTATCATTATTATTATTATTATTATTATTATTATTATTATTGTTATTATTATTATTATTATTATTATTATTATTATTATTATTATTATTATTATTATTAAAACCTCCATTACTGGAGAACACAATATACATAAATCATGCAACGAGATCAAAGCATCCATTGAAATGATATCACAAAATTCGAATGACACAGGTAAAATGTAACCAGCATTTACGACATAGATATCAAATCAAATGTAACCTCTGACAGAGATAAAATATACGGCCCACATTGTGATCAAATCACATCTGTAGATTCTCGGTAATATTACCTCTTACATCTGAATACAGTGTAACTCCTGATGGGACTCACTCGTGAACAGAGTAAAGCAGTAGGTTCAAAAGCCAATGCCACCCTACACGATACATTTGACAAACAAACAACGAAGCAAAACTAAGGAAACTGTACGAGGTGCGTTTACTTCGGACGTAAAACCCAAGAAGATTGTCCTCTATCAACTCTTACAGCAGAAAACTTCGAATGAAATTAGCAGCTTTCTTTTTGAACCTTTTGGCTTGGTTTATTCTTGTGGTCTGTGTTCTCGTCTGCCAACTGTAAGCATGCAGCTGGTAGCTGCACGGAAGGTCGGTTTACAAAAATATCAATGTGTTATTGTTATGTCAATTTACACCACACCCCTTTATGTCGAAATTGTTAATGAAAAAGTTGATCAATGGTGTATCATCGCCGATATTGGCTGTCCCATCTTGAACCCGTGTTCTACTTCTGCAAGCTAGCCTTACTGTGACTTCAAATGGGGAGCTAAATTGGAATCCCCTTCGTTGGTTGTCATCTTCTAGATTTATCATCCACATATTCTTCTAATAGAGAGATCAAGGTACTTAATTGTCTAGATATTATCTGCCTTTACAGCCACTGCGCTTCACGTGCAAGGAAACTCTTATTGCCCTGTTCTCCGGACGCGCCACGGAACAAATCCCCTGTGCTGCACTCCGGTGCTTCCTGCACATCCTGTCAGCGAGCCGCGCTAATGCTGAATTCATCCAGTTTTAATGGCCACTCGAGTTCGGGAATAGCAACTGAAAGTAACCGGTATGAGTAACCTGCAGGCGCATTCAGCACACACTTACACACACACTTACACACACACACACACACACACACACACACACACACACACACCAGGCCAACAGCTAATGTTATTAGTTGAATATCAGTGAAGACGTGTAGCTGCACCCGCCAGCTTGCAGGGAATCTCATTTCAAGATACCCATGGCTATTGGAGATATACACTCAACTCCTTTTTTGGTAGGTGAATGACAATTATTAGAGACGCAAGGCCTGGTAAACTAAGCTGGCTGCTGGACCAGCAATGAGTAAATGTTCAATGTTGTAATAATGTTAATGTTCAGATAGTGATGACTAAACGTTAAATGCTGTAATACATACGAGCTGACATGGTTATCATTTGAATGGAGAAAGCTTACGATGGAATAGAGTAGAAGAGAATTTTAATGTGCTGCATAGATGATTTAATACTTGTGTGGTTACACTTGGGTCGCATTATAGCTCTTGGCTCTGTTTACGTTGTTGTTATTTGCTTACAAAGCGCGTGAAGTCCTTGTCAGAGCCAACCGATAAGTTACTGTTTGTCTTCTTTTAAACCAGATTGTTATTTGGCAGGACAAAAGGCAAATGCCTCCGGTGATCAGCCGTATCTGTAAGCCATTCTGTGTACAGACAATTATTATAATATAAAGATTATACTCGATCCTGATCTGAAGTTGTAGTAATAGCTAGCATGTGGTACCTATTCTTGCCACCTTGCGTAATTGTAAGACACACAGTACACAAAAAAATAATATAATCAAGTTAGTTTCGTTTGGTGGCCGTTTTTAGTAAGCTAAGAATATATATATATATATATATATATATATATATATATATATATATATATATATATATATATATATATATATATATATATTCATGCGTTTTCGACAGCAGGCTCAAGAAGGGTAAGTTTGGCATGATCGGGATAAGGTCTCCTTGTCGTAGATGATCAGATGTATATATTGCAAGGCGCGTGGCGAAGGCAGATAGAGAGCATACAGTAAACGTTTACAGTGTAAGCTGTAAGAAAAGCTAGATAATTCACTCAAGACCACATAAGCACTGGGTCCATCCTAGTCTGTTTATTGTCATTGGACACTTGTACCTGTCTGGACTGCCAGTAAGATAGGTAAATACAGGCAAGGGGCGCATAGGTTTAGGTGCGACCAGTAGCGCTTAACCATTTCCTGTTCAGTGTAGTACTGAGTAAATGGCTTTCCTTGGCGCGGAAGGGGTGCAGACCGCACCAAGGAAAGCTATTGACCTGGGATGTGCCATTATGATAGACCTAATTTACAATTCTTAGCGAAACAAAAAATATTGTTTTCTATGTGCGCAAAATTTAAACAAGAACATTACAGCAGGCGGCAATTTACATCGGGCGCTTTTGGGGTGAAATGAGCGGGAAAAAATGGTTGATTCTTACTGGTTGACCCTTTAGTAGCCAAGTATTTCTCAGACAATAATTACACTGTGACAAGTTCAAATTTGCCAACCAACTCATCTGAAGCACCTACGAAGGGAATTGACCTATGAAGCAACGGTAAGTCTTGTATTCATTTCTTGAACACTGTCGCAACAGTTGGATTTTTGTTCAGTGTATGTACAAATCATCCCCATCGGTACCGCCATTTTCTCGGAAAATGTTCCACATATAGTGGCCCACCTTTGAGTGGCTTGAATGTGGAAGATCAAACCTGACAGCCGCTTTGTCCATCGCCGGGGTTTATAGCAAGCAGACCGAGTTCATGCATAAAACTATAACTCTCATAAAAGGTCCATGGTTCCGGTTGCTATCAAAAGATCGTATTGGGTGACATTGTGTAACCTTTGCGCGTTTCAGAAGTAAGAATAGCGAGATAGGTGAACCACGGCACAATGCCTCATGCATTTATCTTTGTTTCTTTTCCATTCACAGCATATAAAAAATTTACACTGGTCAACAAAATGGCATGCATAATGGTCACACGCAGTCGTGAATACGTGTATACGAATGCGGAAGGCACGTTATGATATGTACACCTGTATAAATCATGTAATTGCGGTGTTTGTAAACCTTTGTACGTAAGCGTATTTTGAAAATATAGGTTGCTTATGCTTAGTGGCAACATTCCCCAGACATAGCAAATGGAAGCTGTTTGACAACACGCCCTTCTGTGTTTAAATGCTGTGTTGTTTGAATGTTTTTCCAGTGCGACCGCCGGGGGTGGGGCACATACTCAACATCAGGGTGGGTGTGTGCCTCGGACATTTTTATACAACACCCTATTTTACTCCTACACCAGATGTAAAAAGATACCCTTCTTTAATTCTGTTATGTGTTGAAAGGAGTGCTGCACTGGTGCATCCTGGTGCATTTTGGAGACCAATATTTAGCATATTCTTACTTCCAACAAAAATTCCCCCTAAAGAACTTACTAATTCTATCTTATATCTCCAGCCTATATCCAAGATCTATACATTTTTTTTGAAAAATGAATGAGACATTCAGTTCACTCAGATAATTTTTTATCCCTATCTCAATCCAGCTTTGTACAATTTATCTTTTCTAACCCTGGGAGTGATGAAAACACGGCCTTTCCCGCGGCACATACCCAGTACAATCCCACATGGGAGTACCTCCCACCCCCACCCCCGTGCGACCGTTTGCAAGAGGACACGTGTTTAGGTTAGTTTAAACATATGAATTTCAACTGGATAATAATAATAATAATAATAATAATAATAATAGTAATAATAATAATAATAAAAATAATAATAATAATAATAATAATAATAATAATAATAATAATAATAATAATAATAATAATAATAATAAAAATAATAATAATAATAATAATGATAATAATAATAATAACAACAAAAACAAAACAACAACAACAACAATAATAATAATAATAATAATAATAATAATAATAATAATAATAATAATAATAATAATAATAATAATTATAATAATAATAATAATAATTTTATTTAAATCCCCATGTTTGGGGAAATTAAGACTGGTACATCGAAATACTAAAATATCTTAGATACAATTACATGATCATGACCACCACACAAGGCTCCTGAGAGTGATGACCTTAAAACATTTAAAGTCTATATACTAGAATAGTAATATTATGCCCGGGACGGCCACGGCCAAGAGGCACTGCCAGCGCACATCGACGCATGACGCACAGTGTTCCACAGATGAGCTTTTACATCGATAGCGAACCCTGGATACGATAGGCCTATATTAGCTAAGCTATAGTTACTTCTGCAGCTACCTATGCGATTTTCTATATGTTCGTTCAAGGAGCATCCGGTTGTGGAACTATGAAAATGAGTCCCTAGGACTTCAAGATCATTAACCACTTCCATGCACGATTCGCCAAGATACCACTTAGGTTCATATACTAACACATTGGGTCCAAGTATCGCACATTCAGACTTTTGAAGACCAAAGTTAAATCGCCGTGTGTTTGAGTACCGTAAAGATGTGTCAATCATGCCCTGTACTCCAGGCACCGTAGAGCTGAAAAGTGTTACATTATCAACGTATGCAAAGTTATTGTACTTAGTCTCATAGACTCTAAGACCACTATCTAAATTCGAAACACTGCTCAGAATATTATCCAAAAATATGTTCACCAGCTACCTTGGCTCACGCCGCGATAAATCCTAAATGAGTTACTGATATTATTATTCCATCTGACTACAGCTCTTAGGTCTTGGTACCACCGATACAATAACATCCAATGTGTTGTAGGCAATACATTAATTAACTTGTACATAAGACCCGCATGCCAGATAGAATCATAACAATTTTTAGCGTCCAAGCTGCATACATGTACGGGTGACTTCTTATTGCAATACACAATAATGCCATTTAATAATGCAATGCCAAAGGAACAGCTTCTCCCTTTACGGAATCCAAACTGAGGGTAACATACTTCATCTCCAGGGACAAGATAAACTTCCAGGAGTTTTTAATATATCGTACTCAACATGATAGAACGGTAACTTGCACATACATTAGGGTTAAGCGTGCTTTTTCCCAAAAATTGGAATGGGAATTCCTGATATAAACACTTTTGGTACAACATTATACGTTAGATCATTAGATAGTAGTGGGGCTAATTTCTGAACCAGGACATCTGATTAGCCATTTACTAGATGTTCAGTTATAATACCGTTGCATTCGGTTGAGCATTTATCGTTAAGCTTCAAAATTTTTGCATTTACAGACTCTTGGGTGACTTTCACATTCTCCCACTCCATATTATTACAAAGACCAACAAACTTTTTTTTCAACAGTATCCACTATTCTCTTCTGCTCTACAGTTAAATCTACATCATCTTTCAATTGGTTTTAGCATAGAAATGTGAAAACTGTTTGGCATGTTAGTTCGAGCTAACCCTTTTCTTTAGCTTTTGTTTAATACTGTTCCAGAAACCAGTCATTATCCTGGAATAAAAGTAACTATTTAAAACTTTGTATTTCCGGTCACTCATGTCAGCTATGTAATTACCAGAAATCTTAACGAAACATCTTTTTAACCCCTTTTCAGCACTCGCATACTGCTCGATGTTTAGGCCGGCATTTTGAATCCAAATAGACTACCAGAACCGCTTTTTGTCGCGGAGTCGATTAAATTCAGGACACCAATATATTTTGGCTTGAATACCTTGCATGCCACACAGCCAACTTCTTTTGTAGTTGAATGAAAAATAAGCAGTCAACATACGAATCTACATCGGCTTGGAGATCATCTCTATCATTACAATGCTCCACTGACAAATCATGTAAATGTCTCAGTTTCTTTGTAAGAATGGTACGATATTGGTCGTTACGTAATGAATTTGACCAATTTGGAGAATTTAAATCTGTAGGCACAGGACATGTAGATCTATAGCACATTGAAATGTCACTAATTGGGGTGTTCTCCAGAACATGGAGTAGCACACAAAATATATATTACAAAACACACAGGACAAAAATAAACTTGATAAAAAAGCTGCACACATTATTCAGATAATTATGTTCTCCACATTCAAAAATCAAAATAGCCAAAGTCACCAAAAATATAAAACAAAGCAAGATGATTCACTACAGGTAGGTGTACACATATGCGTCCCTTTTCACAAAAATGCGTCTAGCGGCAAGGAAATTGATTAAAGACACTTAAGAATAAGGTTATGTAAATAAGCGAGTAAGTAATTACAACTGACTGCTTAAGGACTATAATATGAAGAATCTGGTAACTAATATGCATTCAAGGAAGGCATTACAAGTTTGCATGTTGAAGGGAATGGACAATTCGTCGATACCAAAGAGAAGAGTATTAGCTAGTCTGTTACTCGCTATGTGTACAGTCAGATTCGGATGACGCCAGGAGCTATAATAGGGATGATAGAGTTTAGCAGTTTAATTCTCTAAGTTGAATACTGTGGACAGAAAAAACAGAAAGTGCTGCGCATCTTTAGTGGAGTAGGTACAAGAACATGTAGGTTAAGGGATGATGTTTACTTTAAAAAGATCAAAGTTAAGTCTCTAGTGTTACTATCCTGTGGGCGCACAAAGCTGCTCGGCTGTCTTGAAATAAGTAAGGTATCACAAAAATGGGTATTTTCTGACAAATATTCCCATCTTTCCTTGAAATTATGCAACAAATAGCCCTTTTTCTTGCCACTTTGTAACAAATATCCCCCTCTGTCCCTACCATTTTGGGACAACTGGCCGCCTCTTTCCCTGCTATTTTTGGAATACTGGCCGTCTCTTTCCCTGCCATTTTTTGGTCAATTGGCCGCCCCTGCAATTTTTCCATAACTGGTGCCATCTTTGCCGACCATTTTGAACCGCTAGTTCCGTCTTTCGGTAGCATTTTGTGACATCTAACCCCTCTTCCCGACCGTTGTGAAAACAGCTGTCTCCCTATTCTCCAAACATTCTGTAATATCTAGCATCTCTTCAAATACCATTCTGTAACAAACAGTCTCCCCGTTCCCACCATTTTGTAACAACGAGACTCCTCTTCAGTCCACTATTCTAACAACCAGCGCCCTGTTTTCCTGCCGTTGTCTAACACATAGCTTCCCCTTTCCGTACCGTTTGTGAAAACTAGTACTATCTTGTGGAAACTGATGCCCTCCTCCTCAAACCCTTGCATCCCATTCCTGAGGTTTGATGGGCAGTTAACACCTAAGGGATTCAGGGTTAACTCGAGTTGAAGTTTTATGATTGAGAAACATATGCATCGATATTATCTTGAAAGCCCGGATACATAATATGTGCATTGCAATAATGCTGACGGCAGCTTGTGGATGCCAGTGTCGTTACCCTGGCGACACATTTGTTCATCTCAATTTGTTTAACGTCCTTTGAACTGGATAGAGGCAGGCAGGTATGTTAATCCAATGATGTTCCCGCTTATCCCTTTCGTGCTTGAAGGTGGGTGGAAGCGACGGTCAGCTTGCTTCGTCGCACGTTAGTCCCCAATCGCCCAACCCACGCTAAGTAAAGGTATTGACCCGGAACACCATCATGATTTGGCTACTGTACAATCCTCTTCAAAACTTGTTTTTATGGTACCTGGAAAGTTGAAACAAAATTGTAACAGCCCCAATATTTGTATCCAGGCACTTGTGGGTGATTTGAGTGGGAAAGTGTTAATGATAAAGACCGAACCATATGATAATGCCCCCTGCTGAGCAGTCACGATGGTAGAGAGGGACGCTCACGGTAAGGTTATATCGCTCTCTCCTCAGATTTGTCACATAATTCTTTGCTATTTACAGTATAACCTGTGTCACGGGATCATCCTTGAGATCTACCATAACCTAATCCCGTAAGCCGGTTTGGCTTTTGGAGGACTGATGCTGGAAACATATGCCAATGCTGGAAAGCCTTTATTAAGAGTACTTTTTCACATACATTAAATGACCCCGGGGCGTTATCTGGTTAATGTGCACAAAATTTCATAGGTTACAGAAAATGCATTTTGCCTTGTTCTATTTTTTTTTTCATTTTTAACATGGAGATAAGACTGATTTGACATGTAATTGAACCTACTTTTGTGACAATTGCTTGCTGGTTGCTTATGACAGGTTCATGAGATCTTTATAAATGACACTTTTTTGGGTGTTGGGTGTGTTGGACAGGTTGGCCTTTTAGACAGGTAACAATTAATCAATGTGAAAATTCTAACCTAACCTAGACCTGGCCGCATACAACGGGTGGGAGAAGGGACAAATCTGATTTGCAATGGTGTGTCAAGAGTGTACTGTTGTTTTTTTTTCTAAATCTGTCTGTGTAAGCTTCATGATATTAAACTTTTAATGTTCGATTGATATCCAACCAAATGTCAATGATGCACTGTATCCTATTAACGTCAATACCACATCTGCTACCGAAGCCAAAACCAGCTTCATCGATATTGCCAGGTCACCAGCTGGAATCCAAACAAAAGTACACGCTGTCACAACTTTGGTGTAGTGCACTTCGATAAAAATTACGTACCAATTCTTCTTGTGCATTGATTTAAGATTCAAGCTACGATAGCAAATTGAATAAATCGACGAACAATACATAATATTGACAGCCGGAAGTCAATATTTACAGTAAGCAATCAAGTCTTGAGCAATCAAGTATTTAGGAAAAGGCAACAAATTTAACTCTTTCAGTAAAACGTTTTGGGCTGAGTCAACAGCTTTCCCGATGCACTAAATAGCGTATCGCACAAGAAGCGCGGAAGAAGCGCGCTGAAGAAAGCTGTTCTTGAGGACTATCATATTCCATGGAACTATAGGTCTTTCGGTATTTGAATTAAAGGTCTTTTTACAAAGAACACGAATTTCGCACTTTTAGTATAATTCAGAGCAGTTCGTCTCAGGTAGTTCGACTTAAGTGGCATTTGGCACCATAAGAGTTAATAAATTAATGTTTAATGTCTCCAAATATTTAATGTTTCCAATTGCCATTCAGCTCTGGCATCTCTCTTTTGAGCGTTCTCAATTGGATCATCCAAAAGTTGTTTATGGCGCCCTGGCGTGCCTATAGTAAGATTTGCTATGATAAAGGGTTTCAATAGTCTATTATGACAATCTTATTTCTCTTCTGAGACTGATTATATGTTCTACAAACCAATTAGTCTATCCTGCACAGCTAGACAGGGGGTTCAAAAATGGGTCTGATGGCAATTCAAGACAAGACTAAAAAGATGCTATGTTGAATGAAAGATCTATTTTGCTATTTAAGTGAGAGTTAAAGTTTTATCTATTAGCTTATTCTTTTCTGGTGGTAAAAAGGAAAGAAAGAGAAAGAAGAAGAAAAAGAAGAAGAAGAAGAAGAAGAAGAAGAAGAAGAAGAAGAAGAAGAAGAAGAAGAAGAAGAAGAAGAAGAAGCTGTTTCTGTGTCTGTGTCGAAAGGTATTCTATCACACCACTGCTACATACACCCCCCTCCACAAACACCCACATACACGTGAGCGCACACACTTGTGGCTTGTATCTGTGGCCTTAATAATTTTTCCATATTCCACTGCAAGGGAAATAATTGATGGATGCACAGAAAACAAACACACACAAAGACCCAAAATCAATGGCACACCGCCACAAAGCAAGCACCGAAACATCAAAATACACCTTGAATAGAAAACAGTTTGAAACAAACGTACACTCTCTCACACTCACCCACCTACCACGCCAAAATACGTCATCCATTCCCCCAATCCGTGGGGCCACACTTCAGAGTAAGAAAAGGGTTCAGAGCGAGGCATATATATATATATATATATATATATATGTATAGAAAACTTGTTGCTTAAAAGCGATACCTTTAAACTTGCATTACACATCACGAATAGAAACGCGGCTTGAACCTTTCACATATTTACATCAAGAGAGATGCTTGGAAATACATTAATTTCGAGTAATAACTAATACACAGTACAAACTGCATTCACAATAAGGGCATAAAAGCAACAGATCTGTAATATGACGCCACATGCACTTTAACTAAACTGTAACGAAGCCCAAAAGATGATTATCCATTGCTATTAAGACTTGTTTCGTGTCACGGTAAGGAAATCGAAATCGAGCAAGAGGAAGAAAAAGTAGGCGCTTCAAAGAGTCCATAAGAAAGCTGCAGTTTTTTTGCAAAGTTCGTAATGACTCTATATGTTGATCGTGGTGGTCTCTAGCAAAGAGGATGCTCTTGAAAAGACCCGTTGGTAACGGCCTTTCTCCTTTCTCTTGTGATTACGTAAAGGAATATAGGATTACAGTCCTTATGGTCGACACTCGCCATAATTACAAGTGTGTTGTTGATTGTTTTGACACCCTAACCCATCTTTGAAACGTAATCAACAGATAATGATTGACTACCGGTTTGAAATCATTGTTCATATTTTATTTCCTGTTAAAAATCATAATGTCACAATTCCTATTTCACTTCCGGTTTGAAATCATAATCCATAAGTCAGAATTGAATTCCGGTTTAAAATAGTAATTCACATTTCACTTTCGCTTTGAAACCAAAGACCGCTCTGTACTACGTTGTAATAGTGTCACACTTAAGAACTGGTTAAACATGACAAACACTGCTGACTGAAAGATTTTACAGTAGAATCAATGGTGTTGACAAGCGTTTCCTTGTGGTACTAGTATTTTAAAATCATTACGTTTCAGAATGGGGATATAAATTTACTTTCCAATATCGCCAGGAGTTTCCAATAATGACTCTTGGTATAGTATTATAGAAGTTATCTGTGTGATGTTGCTGCATACAGAGGGCTTAAATGTCCATAAATCTACAATCTGACATTTTTTTTGAACAGCACAATTCAATCCACAACGAGGCTTCTTATTCTGACACCAGACCGGGACACCTGTTGGCCGATTCCTGAGTTGAGTTTTAGGCAGGCAGTTGCGGATTTAGCAACGTTTCACATTGCTTTCTACAAATTTCAATTGTATTTTGCACATTTACTGCACACACACACACATACACACACACACAAAATTATTGTCTCCTTTTGTTCATGGGCTGCGCTCCCTTTTATGGCGTGTTACAGGAAGACCTGTATTACATGCATGCTTTTAACAAAATGGACATATTGATAAAAAGGATGCAGTGCAAACCCGGAAAAATTGCTAAACACAACGAATGATGACACAATTGAAGGTCGTCTGTTTTCTAAGTCAGTAATTCAAGATAATTGTGTCGAATAGGTACATTTAATTTGTTTAATACTTTTGTTGTCAATGGTTGATGCAATGGTTCTAATATACAGTCTGTATCGCATCCCGTCTTATGTCCTGGTGTATGATCTCAAATTTGGGCAATGTGCGTGAAAATTTATGAAAGTTGAAAACTTAAAGTTTATTATGGTCACAGCACAAAATACTACATTGTGGATGTACGATAATTGTTGAATATACATTCAGGTAATGTTCTATGACAATGAGCGCGAGAATCAGATTATATGCCCTCTCATATATCACCACTCAAGTATATCAATCCGTTTCGTATGTATGTATGTATGTATGTATGTATGTATGTAGGTATGCATGCATGCATGTAGGTGTGTATACATTGTAATAGGTATGCATTAATCGCATAGTTTAGATTGCTTTAAGTTGTCTGAACTGGCCCCAGCAAACACGTTCATTTAATTTTCCGATGATGTGTGTCCATCAGATGGCGCTAGCTGTTGTAATCTGGTTTCCTGACTAGCAGACAGACGGCTGTGGTACCGGCAGTGTGTGGTACCATTTCCATGAAAAAGGTTGCATTTAGAGTCACTGACAGTTCCCAATTTAGTTCCGACGAAACACATGCCACTTAGCTTGAAAAGGGGAACGCCCCTGTGCAACTGGATAGGCTTTCACTGAAATGACTTAAGATAGCGAGCCTTTGTAGTGCAGATGGGAACGGTGAAGGAATTCAACATTTTACATAATGAAAATAAACATTTGAGATAGAAGAGCAAGCAAAGCAAGGGAAGAGAGAGGGAGAGAGAGAGAGAGAGAGAGAGAGAGAGAGAGAGAGAGAGAGAGAGAGAGAGAGAGAGAGAGAGAGAGAGAGAGAGTCAAAATGGCAGTTTATAAGATCTAACAGCAAGGAAAAGTTAGGCATGGGCAATAACACATCAGCCAAATTGTAACTTGTCAATCCTTAATACTTATGTAAAGTTATCATCATAACATTCCCAAACTGTAATATAATGCATGTAAATTGTTACGCTTATTTCCGTTGATACATCGCATTTAAAATCAATTATCATAATAGCGTTATAATTCTAAAATTTGATTAAATTGGCATATACATCAAATAAAGTGAAATGTATCTTTATTTTCATGTCCTCTTTTAAAACGTTTTGAATCAATAAATTTAAAAATGATTACAAATCGGGCCAAATTTGTGTAACTCCTAGAGATCAAAATAAGCAATCCTAAGAAAGAAGATATCTTACTTATTTCGTTAGGCATTTATCATGTATATATATATATATATATATATATATATATATATATATATATATATATATATATATGGGTTTCCGAGAAGAAGTTAACAATGGTAACATCTTTTATAAAATTTCTTGTAAGAAGTTGATTATAGACAGCTACACATGTAACTCGCCAGAATGAGCACATGTGACCAAGTAACTAGGCATACAGTTTGTCTAAAGTCGAACAAGGTCACAGGTTTCATCCACATAGGAAGATATAGCCTGTGTATTCTGCCTTCTCCACTTAACGTATTTAGTATCGTGCGACCACTCTTTTTATGGCTCCGTCAACGTAGATTCTTCAATTTTCTACCTTCTGTTCCTTCTTAATTTCTTTCTTTCTTTCTTTTTTTCTTTCTTTCTTAGCAAGTTTCTTTCTGCTACTGTTTTTGTCAGATATAGCTGAAGATGTTGATAAGGCAAACAAAAACACTTGGTACTTAACAACACCATTCCTGGTACTAGTCTAATAAATCCAATGTTGTTGGCTTAAATGGCAATGTAAACAGCTTACCCTTCCGCACCTAGTGACAGATTTCTGAAGGAAAGCTCACACGGAACTGTACTGAAATAAAATGTCGTCTGTCCACACAGTCCACAGAAAAATGCACAGAGAAATTGTCAGTTCAATCAATCATCATCGTCTTATGTTTGGCCCTGTGTCAACTACAATACGACAGACATTTTTTGCCTTATCTACAGACAAATTGTAATAGGGAAAACTTGATTAAGATCCATTCCCGTGGCTTCCATTACATGGCCGTTAATAAAGTCCATGTTTACTAGTTTTCTTGGGTTACATCCCGGACATATTTGTCGAACTTACGTCCTTTCTTGGAAGTCTGCACATTCAGGCGGGAAACATAGTTTGATCGTCATGTGACTCTTTGAGAAGGATGTAGTCTCTTTACATTTCCAAATAATGAGAGAGTCACTTTATGGTTTTGTAATAAATCATTTGGCGATGGTCGTGTAGGGACTTTTTGGGGGATCTGACACAAATTTGTATTAGCTGCGATGCTGCTCCGTTTCCCTTTTGTCGTGACCTCAAATTTTATGGTGTCCAAATAACCCAGATTGTGTGACTTTAAGCCGACTGAAACATTTCCTAGCGAGTAAAATACTATTTGGTTTACATTTTATAGTGCATAAGCAGAAACATTAAAGTAATTGCATTGATACATAACCAACGTTACGGCATTTTGAGTAAAAATTGGCGGGTTAGTATTTTACAAGAAATTAAGTTTAGATGTTGAATAAACGCGTCTTAATTCAAGAGCATGGTGGGATATACAGATAACTACATGATCAAAAGTGTGCAAATTAGTGTAGCTTCTATGATAAGGCATTCATAAAGTGTTGGCTTTGTAGATACACTATAGTGCTAAAGTCAGTACAGATTATGACATGATTCAAGCCTGCAACGTAGCTAACATATTATATCACCATTTATATTCCCTAGCATACAATTTCCCGAATTAGGCTCAACAGAGACTTTCCCGATTTCTATTTTCCCGAATTGACACCAACAAACAAAAATATCAATCGTATGAGACCTCCTCAATTTGTGTGTGTGGAAGGTTTTTTTTAAAATTCTAATGAAAGTACTATGTAAAAATGTTTTTGCGTTGTGACCATTAGATTTCATCTGCCAAGGTCTTCGTGCGTTTAATATAACCGAGTAGGGTACGCTAAGGCTGAATATACAAAGTGTTGATGAACATAGCCAAACTCTACCTGCGAATGACCTGTAACACATTGCGCTTTGATTTGATTCTGTTCTCCGACCTCTACTTGAATCGGGAATGTTCATTGTCTTGCAGGGCTCATTCTGTGCATTTTGGGGTAATATATGAATACTATGATATTATATAAAGAGTTTTTCTCCGTAGTAGAAGAAAACAAGTGGTATATAATCTGCATGAATGCTATTTTACTGTACCAAAAGGCGTAGTTTTATTTGCGGGTATGTGTGGACGTAACAATGAGAGTTCAGCGCCCGGTGGCACAGGGGAAAAATATGTCATGGATAAGTTGATCTTCAGATTCCCTTTATTGGAAAGAACATTTTGCACCATATCCGTTTAACTTTGCATAATATACTTTTTAACTTTTCAGGTGAAAGAAATTGATGGCAATACCCGTGCTCACAGAAAATGCCACTGTTGTCAATTGATAATGTGCAGACGTTAGGTTCAATACTGCATTGACATTATCAAAACTTGTAATTTTTTTAAGCATTATATTTGGAGTCCATATTTATGACATTTTTTCCGTTACAACTGCTGATTTATGCTAAAAGGAAGCCCATTCCTAAGTATCAGGATGATTATGCCTCTTGTATTTTCCGTGGATTGCTCGTTCTGACAATTCTCCGCTCGCCTCAGCTATTCTTATTTGTGAAAATTAAAAGTATCTGCTCAGACAGAAGACGTTGAGAAAGTTCTAGTCTTCCAGAGTACACTCTCTTAGATTTGACTCAAATTACTGTCGACAAAATTGGTCCGTAATGAAAAAGTCAAAGTTGAAAGAGAACTTACTTTCTCCGCCCTCAAAGTTCAAGGGTTAATGGAATCTGGCGCAACATGAAGGCCGTAATTGGCAGATCACGCAATGGTTACTTCCGTAGTTTGGTGAAGTCCTGGCTCTTTATATCTTGCATTAATGTCCTGGTACTCTTCGAGGTTCCATTCTGCGCGATGCCAAGTGTTTTTCAAATAAAATGTCTACATACATTTGTCTAAATTTAGATTAAATGGCAGAACATCTTCACGGTGGAGGAGTACAAAAGTTGTGCATTTTCTGATAGAAGCGTGAAAGCTAACACATGTGTATGACACATTAGGTCGCATTCAAACCAAGAGGCAATCTAAGTTAGATCTGTAAATAGCATGACAGATAATTACCTAAACATGGCTACAAAGAATTGTTTGTTGGGAAGAATATTAGGAAAAATCACCGTAAAACCAGTATGTCTGGTCATAATTTCCCCTTAGTTAAATCCAAGAATTGCAGAAATACCAGAGAGTTACCTTTTAATATTACCGTTGGCCCCAGTACAATGTGTGATGGCACCATTTGTCTGCTGATTACTCTAGTATACTCCTGATCTGAATATCATTCTTATGCACAAAGAAAACCCCTGAGTGTCCTGAAATATCATGTCATAATTTCAATGTCTTGAAAGTTATTGAAAATTGTTTTTTTTAGTAGATATATAGTTTAAAGCACCAATATTTCCAATTCCAACCAAGCACTGATAATTCAATTGTGTGTCAAAGTATCTTTAAAGGTTGCTGCATGTATGAAATTTTGCCGTGGAAAGTGCTTCAAGTTCTTGAATTTCAGAGCTGATAGTGTAGGAACCCTTTGAATTTATATTCCTGCACAAAAGGCACAGGTACAATTTTGAAATGGCAAAATGAGTGACATAATTAAAAGTTGGAAACATAACGTTTGACAAAAAACTATATTGAATCATTTCGCCGGTGAAACCGCAATCGTATTTATCGTACACTTTCGTATTTAGTGTTTAAGCTTGTTTCTATAAATGTCAAACTCGTTGAAATTCAATTCATATTCGAGACTGCATTGTTGACCTTGCCTAAAGCATTAACATATCAACGGCCTTTGGACGAACCAATTAAACAGGTGTAATTGTGTTGACCTCTCAACTCAGAAAATCAGGCGTTTTTCCATGTCAACATCAGAGACTCCGCCGGAGAGTATACGATGTGACCCTGATTTGAAAATTCCCCCGTACAAATGTAATATGTATCTGTTAGGAAATAATATTCATAGAGTAAATAGCTGAGATAATATTTTTGTTTGAATCACAAAGTAATAACTCACATATGCTTGCCAACGCTATGAAGAAGACCAAAAAAGAAAGTACTTTCTTTTTAGGACCCGACATTTCCATGGTTGTGATGGTGTATTGATATTTTCATTTGTTTTAATTGCCCTGTGGCGATATACCTGACGTGCACTGACTTTAACATTTTTTGTTTCGTGGCTACATATGTCTACTAAAACATAAATATTGATACCTTTAATTGGGAACTTGACTTACTGAGATGTACTTAGTACAATGTGTGTCTTATTATTGCCTAAACTAACCCGTTATGGGTCATACAAGTCATTCAATATGCAGTACCATGCTGTCTCTGCAAGCCACAAAATTTCTTTAAGTCTCTAAGAAGTCTCAAGAAGAACGTTTCCGTTTCCGTACACCTTTGATGTTTTCAAGGGCTCTTCAAAGCCATACATCGTCTATGATCCGAATAGGCTTTAATGTGTGACCAAGCGGGGAAGAATTTAGGTAAGAGCGTTTGGAAAAATATAACAATCAATGTAATAAATACAGTATCCTATTGCGCATTTGGGTGATATTTTTTTTAATTTAATCAAAGTCTACTCAAACGCAGCTTTAATTATTACATGTTAAGTATACCATGATTTTTAAGAAAATCATGCAATGGAGATAGATTTTAGGTCGCTGAGGAGAAGCTCCTTAAACTGTCTCCTGACCTTTATAGGTCGCAAGTAAACATTTTTTACAATTGCCTGGATTTAAAGAGTCAAAATAAACAAAAAATTGGAAGTATGTTTCTTGTTTATATCGACTCCGATGAAAAAAAGGAACCTTACACGTATTGCTTGCAAATATCACTTGAAAATTTTTTCTTCAAGTACAAAAAAATCTGTCTCACAACCTTTGCAATGAAATAACCATTGCAAAAGTTGGTATGTTAGAATTTACCTCCAAATCATTTAAACTGTTAATAGACATAAACTGTCAAAGTGCTGTAGACTTTGATGACACGGCCTTTGAAGATTCTCCAGAGCGGAAACCTATAGCTGTCTATATTAAAGTTATCAAGCAGTAAAGACAAATAGATATCAAATGTGTATACATACCACATCCCTATATATTTACCTTTCTCCTGTAGATGATAACTAGAAATTTGACCATCATACACAGATGCTCCTGTCATAATTCCCGTGTCCATTTAGAACCAGTAAGTTGTGTAAAATTATGATATGTTCGCAAGGATAATGTTACATAATTCATGAGACTTGAAAATGAGACACATGGTCATTTCCACTTCGTCTTAGTTAAAGTCTCAGACAGATCACATATGGACGCATGGGCGAACAAAACAACAGAATTAATATTCCATTATAGTTTCATTACTGTAGGTGAACACATCTACAGAGGAATGCGAGATGCAGGTTTGTGATTGGGCGGTGGTCATTTTTTCGGATATTGGGATTTTGATCATAATTATTTTGGCTGTTGGTTTAGGATGTGACCTGTTACAGTAGAACCTTGTTAATCCGGACACTCTTGCTTGCTATTGAAATGTTCGAATTAATAGAGCTTTGGATTACTCAATTATCATATCTTGGGATAGAGAATTCAGTTTCTGGTAAAATATGATCAGATATAAGCATTCAGATTACTGAAGTTTATATGAATGATGTTCCACTGTATCTATGGTATATGGCTTTGGGTCACATTGACTTACGTTTTGTGCTCCAACAATTGTATATTTTGCATTCTGTTGGATGCATGGAATTCAAACATGAAAGACAAAAATGACTACATTCCATGTGGATTCTCCTTCTTAATTAATCCATGACAGGTAGATGTCCCAAATTCCCACTCTGATGGTATACCAGAAAGTATTTGATCAATTAGGCAGTTTTGCTCAAACTTGGAGAGAATCTTCTATGCAACGATTTCTATGGTTTCAATGTGTACACGAATACATACTATCCGGTGGGTGAGGTCAATTTGGTTTCAATTTCAACATTTCCTTTTCTCTGTAAGTCAGCAAGTACCAGACCTTTGGCAGCTATTAAGTTAATTTACGGTAGTTTCTATTTGACTTTTATCTTGTTCTCAATGCTCTCTACCTGCATTGTAGCCCAGTAGACCCGTTAAATAAACGAGGGGCAACACTGACGTACTTTGGAGCTGCAACCTGAGTTAAGCAGATCCGATCACCTGATGAGTTATTTTCGATGATTTCAATCGCTACAAAAAGCAATCAGTCGGTTATATCAGGGTTCGTTACGGTATACATTATTCACGCGTTTTCCATTTCGTCCAGGTGATAGATGCTAAGGGCTACCGGTTTAAGACCCCATGTTGTTCCGTTGTCAAAAGATAAATTCACCTAAGGCTGAAGTTACAAAGTGCAACATGTTCACTTACACTTGTGGGAGTTTTCCTGTTTCGTGTTGAAATGCTCCTCCCGCAAATAAGTAGCCGGTGTCAACAGGCGTGCTATCGTCAGTTGACGACGCAAGAAGGATACAGCCTGGCCAAATATCCACAGATTTTGATCTACGTTTGCTGGACATCGGGTTCATAAGCGGGGAGAAGCCTACGTAACACATTGACATCCAGTCTACGAATAGGAACGTAGATAATTGAATATTCTGACTATGAGAGGCATTGAACAGACACTTATTTTCTTCTACCAATCCACCAAAAGCTTGACCGGAAAGGAAAGAAGTACAACCTGCAAACTGACTTAGCACCAAACTTTTCAAGTTCTTGAAAATCTTGAAATTCATAGGGAAGGAACGAGAGGCAGCCGCAAGGTTGGCCGAAACTCAAAAGATCTGGTAGAAACTCAAAAGACCTGCGAACGTGGACAATGGCAAACATAACGGGGAAAAGTAATTGTTCCCGAAGGGTAGGGAACTGTTCCAGTCAAAACTTCTAACTTTGTGCATTTCCTGTACACCATAAAAGCACAACAAAGCACTACACAGCTGAATGCACAAAGTTTACCAAAGTGCCTATCAAAGGCAAATATGAAGCTCTAAAACAGTGAATGGCAAGATGGGCACAGATATTTATGCACAGCTTATATCCATAGTGTTTGGACCTGTTCCAGTTGGGAGACTTTGGATGCCAATTGGTAGGCTCGAACCATGAAGTCAGTACCCAGTAGGCCCATAATTATTAGACATTACGTAGCCAGTAAGCATAAATGTAGGTAGGACACTAGGTGTGTGATGCCGGAGTAAGCTGAGTAAAACGTGGGTCTTGATATGATGCTGGCATCCTATGCTTATAAGAGATGGATTATTGCTGGTCAAGGAGGTGTTGGTCGCAGGTGGGGCATCATAATACATAGGCCTGCTACTAGTAGCATGTTGTTGGTGGACCAAACCATTCTGCTTTCATCAACTGTATTTGTAGACATACATGTGGATGGCCTGATCATAGTTGTTGCTGCGAATCTTGTCACTTGGGAAGCTGGGACATTTGTTGTCACTGGGACAGTTGACGATGCTGGGACGCTTGATGTCACTGAACAACTCGTCGAGGTATGGATGTAGGTCCCGTAATTTTCAAGTTCACTCCCTTCCTTTTTTGATCAGCGTTTGATATCAAATCATCCACTGCCTCTTGTTCATCTGCAGATCGTGCCTGTCGCTAAACTGACTTTGCTATGTGACAAAACATTTCATTCAGGATTGCCTACATTTGACCTCTGTCAGATTTCAAGGTCACAGGTTCAGGGGTTTGTGACAGTAATCCAGTATCCACCTGGACTACTACAGGCTTTAGCCTTTTAATGTCCATATTAAGCCTATCACACACAGTGGTTGCAGATATATTGTCTTTAATGCTTTGGTCAGCTTGTTTGATGTCATTGAATTGTACTTGCCATCCTGTCGTGTGTTTTTTTTTTAATGCTTGCCATGTAAGTGCTTGACCATTGACCACGTGACTATATGGTGGGTTTCCATGTCCACTTGGGACAAAGGTACTTGATATTTCTCATTTCTTTTACATAAAATATCTATGGAATTTCTCCAGAGCAGTCAATAAGTTTGGTAAAATGCTCATATCTAATCACGACGAGCAATACCAATCTTTCGCTTGGCTCCTGATGTTCCAGTTGACTCGGCCCTCCTTCTTCTACGATGGTTCATATATTCTGCAATAATTGTTCACAGATTTAATCTTTGCCTCCCTTCGGTGCATTATTTCCAGCCTTTGTGTGACAAGGCCCCTTAAAACTACTGCTTTTACAAGTTACTTGACATGAAATCCATACCATTCACTGGGAACGTAAAAACACATGACAAGTCTTGATTGAGGTCACTAGCGTTTGACGCCATTTTACTAGAACCTTGGTCATCCATTGTTGTTTTTTTAACGCCTACAATAGACACGTGAGTTAACTTTGTTGCGTGGTTCATTACAAAAAAAAAACAACAAAACAATAATAAAATTCATAGCATATTAAACTTATCTGGCGCATGGGGATCACAGGAATCCCTTCAAGATTATTTATCATTTCTTTTCATTATTGGGCACAGTTCCGGGAAATAATGAATAAAATGTGATGAGAAACATAGTACATCATGGCTCAATGTGACATATTTACAACATCTGTATCATTCGATCATGAAATGACCATTTGGTATCACATGGGTAATTAAAATGAATTTTCGTGTCACCTTCCTTATCTGTGGATTGAAATTGGAAGTATAGCGAATAAAATAACAGAACAAAAGAATTGATCACTGGGATTTCTTTCAATCATGAGATCACAATTTTTGTGAGCATCTCAGAGAAATAGAAATTGCCTTTCAACTTGAACATGCGAACTTAAGTATGCAGAACATGTGTAAAAAGTTTGATGCTTTTATCATAAAGTGCAACACTGTGTAAAAACCCTCACACATTTACCAGACTTCCGGTACACAAAGACATAAGTAAAAAAAGAAAATTAAAAGCCCACAGGACCAGACATGTTTCAAGCCTGGGTGAAGACAGCTGCTTTGCCGGAACAGATTCAGTCAAGGTCCTTAAGAAAGAAAAAATACATGTGCAGAATGGATGTTGAATGCACGTCGCACAAGGGGGAATTGTAGCAGCCAAAGTTTGTAAATATTGGCGAGGCAGCGCCGTATATTATTTTGTCTGCTATAAAACTAAGGTTCCGTTTTTATGCATGGCAATGAAAATATAGTGCACTCAAAGAATACTCCATTACATGAGGGATGACAGACTTTAGACATTCCTGAATGACGGTACTAATGTAAAGAGTGAATTACATCATCGAGAAAACTTTTTTTTAGATATATTGATTGTAATTAGAATTTTTTAAACATTGTGAGCAGATCATTGGATTAGACACTGGAAGCAGAGATTATTAAATGCCTCCCACAAACAGAATGCCATACAGGTAAATGATAAATCGTTTGCTTGGATTTTGAGACTTTGTTTAGACAAACCCACCCCAAGCAAACGACAAAACATATCGATGTAGCACTGATACGTCCGACACAGAATAGCATTTTGGACTCCATAAATGTTCATGGCACGATGACGCATATTATCTCTGCAGCGACTAACATTTTGTTTAAGATAAGAGGCCGCAAACGTCCTGTCTGGATGAACATCTGTTGTAAAAACCAACGGACTTCCAACCAATAAACAGTGGCTGATTCCATGGAAAAGTTTATGAATCTTTCCTTGTATATGTCAGTAATTCTGACGGGGGATGGTCCTGCAAGGTAATAACAAAGTATCGTTCAATCATAGACGCCATACTTTTAACATTGTTATTAATTTCTAGAGAGTAATCAACGATTAACTCTTCACTGACACAATATCCAATCGAAAGGCTGCAGGTGTTTAATGGTGGCATACTGTAAACTATTGTTTATTGTGAAATTCATGTTCCTGTTTTAATTTCTTGCATCATTTACAGTACAAAGAACTAGCAAAAATGACGACACACAACTGCTTTTGTCTTTATTATCTTCCAAAGGGCAAAATTATACTTGCGAAGTATGATTGATGATTTAGTTTTGAGGTTAAATGAGTTTAAAATGCTTAATATATTTGGACTGTAAGTTATTTCTTTTTTTTTTCTTCTTCTTCTTCTTTTTTTTTTTTTTTTTTTGCAATGTCATGGATAAGTACAAACTGATAATTACTTGTCATTAACGCAGGACTCTGATTGCGTATAATATATAGCCTGCCAGAACCAGAGTCTGAGGTTTACCAGCAAAGCCCAAGTGTATCCCGGGTGTTAACTGTACTTGGGTTTTGCTCAATTAGAAAAGACTTTTTTTGTGGTGGCAACACATTGTTGCATGGGGTTGGTCACTTTTCAAAAGGCGCTGTTCAGTCGACATAAGTGATGTGAGAAACTTACGCAATGCCAAATTTTGACTGAGTCAACAGCTTTCCTCTGAGTCAAGAGCCTTCCACTGTGTTCTTTGGGCACACTGTGCCAAGACAGCACAAGAGAAAATTGTTGACATTCTTTTGCTGTCTAGGATTTTTGGCATGCTGGTACATGAATCGAAAGTCGGTTTGCAAAAAATTTGAATCTAGTATCCTTGTGAAAATTCAAATCTATCAAATTTAATGGAAGTCGGCACCAAAAGAGTTGAAGTATACTTTCCTGCCAGTGTAATGCTGACAAATCACTCAGGGCCAATGACTTTATCCACATCCAACACTGCCGGGCTTTCCTGTGCAGTTGTGATGCACCACCGTAGGTTATGGACTCTTTTGTAAGTGTGGAAGAATTGTCATTGGATATTATCAGCGACACTTGCAATGCACCAGTGAAACCTTAAGTCACAAGAGTTCAGTACGTCATCTGGTCACCTGAACAGTTGCTATCAATATTTTTCAACAAGCCATAAAATTTGGAATAAAACCTAAAGCAAAGGATGATTGGTAGCTGTTAATAGATTTGCGCTGGAAAAAATAGGGGAGATTGACGCGCCCACCCAACTTGTTCATACATCTGACTGTAAAACACATACCAACAGCCTGTTCATGGCTATACTTTCAAAGACATTAATATAAAGCATACGCCTCACAAAATGGTCGATCTAATGGAGTGTCACTGAAGATTTGATCAAACCCACGTGGCACCTAAACTGTGAAATGATTTTCAAAACATTTAGCAAAATTCGACGGCATAAAATTATGCATGTAGCTTTACACAAAACATAAAATATTGAAACAACGAAGTTGTTCTTGGCCTTTTTAGTTATTTTTTTATGGTAAGTAAGCACGAGACACAAATTGTCGTACATATACGTCAATCTACTTAATTTATATGCTTATTGTCTACAACAGGCCAGCTTCTTACTTTGTAGGCTCACAGCAAATATGAATACCGGTATGTATGTAACCTTGAAGGAAGTAACGCTGATGTATCAGAATGTAAATTTTTCCAATAGAAAATTATACTTAAGACTGGTAAATATTGATTAATCATATACATATTATCCTTTAGCTTGTGTCATAGTGTACTGAATGGACCCTTCATGGTAGCAGTTTTCAAAAAGTGACGAGAGTAACTTTGTCGTAGAACCATCTCGCATAGAAGTCGAGTTCCTACACATGTTCTTTCGACCTGGTACACTTTATCTCTCAGTACAATATGCTTTCCCAAACTGAAAATATATTCTAAAACCTGAACGTTAAAAAACGGCTGGATGAAAGATAAACATTGTGCTCTTCTGGTTCTGGCTTCCGAGCGGGTATATGCATATCTATATATTTCGTTTCCTCGGATTTGTTTGCATTCGATTTCCCACATACTTTCCCATTACGATTAGAAGCGATACCTGGGTATATAGTTGCCATGAACACCCAACACACAGGTTGATTGATCCAAAATATGAAAGTGTGAAAAACATGCATACAAACAATTAAATACCCGTTATATTTACTTATTGCATGTGCGAATTAAAAAGGTGCATGGTTGTTCTTACTGCAGTTTGTTTTTTGTACCTATATTTCCATAGAAATATATGTTGCTTGTGGTTCTCAAATAAAACATGCCTGGATTAGCCCTCCACATGGTCAATCTTTACTTTCTTTTCAACATCTAAATTAGATAATGTCGCCAATTTTCTGTCTCTTATTTCTCGCATTTTACTTTTCTCACTAGCAACGACTTCAACCGACGTATTTTTTGTCTGTTGTTTCTTGTATTTTACTTTTCTCACTAACAACGACTTCAACCGACGTATTGTGCCACACCTCTAATCACCAAACGTACGGATAAAGTTCCAATTGATGCTACAGGTGTTGACTTCGACTTGCTTACTGACACTTCTTGTGTAATTCACGGTGCAATAGCCAGTCATTTATGAGGATTTCTTTAACTCGTTCACTGCCACATTTTCGGCTGAGTCAATAGCTTTCTTCGGCGCGCTTTGGGCGCATTCTGCCAAAAGCGCACCGAGGATAACTGTTGACCTGGACTACTGTATTCCATATAACTAAAGGCATGCTGGTACTTGACTGAAAGATCTTTTTCAAGAAACATGAATCTATATCAAATTCAGGGCAGTTCGATTTCAGTGGTTCGACCCAAGTCTAAGTTGGCACTGAAAGAGTTAATAACATGAGCGCACCACGGGTTTGTCACTAGCTGCACTGTAATTACCTCAATTATATCAATTTGATACCAGTAATTAAACCGGATGCTCTTACTATTAGAGCTCTAACAGGTACTAGATTCAGCTCCAAAGACTTTAATCCTGAAGTAATGAATTATATTAGTGCGAGCTCAAAATATCCTCCGTGACATATATAATAAAATCTCTTCATGAATGTGTCCTAGGTTATATTTTACAAAACACATTTTCCTGATGATAATTTTAGGATAACACCAGTCATCGTTTAATGGACAAGAACATTGATCCAGTAATCTGAAAGTAGAAAGTATATGCTATTATTAGAAAATATCAAACTAAGAAATTATACGAATATAAGGAAACATAGTAAAGACCAATTAAAATATTCATCAGCATCATTTGAAGTTATTGAAAGTGTCTCTACTGAGGTGAATGGTGGCATTCAAGTAAATCAGTTCATAAACTAGTCCATGTAATTTCACAAGGTCTTGTCATCATATGGAAGAACTTATGTTATATTACTTATTTATTATTATTTCAGACTTTTACATTCTTGCAATTCCAGTGGGTTGTCTTTACCAAAGACCAAGTAAAGACAAGCAGCCGCCATCACAAAAAGCGTGTTCAGGAGATAGGACTGGGATATCATCATCATCATCATCATCATCATCATCATCATCATCATCATCATCATCATCATCATCATCATCATCATCATCATCATCATCATCATCATCATCATCATCATCATCATCATCATCATCATCATCATCATTATTATTGGTTCAGAACTTCATAGAGGATCGGCCCTGTTGCACGTGCCTGTTTAATTGAAAACAAACCCAGTCCAAGTACCAAAAGTAAGAAAATCCTCACAGTGGAGTATGCCAGCTGCACTATTCTGCCAGGAGGCAGCACTGGCTTCCTGTGTCACATTATATTTCTAACAATAATTCAAGCAGAGCTTGTTTATTTCTCGTATGTGTCTGTACTTGTTCGCTGGCTAATCATAGTTTCGTTAATAAAAAATGGACAGTGATGTTAACCAAAATGTTATACACGGCCTGTACAGTTCCTGGACGTTGATACATAAATTGTAAAAGACATTTACTGTATTAACACTTTTAGATATACTACGTGCATATTTAATGTACACAATTGTAGTCGAAACAACAACAACAAACAAACAAATAAAACAAAACAAAACAAAAAAAAAAATAAACAAACAAAAACAAAACGAAACAACGCCAGGATACTATTGTAACCTGCTTATCATACAATTACGTTTGGATACGAAGGGGCCAAGCTGTGGAATACTGTACCACTTTCCATGAAGGAAGCCACAATACTCTCTCAATTCAAAAGACTTGCATATGCATGGCTTGGCCCCACATGTTCATGTTCCATATGTGTCTTATGTCAGAGCAGGAATTACATTACTTCTGTTTACCTTAAAATGACCAGCTGTGTCATGTCTTACCCATTTGTGATATAGCTTTTAATCTAGATTGTCCTCGGTACTGCCTTTGGCTTTAGTACTGTACCTGTACAGCACTAGCTTGCATGGTAATGACTGCTTATACTACAGACATAGACATGGCTTCTACATATTGTTATATATATATATATATATATATATATATATATATATATATATATATATATATATATTAATTTGCATGGTCGGATAATAGTGCATCGGCGCTAATGTTACCCGATTTTTGTAAACTCGACCTGAAATAAAGTTTATTATATTATTATAGAATATAAAGCCAGCAAATGACAAGTGCACCGATGCCCTTTTGTTAAATTAAATACAGCAAGCCCCCGACAAATCTGCAATCTCTCGCTTTTTTTTTTTTTTTTTTGTTGTATGCAAAAGAATGCATGTCACTTCGACTTAGCCAAAAGATTGCTGTTGCGAGACACCATACCGGATTATGGAAATACAGCTGACACCAACCAACCAACCAACCAATCATCACTCAGTCAGTCAGTCTACTAGTCAATCAACAAGATCAAGTATTGCATAGAAATACGTATTCCCCAACTACTGACAATTTTACCAAATCTTAGTCAAACGTTAAACGAAAATGTATCTGGGCGTGACCTATGTTGTGATATATTGTGGGTCATCCTGGTCTAATTTTAAGGTAACAGGGTTACCTTTGTGAAATTGGTTACAGACTGGCTATGTTAGTAATGGTGGACCTTAGGACGGTAGTTACTAGTAAACATTAATGGGGAAGTGTGTTTGGGGTGTCTATGATGTGCCCAGACACCTAAGCTGGTAGTTTTAGGCGTTCCCGTACAGGAAAATATGGCCCGAATAAGGGGGTGAAAGGTCAAGGTTACATTGACCTAATTCTGGTGCGCGACATACCCCAACCAATGAAAAGTTCACATACCATATTTAGTAGGTGTTAGTGTTATGGTAATGGAAATAAGGCTCAGGCAATCCGACAATCAATCTACTTAGTTTAAACGTATTTATTTAAACTAAATAGATTGATCAATCAATCTATCTATGCATCTATCTATCTATTTATCTTCTTATCTATCTATCTATCTATCTATCTATCTATCTATCTATCTATCTATCTATCTATCTATCTATCTATCTGTTTGTCTGTCTGTCTGTCTATCTATATATCTATATCTATCTATCTGTGTATCTATCTATCCATGCATCTGTCGGTCCATCCGTCTCTTTGTTAGAATATATATATATATATATATATATATATATATATATATATATATATATATATATATATATATATATATATATATATGTAGCCATTTATGTAAAAATGCGAATGTGGAAGAATGCTGGCTTACCTGTTCTAATGTAGAGATTGGTAACATGTCAAGAAAATATTCATTTATTTTTTTATTAAAGAATTTGAAACGCTTGGTACAATATTTATATTGCCATAAATAACAGGATTAGTAATGTTGTGGTGGGTAGACAAACGACTACTATTTGATATACAATGACACTGGTGCGTCAGTTGTGGCTCCATTGGCCTCCAAAATATCGTAGTCTTCCATAAGGCGTGGCACACTTCAGGCCGTAAGTCTGTAGCAAAGGCGATCTTCAGAGGAATCTGCAGCAAATACGGTCTTTAAGGTAGCGGCGGGGATTGAGCCTCGCGCAGCGGTCCCGCGACTTTGACGTTGCATAGATGAACTATGTTTCACATTTCACCCACAAAACCATACATTTTATTAATTGTTCAGACATCTAGATTTGTTAGAAAGAAGATTTATATCGATACGATAATTTTCAAGGGTTTTATACGCCCGTTTACAAGAGGGTATCAGATTTGACATTTTGTCAGCATTTCTTTAAAAATAATCGATGCAAAAGTGTATTACCTATGTAAAATTAAAGTATAGACCAATATGCAGGAACCGTATTTTTTGTTTACAAATAAAATACATAATAACAGAATTATCGAATTCTTTGATCATCATTTTAAACTTCAGCAGTAAATTCATTTTGTGGGCTACAAAAGTCTTGGAAGGGGACATCTGACGGCAAAACAAAAAAAACGGTTCCCAGATAATATATTTATCTTTCAAAAGACGATTATTTGAAGCAGATCGATCAATTAGCTTTTTATTGACGCTGTCCACAAAATTGATTCATAAGCAGAAAATTTCATTCCGAGAAATCGCCGTTGAAAGATTTGAGGCCCTTTTTTCGCACATTGTTGGCCATAATGACAATACAGCTTTCCAAATTCGGCCCGTTTTGGTCCCAGTACTTCGAAGAAATGTCAATCAACATCTTTGATGTGTAGTTTCCAACATACAATGATGTTTATTGGCTTAAAAAAGCAGTTTTTTACCCGAATGACATCAAATGCAGCCACACTTGAAAGCTTGTCACTCGGGTTTCCACGTGAATGGGACAGCTTCAAAGGGGGATTCGAAAGCGGATTAGCCACGTGACCCGAAGGTGGCATCACCTTGACCCTAGCAACATTGTTTGCATATGGCGCCGCTTGAACAAACGGGTTGCAGTTTCACAGCTTGCTCTACTCAGAAGGAGCCCGGTAGGCAGGAGTTGCTCACTCACTTCTCATCACCTTGGATCAAAGAACAACATGGCTTTATTAACGGCATGGATGGGACATTCGCCATTCAGTGTATTGGACTACTTGCGACCTTACCGAAAAGAAAGTTGGAAAAATCGACATGCCACGATCACGGAAGAAAAGGAAGCAGATGGATGACAATGTGAAAAAAAGTATTGACGACCAGGAATATGGATAGGACTGAGTCCGAGGGTAAATCGGACTTCAGCACAGTCACCGACTTCGATGTAGCTTATAAATGCTAGATAGGCGGTCAACATGAATGATCGTGACGTAACATTTAAGACAATAGTCCTGTTACTGATAAACAAACACTCCCAGGATAAATTATACTTCAAAGAAGAAACAAAACAAAAAACAAAAACAAAAACAAAAAAACAAAACCCAAAGCGAATGTTTCATATGTGTTGAGAATCAATTAGTTTCAACGTTGTATTGGTGATGAAACTGTATTGCTAGATTGAAAAACCTAATCCATTGATTTGCTGAAGTAGTCTTTGATCAGACCCTGACGGTTACATAGATCAATATTAGTTATAAAGCACCAGACCACGCTCAGATGTAAGGTGATGACGCTACCCTTCGTGCGCAAGGGTAAAACTTTCTTGCCTGCTAAGACGGACTGTGTTTGCTTGCCTGGCGACATGCACTTCAAGCGCAATTTAACAATTACACAGAGCGAGTCTGTCTGGCAGTCAAGAAAGTTTCCAATTCCCACAAAATTGAGAAAGGGATGGGCATCGTGAGGCAGTGTGTTCTTCGTGGCCTTGGCTTGTGCGCTTTTTTTGTTTTGTTTTTTTTTTTTTTCTTTTTTTTTTTGTTTGTTTTGTTTTTTGTTTGTTTTTGTTTTGTTTTGTTTTTGTTCTTGCCGGGAGCACAATAGAATACGCCAAGCCTATTTCATTGGTTCCTCCACATATTAGCGCCTTCCTTGTGATAAAGAATGCCATTCACTTTGCCACGTTTTTCTCGCGTATTGCCATTCGAAACCTTGCCACTCATGTCACATATTTTTTATTTTGTGGAGATAACTAGCCCACTGAAAGATAGTTGGCTCACCCTTGAACTGCAATAAACTGATCGAGACACAAAACCGAAACTTCCTGATGGGTGGGTGCGGGCGAGTGGTATCGGAACATGCCGCGCACAGTGAGACAAAATACTTTTATGTGACCGATCAACCAGCTAAAAGCAGAGTGCAGAGTCGCTTTTCGCAGTCATTTAACAGTAATCTGATTATTTTATCCCCCTGATGGTCAAATTTTTAAAGCTTTTTTTTCTGTCCCCTCGCTCAGTGTACTTCGAAACACCCCCGTATGAAGTGGGCAAGTCCGTGCACGTGCAATGTGCCAGTCTTCCAGTTCCACAAAATGGGACAGCGCTACAGACGATACCAGTTTTAGTGGAGGCGTGTGCTTCATATAAATTTACTTCAAGGTTAACATTTAATGCTATTCACCGTTTCACATTCAGGTAAACGGACATATAATTATTGAAGGCAGATATAATTTTATTTACGCTGAATCGAATCCCCGCTTTTATAGTTTGCGGCATATTTATAGCCAAGTGGTCCAGTGTTAGGATTCCTCGATCGTCATGCGTATTTTTTGCCAGTAAACATTAAAAGCAAATTGGTCTTGGATAGGGCAAGACTGTAGAAAGGGTTGTAAGCCTTTATGATGTATACAATGCCATGATTCTTAGTAACGATTTACGCATAGGTTGAAATCGCCTTCATTGAAAACACACTGAGGCTCACGTCCATCGCCAGGTGCCGTTTTGACAATCGTCACCTTTTATCGTCCCTTACTTTTTAATTTTTTTTTATCACACCGAGAAGGAAAACATGAGCCCATCGATTTAATTATCTACATGGCCATTTGGTCACCACAACAAACCCATTAATCTGTCCTAATCTTGTCAAGCAGTTTATACAAGAATTGGTAGGAGCGCACCTCAAAATGTCACAGTTGGTCGCTTGTCGTTGCTACGGTCCTGGATTGTGGAAAGCAGCCGACTGCTATCCAAACTTTGGCGGACTAATTAGCATACATTTGTAAACAGACATGCTCATGCTGCAGCCGGCTAAAACATGGTCATGTTTTTTCCCTTTTTTATCACATAAATTTTGCTTTTTTAGTAATCATGTTTGGTGACAAGAAAGTTAAAGTGCCAAACTTTACGGAAATGGAAAAAACTCATTTTCTGTCGGGTCACGATTTTGCCGTTATAGCTCAATCCCCGCCGCTACCTTAAGTCTGGCTCTGTAGCAATGATGAACCTTTAAATGTGGTTTCATAGCAATGGGCAGGCTTGTAGAACGGCTATGGCAACTGACGGTCTTGACGAGTTACTCCATAACAGTAAAGATCTTTAAGACTAGCTTTAAAGCAATGATGGTCTTGAACACTAATTCTACAGCAATAGCAACACATAAGAATAGCTGTGTCGTAATGGCGTTATTTGAAAGTTTTCTTGCATGAAGAGAAAGCCTTTTTAAAAGTTCTCCAATAGCAATGGCGAGCTTTTGCTTTCACTCTGATTGCCTTTCGAGGAAAACTTTTTTTTTTTAATAAAGAAACATAGGAAGTTTCATTTCAATCAATGCCAGGTGCAGGAATAGCTCTGTATGGAGATCCTTAATTCAAAGAATTGCCCTCATCCCTAGCCGTCGCTTGTATATGAAAAAGGTGGCTTGCACTGCAAAAATGAGAAGAACGTGTTTCATTTAGTTTCATAAACAGAGGTATCGAAATATAAATATTTATATGTTGGGATATCTTGTGCCTCTTGCTTCTACGTTTTTGAGATGCAGAGGGATTACGGTGGTCTTAGGCGTTCCATTTAACGGTCTTTCAGTAATAGAAATACTGGTACATTTCCGGGGATAACATTGCCTACTGTCCACGCAGTGTTGTCACATCTCCCACGTGACCAACACATACCGGGTGTCACGTGTGCTTTGCCGCTCATTAAACTCAATACAATCCTTACTTGACTCGAAGGATAACTGCAAAAGCTTTAAGGTTTAATCCGGGACCTAGACCCTTTTACGCTGAATACCAATTCATCACATAGACCAAAACACAGTATATGCAGACGTTTAAAAGGAGATATTGTAACTGTATGGTGACTCCCCGTTTATACGCATGCGGATATAGTCTGTTCTGATAGTTTGGCTTGGAATCAGTCATCTTGACCAGAAATGTGTACAAAAGGTGCTGTCAGTTTGATGTCATTAATCATAATAGAGAGGCGGGGACATAATTCGATGTGGTAAAAACACAAGTTTATCTTAGTTCATATTTTTATGCGACTATAATTCACATATCATAGACATTCTTACCATTTTGTACATCTTCGTACCGCTAGGTGGCGGGTGGATATAGCGTAAACACATTCAGTTGCGTAACATTTTCTCGGGATTTTGAAACCCGCACAGTAGCAGAAGCCTTCGAACCCGTGAGGAAAGCGTCGGCGCAGGATTCAGGATCATGTATGTTTTTGCAACTTCACGGGGAATCTGCAGTTTAGTTCCCTCTGGCAAAATACCTGATTAAACTCTTCATGAAGATGGACAGCAGTTCTTCCTCTTTATCCCGTTAAGAAGCAATTGACTATTTTCATTCTCATGCGCACTCTTCCTCAATTCCTCAAGGTTGGTCAGACCTCATGCATTGTACCCAGCGGTTGAAAAGGTCTTCCTGCAAATGCAAGAATCCCGAGAAAAGGACTCTGTGCCATATTTGGCTAGTGTAACCTTGAAAAATTAAAAAGGGCGGTATAATAGTTATATAGAAGACAGTAAGCCTATTTTCTTCAAATACGCTATAGAAAAAATAAATGGTCCTTTAAGACAAGATACACCATATATATATATATATATATATATATATATATATATATATATATATATATATATATATATATATATATACATATATATATATATATATATATATATATATATGGTGTATCTTGTCTTAAAGGACCACCCACAGGACCTGTGTAAAATGGTCCTCTTTGACAGTTGGTCCCTTAAGGCAGGTAAAATTAAACTAAAATATGTTAATGGCGATGGTAAGACTGGTCCTTTAGCACAGGGGGTCCCTAAGCAGAAGTGGGCTCATGGGCAGGTTCTACACTATATATATATATATATAGATATATATATATATATATATATATATATATATATATATATATATATACATATGTATATATATATGTATATATATTATATATATATATATATATATATATATATATATATATATATATATATATATTTATATATATACATATATATGCCAATAGTACATGTGGAAACAGGTGAAATTTGGACTGACAAGAGAAGTCAGCATGGATGAAAGTACCATATCATGTGTGGACTCAATAAAGAAATGGTCCACTCACGGAGGTACACATGGTCTTAATCAGAGATTCAGCTGTATTCCTTTCTCTCTTTCTCTTCAAATTAAACACATGACCGATGAACAAAGCAGAGCAACGATATATCACCGAATCTCACAACCATGTAATTTACCTAATTACGTCCGGGCCTCTGGCACTGCAAATTGCCAAGTAGTTCTCTAGCGCCGGAGGTACCGTGCTTCTCCGAAGATATGCCCCAGTGACCTTCTAGTTGGAACTGGACTCTGTGAAGGAAGTATAACGTCACACGGAGAATTTACTCACAAAATTGACATGTTTACGTATAAGTGTGATTTAGGTACTCTGTTGCTTTGCAATTCTATAGTTGTCGATCTGTTAAAATGTTGACTTTGATGTCGTTTAACTAAAGGCCATTCGTTCGTTTCTTCCTTTGCGTATCTATTCAAAATACCGTGTGGTCTGTTCAGAATATATGTGTAGATACGGGTTAAAGGAAGGAAAAACACTTGAACGTCAAGCTTTTGACTTCATCCACCTAAAATAGTCCTCTAATGATTAACTTAACATGATGCACTTGTGTAAAATACATGTAATCACAAGCCAATCAACTCAGGAAGTGTACGCTGTTCCTTCCGTCGATGATGTCGTCCACTGGAAGGGACCATTGCAAATTTGCAATCATTGTAGTGTTATGAGAGTAATATAAAAGCCAGGACTATCAATCAGGTCAAACACAGCAGGGCTTCTAATCCCAGCAGTCACGTGCACTAGCAGTAGGTGTCACTTGCTTCCTAGTCTACCCCAAAGTTACTGTTCTGCCAACTCGGATGGATGGCCTCTCGTTGACCTTTGGCCTCCGTCTTGCTTAACTGTCCACCTAAGTATAATTCGGGGAATTGGTTTGCCTTTATCAGAATTCAATCTTTCGTCGCTTCTCATAACAAAAATCAAGTGGGAACCTTACAACCTCCAAGAGTGGGCAAGGCAGACCCACAACGACCAGCAGCCGAGGCATTGGCGTCATTACATTCCAGGCAGTTATGGGGGAGGGGGGGGAGAAGGTAGGGTGACAAAAGAACCAATCCGCTCCTTGCATGCCACAAAACAGCTTCGTGCTATTGCAAAATTGATGCGCGTCAAACAGAATTATAGTGATGAACCGAGCCAGCTGCCATGGCAACACACTCTGTATATATAATACAAACGCTCATTCTCAAAATGATTCAACTTCTGTTTTTGTTAATTTATTGGCCATGGACTTGGCATTGCGGCTTTCGTTTGATATAATTAGGGTGATCGTGTATATTTTTGTCGGCCATTGGGCTCAATGAATAATGAGCACTTTTTCCATGCTGGCTTCGATCATTAGACGTCATAGGGGAGGGGGCCATTCCAATGGGACTTGTAGATTAGACGTTTCATGATAAAGCATGCCCCCCAGGTCAACGGCTTTCCTTAGTGTGGGTTCGGTGCATCGCGCCCAAGCCTCACTAAGAGAAGCCATTGTCAACATGTAGCGTACTCGGCCTCCATGTTGATATGACCTCAAAGCTACTAGGCCATAATGACCCCTGTTAGTCCCTCCATTTAGCCCTTGGGACAAAATAAATGAGTGAGCTCAGATATCACAAGGATAACCTCATAAGTCGCTGAATACTTGAATTAAAGTTTCAGGACAATTGGATTATTTACAGAGGGTTCACCGGAATAAAACACGAATGTATAGCTGGAGTCGATATGTGCCTCAGACAACAGTGAAATTATTTTCTTGTAGCAACTTGTATAATATTTCATTAATAAAATGTGTGATGTTACATTGGGCGTATTCGGTGTCTGAAGTCAATAAATCCCATCACAAATATTGACTATCATTTCAAGTGTGTTCTTGTTTGTTTGTTTTCTTTTTCTTTTCCTTTTGTTTTTATTTTGATTGATTGCTGTTGTCTTGTTCATGCAAGAGTGTAATTCATGTGATATTGATATCGATAAATGATATTTCCTATGCAGTTCGTTAAGATAATGAATCTCTTTGGGTGATGTATCCCCATTCCGGTACTATTCATGGATCGAGTATATTAAGACGGGGAATATGAGGGACGATTTATTTTCCGGGAGCTCGTAATTTGACATCAGCTAGAGCGTTTAACACTTTAAGGTCAGCTAAAATTTTGAAGACAAATAAACAAGCAAATAAATAGCGCACACACACACACACACACACACACACACACACACATCTTTCCTGTTTTGAGCTCACCTGATGCAATATGTTCATTAAGATAGGCCCCTTGGACTGATAAAGGGACGAGCCCTTTGACTTACGGGTGATGCTGCTCTGAACGCGATGAATAATGGCAACTTTAAGCAAGTCAACTATGCAGAAATAAAATTGTATGAGAGCTTCTGAACGAGCCACATGTTGAAGTAATTTGTATCCACACGTTCGCACGTACATCCATGAAATATATCTGTCATTTTAATGGCCACACTCAAACAGTTGTTCAAGTTCAGGTGGTTGCTGCACTTGTTTACGGGGGTAAGTAATCCATGTGAAGATAGACAGACAGACAGACAGACAGACAGACAGACAGACAGAGGAAGTTTTATCACAAATAATTTACACAACGAGGAATTGCTTCAACATACTCATACAACGGTGCAAAAATGTAGAAAGAGTGGCGTGCTTTATGCAGTTCTCGCTTATTTGGTTGTCATAACCAGTACAAGGGCAAATTATATCCTGTGGCCGTGTTCACAAAGAATGTTATGTGATCCCAACCTTGATCCCAAAGTTAAAATCAATGTGGTTTGGGCCCTAAACTTATTAATCCTTGGCTCATGTTTGATCAAAACTTCAAGGATTAGCCAACATATGCTCTTGGCTACAATAAGAACTTAAGGATTTACACGGTTTTTTTTTTTATTAAATCAATCTTACTTTGATCCAGTATTTAACATTTTGATCCCGGCTTAAAATCTTGATGAAATCAAAATTGATTTAATAAAATGAAAACTTAAATTCCAAAATTCCAATTACAGTGCAGAACATAGTTTAATCAATCCTGCAAGTTTAGATCAACCATGAGACCAACGATTCAGTAGTTCACGGACGAAAGGCACATTGACTTTCATTTACGATTAAACTCTTTGTGAATATGGCCCCTGGGGTGTACCCCGAGGCTAATAATGATTAACTTATAAATTAGCAACTGCTTTTTATCATTTTTTTTATATTATTCATATCAGACGAAGAGCAGTAATATAGTGAATTTGCTTTTTGTGATATGAAGGTTAAAATGAAACTACTCCTATTGCTGCTGACGGGTCTATCAAATTAGGCAGGTAAATAAAGTTTATGTCATATGCTGATAACCTGATTTTATATAAGGGCTAACAAAGCCTCAGTCCTTCTCTAAATTTCAAATATTATCAAGATGATTTGTTCTTTATGCAAGATAAATTGTTAATCCATGAAATGATGTAGAGCTCTACCGTATTTCAGTGTGTAGTATGGAATAGGATTATTGGGCTCACATATTGGGGTTTGTTAAGTTTCTCTTCATATTAAATATATTAATATCATTATTTTATCAATGCACAAGCAAAGCTAAAATGAGACACGAGTGTTCAATTTCTCAACTGTTAATACTTTCTTATGTACATTGCATTTTTTAGACTTATTTTTAGGTAAAAAAACCCGGTAAAATCGAATAATGCATCCATCATGACATATCCATGTGTTAATTTCAGCCAACATCCTTATTTTGTCAGGCGATTTTTAAAGTGAGCGTCGCTTGGATTTGTAAAAAACGACGTTGTTTTTATTCAGCCCACCAATTATCGAATGACGTATTGTCCTTGATTTAAACGACGGTCCTAAAGTTTTTGAATACCACTTTTATATCACCTGTTAAAAAAGCTAAGTCTTATAAGCAACGCATTAGGTCTATCGAATGTCTCTGTCGATTATGAATGCTGTCACGTAAGATCAGATTTGAGAATCAACAGAGAAAATACATTTGCTAAAATGATATTATCAATAAGAGGCTGTACCGCTTGTATATCTGAGTCATTCTACCATATGTTTATCGAATAAATCTGGAATAATCTCCATAAATTGGAGATTGAACGGGAATTTCGAGCGTTATATCATGGATGCATACAAAATCGGCTAGCTGGCGGGAAATAGTCTTAGATTTAATGCTTAGGCGATAAATTTAATAACACTTATCGCTTCAGATTATAAAATGCAGGAGACAATTCAACTGGCAGGGAGAAGAGGTATTGCAATGTCGTGCTTTGCATCAGTTTCATCTAATGTGACATAATTTGATGTCACACTGCACATAAAAATTAGCTACCTCGTTAAAGATCTATTGAATTTGTGCATTCATTTTGATCAAAATTTCAAGGTGAGCGGCTACTTCATTTCGGTTTTAAAATTGGGTAAATAAAGGGTAATACTTTTGGCCGAAACGATATTACTCGCATACCATATACATAGTAGTTACGCTATTTGTAAACATATTAACCCTCTCTGTGCTGGGATAGAAACTGAGTCAACAGTTTCCCTTGGCACGATCTGGATACAATACGCCCAAGGCCCACACAAGGAATGCTGTTGGTATTGACAATTTTCTGTCTCTTTGATAAATGGGCATACCGGTTCTTGAATGAAAAGTCATTTCACGAGGAATTGGCATGAGGGACCGCGATATAATTCAGATTAGACCGACTTCTGTCGCAATTATTTCTAAAGTAGTTTATTGGCAATGATACAGGAATTTAAAACCTAAAATCGACCAATGTTCCGTTATCTAATGACATTTCTTGCTCGCAATATATGCTGCTCCGTTTTTTATCAGTGTTTAAACGAGCTACACATGAGTGGTAAAAAAAAAACACACAGACATAGAAATCTCATTGTAATGACACTCAGATATCAGAAATATTCACTTAACGACACGAGTTTTGAGGGATGTGAAATCAAATTTCTTGACTATTTCACTAATTCATCTGACATGTTCAGACATTTGACACAAATTGCAGAGAGCGGGTTTTGTCATTATAAAAAGGTTTCATCGTATGTTTGAATTCCGCATGTGGCTGGCGGCGGTAGTCTACAACAGTCATAAGCGTGTTGTGCCATTGATTATAAAGACTGCTGTGGACCTCTCTACGCGTAAAGGACTCTGATATAAATTCATGTATGCCCCGTGAAACAGAATCACTATATACAGGTTTAACTGGCACACTTTGCAGCCATTCTATCACTTTTGCAATCAAGACGCCAGGCACGACATGGAAGCATTGAACACCCCCTCTTTGTTGCTTTTTGTTTTCAGAATTGGAAAAGAAGTGCCAGAGAATCAGCCGCAATAATAAAGTCAGAAGGCTACAAAACATGCTGATTCAACATGCTGCATGACCCTAAATTTAAGTATGGATGCAAATTGGCGCCTGCGTCAGTGCTTGCACTTTACTTTCAAACGTTATAAATAAATGATGTAGAGAAGACCTGCCAAAATTGAGTGATTCAGATCGACAGTTTTCACTGACGCGGGTCGGGCGAGTAGGAGACACGCGTATTAATTTTCTGCCAATATCTATAATCTGTTCGCTGGGTAATGGCAATAGTCATCCGCAACGCATATGGGTGGACTCATGAATACACCCGCGATGTTACTACCATTTCTTGAAATACAGAATATCAGTTCAAACAGATAAAAGGTCTGTCTGTATGAAGCACAGTGACCTTTTGGATTAAAAAAAAATTATTACTTTCTTTTTTTCTTTTCCTGAGTCGCTATATTTTGCAACTACAATACATTTTGCCCTCATTGAATAGAGGGATATTTCCGGTCATCTTAGCAGTTCCTTGTTGAGCAATACAGGCTAGAACAACACCACGTTAACATGAAGACGAGAAGAAAGCATTAACGTGGTCTTTGGAAAGGGTGAAATGAGAAATATGATTTAAAAACTGTACCCTATTACCTAGCTTAATATATATAAAATAGTAACATGTGATGATATACTGTACATGTATGTACTATTGTAATTAAAAATCTTTGGAAAGTTCATTTTTGTCTGATTGCATAAGGTAGTTATACTAGTTATGTTGCCCGGTGAATTTTTGTCTTGGATCATGCAACACAGGTCAAAATGTTGGGTCTCATCTCTTACTAGTGATGTCATAAAACCAACTTATACACACATATCTGTTATTGAGATATTGTGGTTTAATTTCCTGATGTATAATCAATTCAGATCCTATTTGCTATTGTAATCGTGTAAAATTTCACAGATTGTATTTCCATATCTATTGTATGGCGCAAAAATATATCTCGTTTGAACGCTCAATTAGCATGCTCTGTATATAGTGTAGCCGGTAGTTTGATTCAATTGCGATGTAATTAAACTTGTTGACTTTCCTGTTGTTTGCTCAAATCCTTAGAGGGTAATGAAGGTATGTTTGAAAATATAGGTAAAAAATGAAACTGCATATTGCCCGAGATGCTGAATTGTACACAACACAGTAATGAATTTCTAGTCAACAGATGACGCCTTTAGCAACACAAATGGTTTCCACAAGAAAAGTTATAATTATGGAGCGTGCGAATGAAAGGTCAATTCAGAAGTTTTTCGTCATCCTATACTTGTTCTACAGCTGATATTTGATCCAAATATATAATACAAAATCTTGTTTGCCACCTTAAGTTCGATTTTTCGTGGTAAGGTGTAATTACTCGCAGCACGGCTACACCGGTTTGTCAGAGCCGCCGCAGGCTTTCAATCTTTTTCGTGATGAGTTGTAGATATGTAAGCGACCTGTCACCTTGCATAAGAAGACGCTCTATAAGAATGAACAAGAGCAGCTCAACTGTGGCAGACTGTCGCCCACAAGGAATACTGTATTGACCATACACGTTGATTTTTCCATTAGGCTTCACGTTCATACTTGCAGGTGAAGTAAGAACCAGATTACGAATACATGCTATAAGAAAGATAGATTCGCAGGTCGGTGACTGTGACATGTTAGCGGCTACTGTGTTCTGTACTTGTCAATCAATTTCTTGACGGATTGAAGTCGGAACAGTGATCACACATTAGGAAAGGAGACAGTAATGAAGCACGAGTATTTGACGTTAAAGCCCCTGCGATTGGCTAATCAGGTTAATATGTTTCACCGCCTGTCGAGGGTCCGGAAAACGTGGATAGAATACGGCAACTCGCTGATGCAGATTTACAGAATTCATCTTGCTGCAGGACAGACGGGCAAGCGGGGCATTGTTGACATCGCAAGGACACATTTGGGAATATATTAAATGCGAACTGTCTGTGGTTTCATTTAAGAAATCTGTAATAGCCGAACTTGAACCAGCAACGCTCCCTTGTGGTTGCTTAGATAACTTCGTGGGAATCACAATCTGTTGGACAATCCATACCTGACTGGATGGACGCTACACAAACCTCTCCAAGCTTGCTTCAAAGTTTGTGTTGTGCCCACGAAGACCTCTTACAATATTAAAGAACCAATGGCAAACAATCGGATACATACAATATATCAAGGCAAAACACAGCCCATCGACAGGGCCATGGCTGTATCATTCATGGAATGACAGACGGTTGTATATAGGTAAGTATAGGTACATCTTTTTCTCTACTCTGAATGGCTTTTTTATGAAACGGGTGTGTAGATTTTTTCATTATGACCATGTTTACACAAACAGGCAATGGGCGCCTTTTGTTTGAATGAATACGGATCGATAATCTTCAGATGCACAAACAGCGAGGCACGTGGATTGCAGATCTGTAATCAACGGTAAACAGTCGAAGTGGATTATGTCTTGAGAATGAATAACTCAGGAAATTATATCCAGGCTCAGGTAGTGAATCATTCTCAGGCAGCCCCGGAAGTGCTGAAGACCACCGCAAAAAGAAAAAAAAGCCACCCGCCGAAAATCAACTTATGCATGTGATGGAACGGATCTTCTTACAGAAATTCAAGGTCATAACTCAGTAAAAATCACTTTAGCATACGATATGAAGGAACAATGAACTTATCCCAAACTAATTAGACTTTTTTCCGAGTAAACACTACCAATATTCGTAATGTATAGTGTACGTACAATTCACTGACATTTTGCGATAGGTTCACTTATCATTCTGAATAAATATACCTACATAGAAATGTGTGTTTGTCATAGCTTATGTTCAAATTGCGAAACATAAATTTATCTCTTTTTTTGTCGGTTGCACATGTCATAAACTATTTCCTGTTGCATTAACGGTTAAAATATACCCAACTTTACCATTTATCTTACAATAAAAGGGTTGCATATGACTGTTACACCATTTTGTGGTCTGAAAATTAGATTTGCCTGCCTTAAAATGATAAGGCTGTAAGGTTTTGCATTCCATTTCAGGTGGTACGTGGGTTATAATTTCCCTAAGGAACGATGATTTTACAGTTAGATACACAAATATGAATCGAGAAAACAGCTTCCAGCAAAAGAAAGTGGAATTCCATCGCAGAGTATATGTGAGAGGAACTCTTTTGCGGTTTGCCTTTTACTCGTAGCCTTTTGGAACTGTTTCGGACCACTTGTATAATGCGAAATCCTGTCTGTTGCGACCATATTTGACGCCCACGTTTGTTTCCATTTCTTTGTAATTTGACCATTAATGTGGCATCCCCTTTTCTACAGTGACAACATTTTTTTGGCTCCCAAGCACGGTCGTAAATAAGCAGTTTCAACTACACTCCTTGTTGGAGACAGGACTGTAAGGGCAATGCTATAACACGATATACTTTGTAGGTACACACATGATTATATATACAATATATATATATATATATATATATATATATATATATATATATATATATATATATATATATATATATATATGTGTGTGTGTGTGTGTGTGTGTATGTGTGTGTGTGTGTGTGTGTGTGTGTGTGTGTGTGTGTGTGTGTGTGTGTGTGTGTGTGACCTCCATATGTCATGGAAGGTTGGTTTGTTTTATCTCAGGTAAGATGCCCTCCATACTCTCTATGCACAGACTTGCATCTCTGCTAGCAGTGTTCAGTGGATACTGTAGTAGTCTCAATTTTTATTCCGCCGATATTCGGCAGCAATATGCCAAATTATACACCATGGCTTTTCATTTTGTCTCTTCATTGTCAGTATACCCGTGTAAAGATGCAAGAATATAATTCTCTCGGTGTACTTTCACTTCCCTTTCTATCTGAAACTCCTGTGTCGATACAATAACAACATGCCCATAAGTTTTACCTACACTTTATCTGACAATTCGGACATGTAATAGTTATACCGATGACAAAACCATTAACACTAGGTCTGCCTACACCTCATCTTATAACTCAGGCCTGTATGTAAAGACACTCCTGGCATACTCATCTGTACAATAATGGGATAACCATTGGGGCTATCTGTGCCGTATCGGATAACGCAAATCTGTGTACTGACACAATTATAAAGCATATTAATGCATGCATTTAGGTTTACTTAAATTGCGCTAAGTATATCTTTATGAGTAAAATTTGTGGGGATTGCGTTTGGGCCTAATTTATTTGGTTCTACATTTATTATGTCTAATAACAGGAAAACAAAGGCTTGTCAAAAGTGACAGTAGAGTACATCAGTTATACGGTATCAGGGACAAGACAAAACCGTCACTCAATGCGCTAATCAACACATTTAGATTAATGTTACAGGAGCTATTTTTCCGAGATGCATCGCACATGGATCTTGGCAGCTGCTTTGCTACATGAGGAAAAACTAAGCCAATGAGATCGATTCCCATATTCAACACATTTGCACAGGCCTGCCTGATGTGTATGTGCCAGTCCAAACTGCAGAGCTTCAGTAAAGTTGCCAGTCCTTGGTGATTGCGACATACGCATAACACCCAGTGGGAATTTCGTGCATCCAGTCAAGACCATATTCCATTTGATTTTTGTTTTGCTTTGGCATGTTTGTTTGCTTTTGTTTTTGTTATTTTCTTCTGTTTTGATTTCTGCTTTGGTTTTTTAATGACACTAAGATTTGCTTCGAATACGAGGTAAATGCACTCACTGGTACAGTATTTAAGGATAGTGTGGTCCTTCACTCTATATATTTCTATAGTTGCCTAAGGATTTTACAACTGTTATTGCCAGTTTTTTTCTTTAAAAAAAGCCATCTGCTTACAGCAATATAGGATAGCAATGGGACTGTATAACCTTCGCATATGTCAGTCAAGCCTTAATGTTCTCTTATACAGTACCATTGATTATGCTTTATCTTCCTTGGTTCTATTTTACATTATAATATTTTACTTCTCACTAGCAAGATCAATAGTCTGCGACATATGGTGTCGATTATATGTAAAGCATTTGAAAAGGACATTTATCCCAATCCAAGACTAGTCAATGCGTGTTTAAACAAGTATTTCTCTGTATGTCACGCCAATGTTCGAAGTATGAAAAGTAACGGCAAACTAGATCTGTCTCAGCGTGCCCGATGGGGAAACTTTGACATCATGACTCTGTCAGAGACATGGTTGGACAATGTTTATCCCAATAGATTATTATTCACACCAGGCTTTCGATGACCATTGTGAAAATATATAGCTAGTGGTCCCTGGAGGGAGGGGTTGCGATTTACGTTCGAAATAATTTACCTGTGCGAGGGAACAGGATTTAAAACCCCGAGAGAACGAATGATTTTGGATTCAAATTCCCATCCGTACATGGACTAGTGTTTTGGGGAGCTTACTATCGGCCCTACTGGCCAATAAGTTTCTCACAGTGATCGTTTTTTTGAAGCGTTTGGAAAATTCCATAATTAGTGGCATGGAGATGAGTCCTAGAATCCTCCTTGTTACTGGTAACTTTAAGGAAAGGTGTCACAGCTGGGAAAGCGAACTTGGCCCACGGCTTATTAACCTTCTAACTTGGCACGATCTGTCTTAACTTATAATGATCAAAAATGTGCAACGAACTTCCTGAAAGTATACTTGACCTTATGACCACTGATTCGCCTGGGTATACTCTAAATTCAGGTATCTTGGCACCTGTTGCCACTTTGGATATTTTTTTTGTGCCATATCGTTATGCCATAATGTTGATGGGTCCATAAAGCGCCAGTTTTGAGGATATAAACGTGCAAATTTAAGTACTTAACCACAGCACTTACAGAAGTACCGTTTAGTATTATTTTTGATATTTGGATGACATAGACATTATCGTTTCTTTTCAGACAGATTTAAAAACAAAATTGATGCATGCGGGCAATTTATTCCTTGCCGTGAATTTCTTATCCACCCAAAAGATAAACCATGGGTCTCCTGTGAAATTAAGAAATTACTGAGACAAAGGAATCGTGCCTGAAAAAGATACAAACGTTCTGCTAGCAAAGAGATGTGCTCTTATGGGCTCCCTTAATTTAAGGCGACTATTCCAGTTATACAAACGCAAACGCAATATTGTAGTTAATGTGCTGAGAAGGTGGACGAGTTCAAAACTTTGACAAAATCCGTTCAGAGCGACACTCAAATGATGTTAATACCAAATGACTAAAGAATCTCGTTGAATGTTTTCTTGGTTCGGAAAGCTACCAAACAGTTCATCCTTTTGTTGCAAATGGTGAGGTTATTACCAGTAACCTTAACAAATGTGCTACTTTCAACAGGTATTTTACCGAACAATGTAAATTCCAACAGGATATTGATCCGATACCGTTACCTGATTTTTCCTTTTGAACTGAAGCACGTTTAGACACACTTCAAATTGATGAGCACAGCGTCTTGAAAATACTCAAGTATCTCAAGATCAGCTCTACAGTTGGCCCGAATGACACTGGAAATGTCCTCTTAAAAATACAACACTTGCAATCTCTTCCTCATCGATACAATTGTTCAGTTACTGTATTTCTACATCCTTTTTTCCTGACCTTTGGAAAAAGTCAAATGTCTGCTCAGTTTTTAAAAAGAATGATGAACAAGTTGAGGAAAATTATAGCCTGATCTCCTTTTTGTGCAGTTTCTTAAGGTTTTAAGGGTATTATCTATATCTTGTATGAGTACTGCACGCGCAATGATTTCCTAAAAATCGGACTTTAAAGCCTATATTTCAACTTTTAATCAGCTTATTAAAATTCCGCATGATAATAAAATGGCCTGGAGCGTAAAAATGGGGCACAAAGGTAATCCTTGATAATTCTAAGGCGTTTGACCATGTCTGGCATGAAGGTCTTATCTTCAAATTGAAACAACTTGGTATGCAAGAAGCGCATTAAGGTCTTTCAAATAGTAAGTTGTTTAACCGATTCCAGGTGGGTGGAAAAGTAGGCCAGTTTTTTGGACTGTCTCCCAATTGAGGCCGGGGTTTCTCAAGGTTTAATCCTCGACCCTCTATTTTTTTTTACATCAACGACATTACTGATAATATATCTTGTGATACAAAACTTTGTGATGATGACACCAATATTGCAGAAATTATAGGAAATCCACATGTTTCTACGAACAAAGATCCATAGTAACCTCAACAAGATTACGTTGTGGGATAGACTTTGAAAAGTTAAATGTAATGCCCGAAAACACATTGCCTTCGCCTCCTCTTACAAACATAGTAAAGCTGATCACCCTCCATGTTCATACTCATTTGGCCATGTTAATCTCTCCGACGTAGGGTGCCCACATCACTCAAATCAGTAACAAGGCGAGTAAATATCTGGCTTTATCATATCCCTCAGATGTCACACGTGGAAATATGACAAATTCCGTTCACGCAATATGTGATGCTCAATGAGCGTCACAACTCACATGCTTCTGTATTGTACAGTTTTCCTGTACAATTTGGAATTCGGTATGTCATATCAGTATAGATTGTGGCGCCACCTACCAAGAAAAATGACCTTCTTTTCTGTGATAAAGATCCACCTGGCAGTGGTGCCTGTGATACACTTACATAGAATAGAGGCACCAATAAATATATGACAATATTTGAATATGCTGTGTGTTTTTTGTAATCAGTAGGTCAATCGAGTTTACATGTATGAATATGATAAACATTATAATGCATGGCCTGTTTCATATCAGTACTCGTATCAGCATTCCGTACTTAGTATTATATTAGTACTCGCCATCGCTAGTCCTAAAATCAAGTTGTCCGTGCTGATACTCACCTCAAGTAAGCAGTCGGTGGCAATCTTGCATGTGTCAAGTCAAGGGTAGTAGCATCAAATGAAACTACATATACAATTTTTATTAATGGTCAACGGTAATGGTAGTCCCAGGAAACAGCATAAGTGAGATAGAAATCATCTTATGGTTAATGACCTTGATTTGGTTAATGACCTCATGGTCATTCAAAGTCAATAGTAACAGCATCGAATAAAACTTCCTGTACAGTTTATTTTTCATGTTTAATAGTAACTGTGGGACTGAAAACACCATTACTAAGATGAAATGCGTTCTGCCAAATTTTCCACATTTTTCCCAAAATGAAGAAATATTAGGGAAGAAAGAGAGAGAGAGAACAACAATAATTTAAATATTCGTTCAAGTTTTTGCAGAATATTCCAATCAAGTTTGAAAAGAATCTGACCAGTAGTTGTGGAGTTAAACGAATCTTTAAACATATTTGTTACGGTATTCCGAAAATAAACTAAGAAAAAGAAAAATAGACGAAAGTTGCTCTTCATAACAAAATTGGTAAGCACTTATCAAATGCAACTTAACACCATGTTTGAATAAGATCTGGCCACTGGTTCTGAAGAGGATAATTAAATAAATTTTGGGAGAATTTGCCAAACAAGGGATAAAAACAACAAAAATGGTTGGAGCATGACGACTCGATAAAATGTACTGCAGACACACACGAGATATATTCAAGTTAATCTGGAGGAAATCTGACATGCGATTTCAAATATATGTATATAAGCTAAAAAGAAAAAAAATCAAATTACCTGATGGACTGCCGACTTCTCAGACAATTTTCTTTTCAGTGATCTATATGTCCGTGCTGGATAAAAAGACACAAATACATATACTATATATATATATATATATATATATATATATATATATATATATATATATATATATATATATATATATATATACATATATATATATATATATATATATATATATATATATATATATATATATATATATATATATATATATATATACATACATACATACATACATTAAGATTTCCTCCTAAAAAATCATAAAAAGTTCCAAATATTACGGGAGCATGACAATTTGGACAAACATGGGAAACACATGCCCAAGGTTCATTGACACCAATTGTGAAGTGAATCTGGCCAATGATTTCGGACAAGTCGAAAATGTGTAATCATCGACGGATTAAAGACGGACGAGGAACGCAGACCCATCCTGTGGGGTTGTCAGTCAGCTGAGTTTGAAAACAGGGATCAGAAGTATCAGCATGTGTTTGACCCTTCTACAAGCTACAGTATGATTACTTCCAGAACAATCTCAGAGACGGTTTTGAAGACAAAACAAGCTTTAATACACAAAAACTGGTGACACATTTGAAGTGCTGCCTGTTGAACAAACTAAGTGTCCCTGTGCAATTTTGAACTAATTGGCGGGGCTGTTTCGGTGAAAAGAAATTTAAAGATTTTGCCTTAAACAGAAGAAAAAAATCCCTAAATCCCTGGAGCATGACCATGTGAGCAAACTCGATAGAGATCTACCTAAGATAGATCGACCCCAAGTTTAAAGTAGATCTGGCAAACGGTTTGAAAAAGTAAAACATGTGAAATGTGAATGAACAGACAAAGGGCGACGGACGATCACAAAAGCTCAGCTGACTGATATGTCAGCTAAGCTAAAAGAAAACTCAAAGTACCTGATGGAATGCAAACTTCTCAGACAATTTTATTTTCAGTGATCTATATGAACTGTTCCCATTGTGGACGCCTTGAGAATGTGACTTTAGTCTAACAATGCCCCTGCAATGGCTTCGGGCCAGTAATGAAGACTTAAAATATAAACAGGCGCGACAGTAGCACATTTTCCGCGTGGTTCTGAATAAAGCACAACCCAATCTTTCTATGCTCCATAGTCGCGCCAGTTACTGCCCATGTCTTAACCCATACCTTAATAAATCACTATTAGCACGTTCGTTGCACATATTTTGGAAGCTCTGGGCTTCAACAGTCAAATTAATTCATCAACTGGTCATCACCGGTAAACCGTCAAGCATGTTACCCTTATTATCCATTATTCTTCGAATACTTTGATAATTTTTCAACTCAGGTGACTTATCAGTCATAACTCATTTGACTTATCAGTATATAGCTAATTTGACATATCAGTCAGCTGAGCTTAACTGATTGTCTTCCGTCCGTCATGGTCCGCCAACAACCTATATTTTCGACCTTCAAATTATTCCAAAAGTTACGGGACCATTTTCGTCTCTCTCTCTATGTATGAGATCAGCTATCACGGTACTCTTGTTATTTAGAAAGGAACAATAATTTTTAATAAATTTAGGGATGCGATAGATGGTCATCGTGAAAGGAATATCTGCACAAAACATGTATCGTACCATTTACAGAAGTTTGTCAATTCAGAAACAACTTCCTGCAAATTTAATGACATGGGGTCCAGCAAAATTCTAACCGGGACGGCTCTAGACGAGTGTGTCGTTTGAGCGACATGTCTGACCAGTTTGACCGTTGAGTCTGCGTAACTGAACGTTTTTTTGTTTTTGTTTCATGTGTGTGTGTGTGTGTGTGTGTGTGTGTGTGTGTGTGTGTGTGAGTGTGTGTGTGTGTGTGTTGGTTCAACAACTAGACTAAGTGCATGAGGAGGAAATAAAACGCAAAGAGAGTATCAAAAATTAAAAAACGATATGGTTCATAGCAGTTTCAATGATTGTTGAACAACATGTAGTTGAAAAGACGAAGGAACTATTCTCTGAACATCATGTACATACGGCATGGTGTACAAGGAGATCTCAGTCGCATTCATTGGTTCTTGTTATCAGAATGAAAAACAAGGCATTCTACGCTCCACGCGTCGTGGGTTTGTTTTATTTTGACACAAGAACCACCTCCTTCTTGTGGTGTTTTCCTGTACCAAACTAGAGTACTCACTCAATGTATAGGTTCCCCGATACAACTGACCAGTTGATCTGTAGTAAATAAGCAATGTATATCTCTTTGTATGATGGGTTTGATTTTGTTGTCTTGGTTGTCGCAAGACAATAACGGTTACTAGGGAAAGTACATTACGTGTGACACTGCATCCTGTTGAACTTAAATATATATTGACATGTCTTCTGGTTGATATCCAGCAGCCAATAGATAAAGCTGACTATGTCTATCCACCACGTACCTCCACTTGTTAGGATCTAGATGCTAAGCCTAAGCTAGCAGTTGCGCCATCTGCAACACACATCCCCTAATACACAATATATGTGATTGGTCAATATTCCTTCCTTACAAGTACATTTACGACACTTTGTTAGATTGTCAGACAGAAATATTTTGTGAACACATGCAGGACATTTTTAGAAATTGTTGTAGTCCTCTTGCGACATTTTACGGAACAGGCTGGCACTGGGGGATAGAGTATATTTATATTTTAACAAGCTGCCGCAGGAAATTCTTGATCAAAGTTGAGGTACAGGACATACTCATGCGGTACATGTAGTCTTGTAAGAAAACCCCATTTGTTTAAGAGATTATATGACGTATATTTTACATAATTGATCAACAAAATATATTAAAACAATGGTTGAAAAAAAAAACCTGGCTATTATCGTAATGTTATTTTCCAGTGACCCCTCCGCCTCCCCCCCTCCCCCCAAAAAGAAGGAAAAACGCAGGATTTCGAGAGTTGTCTTCTGTGTACAATAAATTCAATGTTTATTTGTTCACATTGTCCAGTAAAATGACATGGAATTGATTGTTATTATAGTTATTATTATAAAAATACAAATTTTATTTGTAGGTGCTATGTGTTGGCTTCATAGACAAAAGGTCAAATGATACAGGCAGTCAAAAGGTGCATAGCTAAATCGTTCCACCTAATGACGCTTTTTCCCGCTAATATCTAAATGTCGTCTGCTAATTGTATTTGACTAAATTTAGGGATTATTTCTTAAAATTTTGGATTAAAATCTTACATGGAATATCATTCCACATTATATACCCATGGTCAACAGCTTTACTTGGCACATTGCGTCCAAAGCAGGCCAGAGAAAGCTGTTGACTTGGTCTTCAAACAGGGTGGAATGAGTTAAAAGCCTGTTTGACCACTGGATACGTATGGCAAACCTTTCCATTGAACGTTTCCTGCTCAAATCGCCTAAAAGCACCTAGGTGTGACTTGGCGGCTGCCTTTACGTTATAACTTAAAATTTCTCGTTACTAGGAAACATTTTCGCCGAGACTTGTATGTGATACCATTCATGATGGCACGCCCCAGGTCAATAAATTCATTCCCATGGGTGGTGACTTAGTCGTACTCTGATCTGAAACGGGTTAAATGTTCAGGCTGCGTTGCATGTGCGAAATAAAATTTGAGAAGCGTAAAGTAATATTCACTTAGTTTAGATTTCACATTTGATCTCCGAGAAGCCACTTACCTGTTGGATGGTTCAGGAGCGACGATCCAGAACAGTTTTTAAATACATATATATATATATATATATATATATGTGTGTGTGTGTGTGTGTGTGTGTGTGTGTATAATTATATATATATATATATATATATATATATATATATATATGTGTGTGTGTGTGTGTGTGTGTATAATTATATATATATATATATATATATATATATATATATATATATATATATATATATATATATATATATATGTATAATTAAGACCATCAATTTACAGCCCTATTTTGTTTATCCTTAATCAAATTCTATGCTCCATTAAGACTCCTTTCCTATAAAGACCACATTTTTCATCGCCTTAGGTGGCCTTAATGGCGAGATTCCACTGTATATACAAACAGAACAGAACACTGACCTTCAACATGACAACTTCCAGGCTGCCCACACCTCTGCTGCTTGTGTTCCAAACAACGCCAATAGCCAGCCTTCATGTCAGACTGGTCCAAAAGTTCAGTATTCTCCAGGCGAACCATTCGCATCTAACATCAATATTGTGCCGGTCGAGGAACTTGTATTACATCTGTTACAATATCTTTGGACTTGGGTTTACATCTTGTACATTGACAGGAATGTCTGGCGCACACTGGAAGTCACATGGAAAACACAAAATGCGTCAGCCCTGATCAGGGTTTTTGACTTCATTAGCACAGTTCATGCCCATTTGATCGCTACAAAGGGTTAACACCAACCCTACACGGGAAATTTCTGGTCACAGGTTTCCTGGAATGGCTTCCATGGTTTCAGCAGTACCTCCATACATCTTAGGTAAACGCTCTATTATCATTTTTTTTAATACCAAGACCCTTTTTTATGTCCATAATGACACTTTGATATTCAAGAACACACAAGCCTGAGGTGCGGATTGATCTATATGAAACTGAAAGTGAAACCTACGTTGCCTGTAGTTGACAGCTACTGACTCATGCCATATGCCCATACGAATTTAAGGTACCGTTTTAATTGACAATTTGTATATTAAAAAGAAAACTTGAGTGGGAAGTGCATATTACTTGTATTTTACTTTTCAAGTGAACGAAAGCGAAAAATAAGCCTAGACCATTCATTTCAGTTCAACAACAAATACAAGGGATGGCGTTTCTCCTCGTTCTGCTTCCAGACTCGATGTCGTATCAAATTATAATGTTTGTGTGTGAACAAGGGCGTTATTGTTTTCCCCCTATATTCTCTCTTTCTTTCCTGCCTAGCTTTAATCTTAATTTTTTGTGTCGGATTAAACCCAGTCACCCTTCAGGTCAGAAACTTCAAATTAAGCATGGATATAGCCCCTATAACAACGTTTTGCATATCTTTCAGAATAGTCAACTGATTGAAATTAATGCAAATTAGGGCTATTTGAAAATTTCAATCCCCTTCCACAGTATTCAACTTAAAGGCCCAAATGTTGGTTTTATTGGTACATTTGTTGGGGCTGCGAGTTTATTGGAAACATTACAACAGTTGCAGAATTTAAATTTATGCTAATCATGGACAATTCAAAATTTCACAGTTGAATACCTTCAAAACTATTATAGATAGTATGCTACTCCAACTGCAATTTATAAGTTTGTGATGTAAGCGCACCCAAAGAACCACAAACAAAAGCTGTAAAAGTAAATTCATGTTTGTCTTTTTATTTTGTCAGCGACGCTTGAAACTTTTAGTGTCTTTAAAACTATGACAGGTAGAGATGCTGTTCCAAACTACTATTTGTACTCTAGACAACACACAAGAACCACAAACAGAAGTTCTGAAGTTTCAAGTTATGCTAATCAGGGGCACTTGAAAAAAAAAGGAAAATCTCTTCAAAACTAGTACAGGTAGATTTGCCATTCCATCTTCAATTAAGACTTTTGATTTATGCTTACTGGGGGGCACTTAAATAATTTAAATATCGAACATGGTCAAAAGTATCATAGGTAAAGGAGCCATTCCAACTTCAATTTATACCGTTTGTGCTGTAATAGGCATCCAATGAACCACAAACAAAGCTGTAGAATTTTAATTTATGCTAATTAGAACACTCGGAAGGTTCAAATGTTGAATATCTCCAAAACTATTTGGGAAGATATGCCATTTGAACTTTTCTAGTTTGTGTCCTGGGCGCCTAGAACTAACCACAAACAAAAGTTGTAAAATATCAGTTTGTGTTGTTTAGAGACACTTAAACACTTTAAATGTTCAATATCTTCAGAAATGGCACACATGTACGATTTCAAACCTATGCACCAAAAGTAGAAACACCGTGTAGATAAATATTGTTCAAGTGATACCGTCACATATTTCGGAATGAGAATGACCTGAAAGGCCCAAGGGAGGCAATTTCCATGCAATAAAACCTACAAAAATAAAATTGATTTGTTTTTAGCCGTTTCTCATATAATTTATTATTAACGGCTGAAAATACATTATTTCTACATTATATTATGTTATGTTATAATATGATATAATATAACATAATATCATTTATATTATATTAATTATATTATATTATATTATATTATATTATATTATATTATATTATATTATATTATATTATATTATATTATATTATATTATATTATATTATATTATATCATATTATATTATATTACATTACATTATATTATATTACATTATATTATATCCAGCAAATCCAGAAAATGTGACATATTTAATGCATACTCTGCAAGTAAATGCACAACCTCTTGCTTTATAGATTCTCATCCAATGCCCGAATTTATATACTCTACCGACCCTAGATTAAATGCGATCGTATTTGATGAGGAGCTTGTCTTAGGAGTTCTATCGTCACTGAAAGATATATCTGCCACTGGGCATTATAATGTTGGAAATATCCTTCTTAAGAATACTGCTGGTTCTATGTGTAGCTCTCTCACTAAAATATTTAAACTTTCCTTAACCAGGCTTACTTCTCTTCTTTCTGGAAACGTTCCAATGTATGTACTATTTACATAAAACCTAAAGACAGATAAAAAGTAACTACTGACCTATATGTTTACTCAGTAACGTCTTTAATGTATTTAACCAGTTCATATTGAATGCCCTATTCAAATACTAGTATTTGGACAGCAAATGGTCTCCTAACATACAAATATAGGTTTAAGGCTGATGACTCCACTATAAGGTACCTTGTCTGTATTCTTCAAAACATCTACAACGATCTTTAGCTTCAAAAGAGGCCTCCAGGATTGTATTGCTTGACATCTCTAAGGCTTTCGACTAGGTGTGGTATCCTGGACTCCTCTTCAAACATTAGCATCTGAGTTTGTCTGATAATCTTTTTCCTTGGGTTAAAAGCTTTCTTTCCAATCACTTGCAACGATTCACTGTCGATCGTGTTCATGGTTAAAACCTACCACTTGGCTACCTGTTGAGACAGGGGTGCCTCAGAGCTTTACCCTTATTCTTGGTATACATGTAAATGACCCGATTAACAATCTCACATGTGACGTCAGATTATTTACCAATTATACGAGCATACTTGAAATTGTCGAAGCATCACTCCAACTGCATACTAATGTGTCTGTAAGACACAGGTCTAGGCTCAGGAGAGTGATTTTCAATGTCACCAAATCATCATTTCTATCGTTTCTGCGATGCTTGTGAAGCCTCATCACCCACCTCTTTTTCTACATGGGTTTTCGAATACCGGAGACAGATAGTCATACGCATTTGGGAATCACCTTGAGTTATATGTATGACCTCCCTGGTATACCCATATTACACGCATTACCAATAAAGCTTGTTAAAAGTCTTTTTATTCAGAAAGTTTAAGTGTAACCTATGTCGAAAACCTCTGATCAAACTATAGTGTTCAATGATTCGTCCAATCCTTGAGGAGGATTGTGAATTGCCAGGTAATTGGGTTAAGATGCCGTCTGGTGGCCTTCAATCGATTCAGTATGATGCCGCCAAAATATACACTGGTAAATTTGAAACACGAGTCACATGTTAACCTATTGCGCGAGCTCATGTGGTCAACCCATGCAAACAGGCGTAAATACTTTAAACTTTTCCTCTACGAAATGTACCACAGATTGACTCCTTCCTACCCGTCTGATCAAGTACCCCCCCCCCCACCCCGCCCCTTTCTCTTCCTGGCCGTGCTGTCTTACTGCCAAGGTCCGTACGACCCATTTGTTGCAGAACGTCGCGTTTGGACAGCTCTTTTCTCCCCAATGCAATTAGACAGTGGACTGACCTTCCGTATGGCATTAGAGAATCCCTTTCCGTACAAATATTTAAATCTGAACTGAAGTCTGATCTTCTAGCCACAGATAGCGTTCCTGACCGATACCTTCATGGAGATAGATTTGCTAATATATGTCATACCCTTTTACGCCTGGAATACTTTAGATTTAATTCCGACCTTTACAAAGTGAATATCCTCCCAGACCTACTTTCTCCCTGATCTTACCCCTCTGAAGACTTTAAGCACTTTCTTTTCTCCTGTCCAGATAACATTTTTTTCAGAGAAAAGAAATTATTCAAGAATATTCGAATGTTATTCCTGTAATCGCTCCTGGGGTTATCCTTAATCGTAGCATTCACATTGGTAGTGATAGACTGACCGAAATATTCCTCTATGTCGATAATGACTTATCTGATCGCCAGAATATTCAAATATATGAAGCCTTTCAACAGTTCATTATAGATACAAGACGATTGAATGACTAAATTTTCTGTAATTCAATCGCTAATGGTTCTGGCAGGATTTATTTGTATAACGTTTTCCTTCAGAGCAGCTAAATATTGAGATTTCCATGCTGGTCTAACACTGTATCCGTTAGTTTCAGATAATGGGACTGGTGGTGACAATGTGCTCTTACGTAATGCTTATAAACTTTACAATAACAATTCTATTAGCTTGTTTGTCATGTTCATCATTTTTCTGAGTCTCGAAAACTCAGCTTATGAGTCATTTCGATTAACTATAGAGTCACCCAGATGAAATAAATATGTTTCAACCAAAGCTATACAAACTGTGCCAGAAGGACTAAAATGCGTCTTATATGATTTTTTTCCCTTTATAATATGTGTATTGAAGAATAGCAATAATTCTATATCCGTTAGAAAGTGTATTGTTGATTTGAATAAAAATATTTGTAATTAAAGCTTTCGGTGAAACGCCCCCCCCCATATATATATATATATATATATATATATATATATATATATATATATATATATATATATATATATATATATATATATATATATATATGTATAATAAGAAAAGTGCTTTAAAAATAAATAAATGTTTATTACCGATTAGTGGTCCAATGGGACAAATAGTAGTTATTATTGATTAATTATTTCTTTCTTATATCACCATATCACCCAGCCACAGTGCCTATGTTCGCCGGTTTCATGCCTGCATGACAAGCAAGTGTAACCGATAAAAATACTTAAAAACATTCATCGCTTAAGTGTTTGCTATTACAATTTTTATATAAGTATCCGTGAGTTCAAGACTGTGAAACGTGCTTGTTGGTTTTCGCGTTGATGACTCTTTCATAAATTCATTTGACTGTTGAAGACTCGAATATTCAAAATTTATGCATCGAATAAAAATTGCAGCTGATTTCTCTCTCATTATCAGAGTGTGTAATGTACCTGCCTTCTTAAGAGTGAGGAAGTAGCTCATCTATCTTCAAATGTTTGAGAAAGTAGTGTATTGGTGAGTCAAAGATTTTCCATAGGGAGTACCATATCCATTGCCAGCGCAAGTTGTATTCACGTGTTGTAAATTACATACCCACCAACCCAACCCACCCCTTCTGCCCGAGCTCATCACCAGTGAAACTTGTGACCCATCAGTGCGGCTACCGGGTAGACCCGGCATTGGCATTTTCAGAGGTGAATGTGTAGCTGCTGTGACGATTTTACATGAGAGTATAGGCTCCGAAACATGTTCTCGGTAGTTACCCGCTGAAGACCCTTGAATTTATTTGGGCTAATACAGCCTATGTCAAAATTCTACAGAAGAACATGTGCAATATGGACGATAGTACATCCATGTGTATATAGGTTAGAGAGTCACAGGTTAGCTTATGGACAGTAATGAGTTCGGACTGCGGAATACGGTAATGGCTACTAGGAAGTGGTTCTGGACAAAAACACAAAAATACAATTTGGGATGCTCATTTTGGCAACCGTCAGCCTAATTCAGCCGGGCTATGGCACTGAGCCCCCCTTTTTTGACTCACAAAATATTTATATCTTTTGTTCGGAACGAGTGGGACTCGAACTTGCCACCTAAAACATTTTTACCCTTATTGGGCATCACATACTAAAATCAGTGTATGAGTGATGTAGATAGCTAAAAGGAGTGAACGTTAAGGAACGATATTTTTGGAGGGTAAGACAGATTACATTTATCCTAATTCTATTATCCAATCATGTAGCGCAAATGTCAAAAATATACATAATCTTGCAGATATGGTTATAATGAGTGCGTGTACATAGTTCCGATGCTGCCGGTGACATGCTGTGATCGAAGTGTAAAGCCTATAATCAGAATAAAAAGTGGCCCTAATTGGTGCCAACAATCCAGAAATATTCATAAATCATTGAGTACTCTCTTTTGAAAAAATGTGTTATACAGTCACAGAATGCAGGACAATTGAAACAAACAATTAACTTTTGTTTTCGGAATTTTGCTGGCGCCGGTTCTTAATTACAACATGAGCCTCAATGTGCAAAGTGTTTTAAAACTGTTTTTCTTTGTTTTCAAATTGATTTTCAATGAAATGAGGTATAGCGGAACATTTGACTTGACGGTATAAATAGAGTTAATACCCAGGGAAGAGAGCTTTTGCTCTGAGGGAGCGGAATAAAACTTTAATTTACTTAATAACTGGAATAAACAAACATAGAATAAAAACAATAGAAAGCTCCAGAAGATTAAACCAAAGCCAATAGCATCAAAAGATTTGCACCAATTTTATTCTAGGATTCGAAAGGGATTGCAGTTGAAAAAATGAAATCATATGACAGCAAGGTTTCTGTGCAGCTGTCACACAAAAATAATTGCGCAATGTTTTTAGAACAGATGTTGACATACGGTCGGTCACATGAGGCGCAGAAGTCAATACTAATTTCTACCACCTCATATCATTTGAATTTCTGGATGGTGTGTTCTGGCATGCAAGACTTAAGACCAAGTGCATTTATCTTGCAGGCACAAGTGACTGGCATCTGTCATATTCGTCATCAGCCTGGTTGGGTCCAGACTTGAAAGACATCGCCCACCACCAAAACCTTTAAAAAATGTTGAACTGTTGGCGGGGGGGGGGGGGGGGGTTACTTGCAAACTCTGAGCAAATTGTTAGTTTTTGCTGAAGTCACTGAACACTCGTGTAGAGACATAACTTTAGATATTCTTTGCCAGGCCGGTATCAAGAAGTTCTTGTTATTTTGTACTTTCAAGATAGACAATTTCAAACATCTGCATGTCACTATTTGCTGGTAGTTTGTTTTTTTATTTTTTTACAATTACCATAGACTTATGCAGTGGCATGACATACTATATGTATTTATCCCCTTTCTTCTTAGGCTAAGGCTGAGTGAGCAGCTTTCCTTTGTGGGTTGGTCCCGCGGCCCAACACACCTACTCCGCGCCACGGAAATCTATTGACCAGGGGACTGCTGTCGTGTTCAGAACTTCTTCTATGTTTATAAGCAAAAATATTTTCTGTTATAAAATGAAGTTTAAGTACAAGCAATAAAGCAGACGATATTTTATATCCAGACACTGTTCGTCGATTTGTGCGGGAAAGAGCTATACCAGCAGCAGTGTGTGCCGAGGGTCAGCTATATTGAAGCATCCAATTATACCAACAACGTAGGGCGCAGGCTGGCTAGGATATTGAAGGTCAAATGAAAAGGTAACCATTTTGTTGTTCTTATTAGTAGGATAGTCTATTTGTTGATATAGAAATGCAAGTATACCACCACCCATGTACATCTTATAAAAACTCGGTTAGCTTTCAAAAAAAAGTTAAACATCGAATCCTGCCTGCTTTTCCTGCTTATAATAGCTTCGAAACAAAAGTAACATCTATTCATAATCCTAATATTTGTAATTATCGCTTTCGCGTCTCATCTTCAGAAATAAATTCTCTGCTATGTTATCATTTTATTATTATTATTATTATTATTATTATTATTATTATTATTATTATTATTATTATTATTATTATTTTTATTATTATTATTATTATCATCATCATCAATCATCATCATCATTATTATTATTATTATTATTATTGTTATTATTATTATTATTATTATTATTATTATTATTATTATTATTATTATTATTATTATTATTATTATTATTATTATTATTATTATTATTATTATATTGGGGGGGGGAGGGCAGTTCATAGATTTAAGACATGAAACAACAATGTGTTTGAATCATACATCTCAGATCGTGAAAACCCGTGACAACTTATTTTGTAATAAAACATAAAAGTGCACGACATTCTTAGCTCGACTTAATACACGACTTATTGTATGGAACCTAAAAACAATTTTCAGATATTCATTCAAGTCACAAAATGACATATACTTCAATGTCAGGCTAGCACACTGCACAAGTTCCATGTTACTACACTTGCTACGCTTGCCTTCCAAGCAGACCAAGTTCCATGTTACAAAATACACAACTTGGCTCTGCTTTGGAGGCAATAGTATTAGGTTTATCTTAAAAAATATACGTACAGGTGAAAACAGTTATAACGTATAAGGGAGGGAAGAAATAATGTTTAACGTTCGGAAAAACCCCAGTCAAATAGCAAATGACTATAGAATTGAAAATAATCGGGTGGTCATAATGATTCTGATGACATGGGAACCACAATAGTATCTGCGTCATCTGTTACAAATACTAAAACATTAATTTTCTTATTGCTCAAAATCACTGAATACCATCTAGTGGTAGAATATTGATTCGACCGAGTGACTTCGTAAGATTCCGCCGAACGCGCCACGCACACTAAAGTAATCGAAGCATTTTCAGCAGTGCCATGTGATACATATAAACTGACGGGAAAAGAAGAAAAAAGAAAAAATACTTCTGACATGAAATAATTAAAGTCTTTCAGGCAATATTATTATGGTTGTCATGACGTTGTGAGATAATGTGAGACCCATGTTTTTAAGCAAGAGTACATCAGAAGCCGTCACACAGCCCAGATGCTGTTATATTGATTCTATTTCGCACAGAATTAAATCAAGACATATGTTAGCTTATCACAAGTGACAATGTTTCAGCGAATAATGAAATAACAAAGTGTCAAATCATAACAAACTCATGAAAACTCATCACACATTAGCTCACCATCAAAATATAACGAGCGGTGACTATTTTTCAATCAGATATAAAAGTGAATATATGCATGATAAAGAAGCTCGCATTGTATTCCCGGACATTTCTAAAGCATTCGATCGAGTCTGGCACACTGGCCTACTCTTTAAACTGAAACAGTTTGAGTTCATTGAGAGTTACTTATCCAACCGTCTCCAATGGTTGAGTCCTTATTAGGGTGAACCTTCATCATGGCTTCCAGTTGAGGCTGGTGTGCCCCAAGGCTCCATGCTTAGCCCTCTACTGCTTTTAGTTTATATCAAGGTTATCACCGATAATGTAGCCTGTAGCATAAGATTTTTTTTGCAGATACACTAGTATACTGGAAATTGTTCAGGATTCGTCCGAATCTGCTGAACGTCTCAACACTAATGTTGAGCGGATCCATCTTTTGGGTGGACTTTAGCGTATGACATTCAATGCCACTAAATTCATTTCTGTAATCTTCTCCAATGAAAGAAATATAAGTGATCACCCAGTTCTTTTTCTCGGTAATGTGGCAAATTCTCAAAGCCCACCAATAAACAAACACACTTAGGTATCACTCTTTTTGAAAACCTGTCATGCAACAGAATGTAACGCAGATTAGCAATAAGGACCGTCGACGGTTGAAATTAAGACTTTATCTGAAAACCCCAATCGGGTTATATAGAATCATGATGCAACTTATTTGTGAATACGGGCATGTCCACTTGCATAATTGCACTGGCAACTCATCACAATCCCTCTAGGCCATACAATACAAAGCAGCAAGAATATGTCTTGGTGGCTTCCGTCATACCCCCCTATATATCTATTAATTTTCTACAAAACGCTTTGGCAATTCATTCGTACCTTCCGCTATCCGCTTATGAGACAAGCTTACCATTGTCGCCAAAAATTTGAATTCCCTACGTCATTTAGATTATTTAAAAGTGAGAGTCTTACTGCTACTTGAAGACCAGAAACCTAATTATTTTGCACATGGTAATCGTTTTCCCAACATATGCCACACACAGTTGCGTTTAGAATATTCCAGATTAAATGCCAATCTTAAGACTATAAATATTATTTCTGCATCGTCGTATGTTATTTCACATCCCCATGGGCACATATCATGACTTCATAACCTGTCTAAATTTACAGCGCAAAAGGCTAGCCTCCTGAACACTATGTGCCATACTCTTGCTCCAGGTACCGACCCGACATTAATAGTTCACATTGCAGGCGATATTTTGCTGAACAGTTTCTTACAAGGCAGTGGAGTTTTGACAAACGGGAAAAATGAAACTATATTTGAGGGTGCCCAACTGCTCGAAGAATCTAGGTGTGTTTCCTTTTAACACAATCACTTTTCATACAATATGCCTTTTCATCTCTGTGAGTGGTATGCAGCAACTGGGTTTTCTCCAACCTACCTTTTTTTCTTGCTTTTTGTCTTGTTTTTGTTTTTTGTATTAGTCCAGCGTGTCTTGTATTTTGTACTTTATACTGGGGAGCCTCCTCCAGATTAATGCCCATTATACTATTAGGCAATCCAGACGAAATAAATATGTTTATAATTATTATAATACATAATGTATCTAGAAATAGTTATCCACTTAGTGCAAACCTATCCATTGTTTATACATTATTCAATTGTTTTAAGATGTTAAAAAAAAAAAACAAACAAACAAAAAATAACTGCCGGTGTAGGTAGTACTTACGTACAAAGTGTTAAAGAGAGAGAACCTGTGTAAAACTACTCTTGGAGTGATAGGCAAAACGCAGGGACGACTATTCATCGACACGCACGCCTGCACCTGCACAAAGCAAAATTGATGTGATCAAATAATTGCATCAGCCAGTCCCCAGACAGCATCAGCCTGAGGAATAAAACAACCCGCGGAATGATAATAGGATCATCGTTTGGGCATATATTTTTTTCCCATCTTCATCACATAGCAATAAATCTATCTGAAGCGTGGCATTGAGCTATATATTTTGGAATAATTTGACGAAATAACAAATACAGAGGGTGGATTATATGTCGCCTTATTCGATAAAACGTCCAATGCATTACTTATCTTTTCATATGTGAATTGTAATTGAGCATCCACGTTTCGATGGTCATTGATTTTTGGGATATTTGATGTTCTCCATTTGACATTACCAGAGAATATTTAGGCTCAAAAAACTGGTTACCATATTCATCGATGTCAATTTTTAGGTTCTTGTCGAATTGATTACAAATTGATAACCGTAATTGTGCCAACTATAGATAAATGAGTCAAGACAGTAAGTGATTGGTGGTAAGAGCTCTTTATATCCTCACCGTTTTAAGCATCCAACATAGCATCCATTTCACCGCTTTTTTCTTCCCCCCTCCCTTTTTTTCAAATACGCTCCATTTTTCCGTGATGCGTACTTTGACCATTGTAGTACAAGAAGCGGCATGTTTCATGTCCCTGGCACTTGATACGCAATGGCAAATAAAAGTAGTTGCAAGAAATAAGAAAGACCCGATTGGAGACACTTGTCAAGGTGCTGCTGCAAATGGCGCCACCTGAACATGGACTTTCTACCCACCAGCTAATAATTCAGATCATGTTAGGATGTTGATGATCTTAACCTTTCGTAATACAATATTTTTTTCCGAAATCACGGTTGTTCGTTTGTATACTTTATAATGGTCGTCGTCGTTTTGTGTAAACGTGATCATGGTGGCTACAGACTGCTTAAAGGTAAAATTCTTATCTTCAGTACTTTAAGGGCCAATTTGGGTACACGTAAAATCCCTTTTCAAGCCGCTGACGTGTAACAGCACACATGTTTGCTTGCACACTTATCCTAATTAATGTGATAAGGAGCATCATATGTTGATTTAAGCATAATCATTCTAGCTGGCCTAATTGTACAAAAGGTACTTATCAAGAAATTCTCCTATACGTGAAAGACCCACAGTATAAAAACACACATCCCAGTACAACAAATACGGCAATATGACATTACGATTAAAGACAGGCAATAATGGAATACTTAACCATTGAATGAAGTTAAGAACCATGTACATAATGTCTATGGATATACGCTATAGGTAAGAGGGTCAAATAAAGTGAAAACAAACAATTTTGTGGCCCCAAGAGGAGGAAATGTAATGGTAAAATACAAGCCTTCAACTGTCCAAAGTATATAAATAAGCAGCATATAGTACTTTCTCATTAATTTCCAAAGGGAGGTCAAGAATTCCTTTAGGAAAACGGGACAGCTAGGACATTTATCAAAGACACTTTTGCGTCATAATGTTCACTGTTTTTAAACAGCTTAATGGTCAAGATTTAGCCCAAATGTTTTTCTAGTAGACCAAAAACGATTGGATTTAAGTTTTGAGGCAATTGTGCCCGCCTAATTGCTTTGATCAACAGATCTAGGCTACGCTATATAATAATAGACTAAGTAAACCCTTGGTCCGGCTTCCTTGGGTCATATAAAAGCCTCCTGCGGCCTTCAGAACCTTAGGAATGCAAACCCATCCTTCAGGTCAGTATTGGCGACCAGATTACTGACAGCTTTTCATTGTCAGCACTTTTATGACATGCTTTACTTTGTTGTATTCCCCAACACCACAAATGTCAAAGCAGTAACTCACTAATGTTCAGTTGAAAGTTTTTGCCCCTAATTGGCAACCTGACGCCAGCCACTCTCGTAAAGTCTCACAGAAGTGTCTACTTGACATGATCGAGCGCTTAATGGTTCTCGAACACCAATCCCTGGTCCCCAAATCCCTGGGCCACAGAAAAGGGACATCAAGGCACTTATTTGAATGAAAGATCGATCAATATATGATAACAGCTAATCCGGCTTTTATTGAGCTTGTTATGTAAAGTGTGATTTAACATGATGAAACAGTTGTCATACTTAAATAGTGCTCAAGCTGGGGTGGCGTGGAAAACAACATTAAGGCTACTGTCAAAACAATAATTACCGGAACGAAAGCCAGAGGTAATCCAAATGACAGGAGCGTCATGGTCTTTGTCTTATTCTAGTTATAACAGTCATAATATACTTTATTTGTTTCACGTGGATCGAGAAAAAATAGCCCCTGGATAATACAAATTCCTCTCGTCAGGTGCACATAGCACACAGAATTACACTGAGATAGTATAACAATGCACATACAACGCAACAGAGGAAAAGGTGAGACAGAAGCAACACAAATGAAAGCAAACCAGTGGCAACCAGTGGCAACCAGTTGCACAATGGTTAAGAAGTGAGCAAATCGCTCATCAGTCTGTATTGGGATCGGCATCTCTCAATTCTCTAAATATGTCTTGATAAATTCCAATGTTGATCCCATCAATAGACAGTTAGAGTCGTACGATGCGATTGGCTGTATCAAATAAAAGAATAGGAGCCTTTTCAAAATTGCTCAAGTCGTTCCTATTTACGTTCAAATTTTATATCCTTGTAATTTCGGAAAGCTCCGCCAAAAGAGATTGTCGAGCGATGCTGAAAAGTGGACACTGCAAAATAAAATGAATGGTAGTCTCCCATCGGGAACCACATCTACAGGCTCAATAATCACATGAAGCACGTATAAATAGATGCCCATTTAAAGCACTAAAATCATCTTTAAGGCGGCTCATTAAAATACAGATTCTAGGGCTGTGCCCTAGCTGTCCGAACCTGGGGGTGATAGATCGTGATTTAGAAGTGTTTGAAAAATGGAAAGGACATGACTTATATTATATTCCAAGCATGTTTGGTAAACAGAAAGAAAGTGTTTTTTATTTGTAAAATATGAGGTACATGCAGGAAAATAAGGTCTGTCATTGATATTAAGTTATGAATAATTCCCCGTTTTTTCTGCGTTGGGGCGGGCAGCCAGCACCCTCGGGTGTTTTGGGCAGACACTATGAGCATATTGTTTAAAAGGACCAACTTTTTCTTCAACAAGTGGTTTTAAAGTTATGAAGATGTAAACTACAATGATAAGTAATGGGAATGCACAAGTCTAGACATGAATGACTGAAAATGCCCTCTACAGGAGAGTAGTTGAAGCTTCTGTTCTTGCTCTCTCCTATTTACTTTCTACAAGCCCAGTTACCCACTTGCTTCAAAGTTTGCGACCATTTCTTTGTTTCAGTACTCTTCTTAAACAGTGTATCATGTATTTTAGAAAACTTCTTTTTGCTGTTGTGACTGCGTAAAATTATTTCTGAGCCTACGCTGTCATTCTTTGTCTTCATCCCTACCACAGTATTTTGCTCTCCTTTAAAGCATGGCCGTTTACACACATTTTGGTATCCAAGTTCTGCCATCACAAAAAATTTACCGCGACGCCAAATTATAACATTCTGCCGGATATATTTTAATGCAGTCCCTGAAAAGTTCCCAATTATATTAACACATGTGTCAATCATGTCCTTGGGTACAGACATTAATCCCCGTGGGGCAGAACTCCCGAGCTATTTTATCGTTGTCATCTTTATAATCATTGAAAATTCTCTTCCTGAAAGAGTGAGCTTTACCCATGCTAATGTCAGTATTCAATAACACACATTCGTGATCACAAGTTGAAATGGACGCAAAGGTTGTAGCCGAGCATGTGATCGTATCTTTAATCGTAAAGACACTGTCAAGTGGTGATTCTCCGCCAGCCGGATCAGACACAACCTGCTTAAGATTATAAATAAGCCCGAGACAAGAGTTCAAAAATTCCCATTCAAAGTTACTCTTATATTATAAGAGTGGCTTTGAATGGGAATGTTTTAAGTCTCTTTAATACAACATTTAAGGAAGATTAAAATCAAAAGAAGTCATGATAACATGAGGGAATTCTGGAATCTTCTGGAATCATTTTTCCTATAAAATCCAGGAAAGTATCGACAAATTGTTGATTTAGCGTTAGATTTTGATGGGGGGAGGGTAAAAGCAGCAACAATTTAAAGATTTGGAATCTGGTGCGATCTTGTCAAAACGAAGAAGTAAAACCAATTATCTATAAGTTATCGTTTGGAATAGCATTAGCAGTTTTAGTTTTGTTATAGGAAATATAATCAAATGTTCATGTGAACTAAACGATTCCAATTAAATTTCACTTGCCAGTAAAAACTTTGGCGTGTAAGTGTAACAAGTTTAATACACATTTATGGGCCAGAATTTGGATTAATATCGCCAGAGGCCACTACAAGTATGTCGTTTAGCACGAGGGACAATGCTGGACAAAAGAAAAAGTAGTACGTGAAAAACAATGCCTCGTGCCGCGCGTAAAAATAGTTTTGAACCATTTCTCTAGCAAATGCAAACTTTTTTAACATAATAGCAGGAAATATTGATTTGTTGAAAGAAAATAGTATCACAAGATCATGAACAAAAATAGAAACCTCAAAATAACACAATGAGCCGTGTGCACGGCTCTGACAAATGGAGTAATCTACAGTTGATGAATCGCAGTACCACAGGCTGTTTACGGATGAAACATTATAACACCTCTATGGTGGGCTTCCAAAGACTATTTAGAACAAAATGAGTATCCTGTTGTGAAATACGTACGAACATAAAGAAACTATATATTGAGGATGTAAATATAGTCAAGAAGAAACTAGCAACAGGATATGACGTCAGTGTGTACGTCACCTGCTCCAGCATATAAGTCCTATTCTTTTCTCCTGTGTTCAGTTGTGTTCCGTTCCATTCTGTAATATACTTATTTTTCGTTGTCTTTTGCAAAGACAGAATTTGTTTTCCTACTACCGTAGAGTGGTCATTGTGCAGTGAAACACATCAACATAAGCTGTGTAGTATGCCTAGCTGCAGAATGACACACCCAAGAAATACGCCTTATGCCCATTTATTTCCCGCCACAAAGCACGGGTTTGACGCCAGGCGATCACGAGAAACGTGCGGATCACATTAATGTCACAGAAGGGGCCATATGTTCATTTTTCACAATATTAGCGGCTTTTTGAGAAAAATTTTAATTCACAAATGCCAAACTTGTATTCATCTAGTACTTCCCGAGCCACATGTAAAGAAAAAATTTTCACTGACTTGAATAAGTATTCTTTATTTCCAATATAGTAATATCCCGCTTGTTCCTGCAGGTACTGACCCGTACCGCGCCATATCCGGCCACGCGAGGCTAGGCAATCAGGTATGCAGTGCTGGCGGGAACTTTATATGCATATCTCCTATTAAAGCCCACAAATCAAGAAAGTTTACTATTTCCTCCAACCGTGCTCCGTACGAACAGATCAATTCTGAACGCCGAAGGACGGATCTGTTGATTCAGACTAGTGATATGCCCGGTTAAGCGTTTAAATGCCGTGTTTGGGGTACCGTGTATGGTGGAATTCTTGTCTTGTCCAATCAGCAGATCATTCATAATAATACAAATGCGAGTTTATCATTCCATCGGTATATGCGTTCCCCATTGGTCTCCACTTAGCTTTGCTTAACGACCTTACCCAAAACTACTTGCTTTGAAAGTCGAGTTGCTCACCAATCAGGTACATGGGTGTCTAATTGGAGCGTATCCCTTGAGAATGATAGGATCTCAGCCAAGACGACCCAATTTTGGGTTATCCGTAAATCTGGACACATTGCCTCTTTGTTAGACCAGGTTGAAAATGTTCAATGATTCGAAATAATTGACTCACGTTTTAGCGATATTTCAAGTCAGATCGAGATAGTTCAGAGACAACAAGGGAGACTGAATCGTGTTTGAGGTGTTGACGAATTACCTGCAACTTAGATTTGCAAATTACTCAACGATGTGATGCCAGCAGTTCCTGCCGTCCGGCCCAGACATCAATTTTCATTAGGCCAGAAACTAGTCAACAGCCAATGGTAATTGCAAAGGTCGTCTGCTTTCTTTTGTCTTCAAATAAGCTTTTCCAGAGGACTTTTTGAGTGGAAGTTCAGACTAGAAAGAACGTAATCCCAACGGTTATTATTATAGCCTCACTGATAGGCATGGGAACGCAGAGCAGAACGGATGGCTCAGTCCTAATATAGGACGTTTATCAAAAGGTTGGAGACGCGTTCAAGAAAATGACACACTCATGTTGTATTCTCAAATTATCTTAAATCACTGCACTTGGAATATATATCTCGCAGACAACTGACAGACAGTAGGTACCCTCTGCGTCCGTGTTCGATCCGAAAACGTTTGAGATGCGGATTATAGCAGCAAAAATAAATCTATGACATTTAGAGGGCAGTGATTTAAGCATCAGTTCAGAATGCCCAAAGCACATAAAGATACTGCTTTGAGCAAAGAGGCTAACCGTGTGGCCTTGTTGCACAAGGAAGAAGCCGCAGACTGAAATAAGGCAAGGAGACAATGGTAATTTTCTTGTTTTTATTCTACAGCTTCCATTTAAAAATTGTTCTGCTTACGAAGATGCCAACCAGCACGATGTTCGTGCATTTGAGACATGTCTAGGTCAGCAAATCCTCAGACAGGGTTAACCCTATCAAGGCACTGCAGTCAACTGCGCACTGCTAAGAATGCCCCCCAAGCAAAAGCTTTTGGCTAATCGCCTGACATAATGCTTTAATGAAACAAGGTGCTTTTGTGACACCGGATTCTTTCCGGTAGTGTTTTAATGGGGCGAAGACGCATACTGATACATCAGAGCCAGGTCCTCCAGGGTTAAATATATACTACCGTAGCCGTCCATCTTTCAACAGACTTGTCAAACAAGTATTCATTTCCTCCGTGGAAAAATTAACTTTGTAGTCTGCGGCTCGTCCATTTGGATTGAAAATGGGCTCACAAGGTCCCGCACGCGCTGATTTTGCGAGCAGGACTGGCAGTGGCAAATTAGTATGGGAATGGAATAAGGTAGCTGTCATTCAGGGATACGCTCTTATGTAGTAGAGCCCACTCGTCTTTTGCTTCTATTTGAATGAGGTAAGGCATCTTCTTCCTGTCCTTGTAAGTATAGAGTAGCTCAAATCTGTATTATGCGTGGCCAAACTAATAGTTGGCGATGTGTTTCCGTGGATTATGCCGGACACAATGTCAGCTTGCGGTCTCTATGTGACAGTGTAGGTTACCCCCAAAACTATTTGCTTTAGAAAGAAACCAATTAATTGTCTATTTCAATGTCCTCGGGAGGGAGCTTTTCAACATTATCGCAACTCAATCTGATTCTTTCTTCAGTCTTTTTCCTTTCCGTTGACCACGTCTGCCTCTTACTATTTTGCTCCTTGCGTTCAGGATGTGAGTCATTGCTGTGAGTTTTGGTCCGCACACGGAGCCTGAAGTTTGCAGACAGTTGCGACGAATCTTTTCAAATTTTTCACAGCATGGAAATTGCAAAACCGTTTTCCACGTCCGTAGCGGGCGACATTTGCAATATTAGACGCTTGTTGGTAATTTTAAAAGCAGGCGTTTCATATCGATACACCTGTGTTAGATTCATTTAAATGGGCTAAGGTGCTCACTTGTTATAATCAAGTATAAAGTCTGCCTGTGTATACACTAGGAACCTACAATAATAACGGTACACATGGGAAATCACGTGGTCATAGAAAAACGGACATTCGCGTTTATATCAATTTCTTTTGAGTGTGAAGTTACATATCAAAGGATATTTCTTTCTACCGTTCCGTCTTGTCGGTCCTGGAAATGTTTGATTGCAAGATGATCATCTTTCTCTTCTTCTTCGCTCCATTTAAATCCTTTTTGAAATCATTATTAGCTAACGGTTGTAGCTAATTTGGCTAGGCTAACTGGTCAACAGTTGAACAAGTATCATCACTGTGAACTAGCTGTTTGTCGTCCACCAGGCCAAAATGACATTTTCGGACTTGCCAAAAGCGGCTGGCCCTAGCCTCTGCAGACTTGATTGAGGTGTACTTCGAGCGAAAGGTGCACCAGCACTCCGCATATACTCGCGTTTGTCCTCCTTCAGGCCAAGATTATGTCTTTTGACTTGCTAAGGGCGCTGACTGTACCCAATACAGACTTGATTAGAATATACATTTTTATGAAAATAATCTAACAAATGAGCACTTTATGATCTATTTTAATGTAATTGAAGCCCGTACGAACCAAATATGCTGTGTATATCACATTATAAATTAATCTAACATTAATAAAGCTCATATCGGGTGCACTGTTTCTATCTGCTCACGGTTGCTGTGTTATAAAAGACTATATTACAGTCAGTGACTCTATTTTTAATATGGACACGCCAAGAGTTGGGGGACTGTACGGTCACTGGTCAAAATTCTGTCTGGGTGGTCTGGAAAAATATATATGTATCTACAGATATGGGAAATCTAATAGATGTGTATATATATATATATATATATATATATATATATATATATATATATATATATATATATATATATATATATATACAAATATATATATATTTATATATATGTATATATATATATATATTTAGGGGTCCTTGAAATTCTGGCCTTTTACACTTATAGTCTTACCAATTACATATATTAGAGTTCCCTTATCTGTAGAATATTATAATTTATTAAACTGCTCCTGGAAGTTAATACAACAGAGAAACTTGAGTGTGGTTACAAGCGTGACTCAGTGAAAAAGATCGTTTAACGACCTCTGGCCTCAATCTGCTTCTGCATGGTTAGGGTGAGAAGTCCCTTTGGCGTATTACACAGGTACGACCCTGTATCTCAAGGTCAAAGTGCAGCTTCATAAATTCAATCTTCAAATGATGACCCAAGAACGAGGAATTTGATAATCACCTTATGGACTGGGTTGAAGTTGAATATTCCATGACGTTGACCTAATTTTCAGGTTTAAAATTAGCTTAGATGAACAAAATTTCTGAAGCATTATTTGAGCATGATTTTAATGCAGTACTATATGATAATTTGTCACTTTCAAGGCAAGGTTAGATTTGCATATATCTTAATCTGGAGGCCACAGATAATTATGGTGACGTATGAAATCTTGAGACCCACTTGAACCAGCAATCTAAAAAGGAGGTGATCTTCTGCAAGTGCCAGTTGAGAATTGCAGGTGGCTGACTTGAATCTACTTAATAAGGAGATATGACTACCTTGGTTCATTCGGCTGCCTCACGTGGTGTCTGCTTTAGCTAGGACTTCGAAGTTGCAATTGGTGATGGACCTCTAGGCCAGGGTTAAATACAAATAACCTTGACTTTAATCCCAAAGTCGCGGGACGGCATTCTTGAAGTTGCATTAACCATTTACCTTCTCGCTATCTTTCTGCCAGAAAGAGCATGATATTACATGTATGAAACGCAAAACGGTCCGGGAATACGCGTCCGACAAATTGTGTTAGATAGCAAACACAAGGATATTTGAACACAAATTCTGTAGAATGATACGATTTTACGCTCTTGTAAAAATGAACATTCATTCTCGGACATGGAAAATTAGCCTTTTCTTGCCCAACACTATATAAGTTGCAAGCGAACAAGAGCGTAATCAGGTAATAATTTGTTTGATCAGGAGCAGAACAATGGTTCACACGATGCAACTTTCAAAGATGGATACAAACTCATTGAAAGAGTTGCAGGTCTATGTTAATTTCGGAAATAAAAAAAAATAATTTCTTGCTTAATTGTCCACGTGTTAGCTGGCTTATTATTAGACGTTGTGATGAGAAAAAGGAGAGTTGCTACATATCATATTCCCTTTAAAAATGAAACAACTGTAACAGATGACAGAAGAAAAGCGTACATTTATAAATGCTCTTTCTACCTGTTACCTCTGGTATCGCCAGATAAATGCCCCTGCAAAATAACTGACAGTGAAATCAAGCTAAGCGGCCTACTGCCACAAATATTCCACTTCATCTGTGTTCTTCAAGGAATTTGTTAGTTTTGCTCTTCTCTTTGATTATCTTGGGTACTTTATCCTCTAAGGTCTTTTTGTTGATGTGTACTCTCTGTAAGACAACTACTCAACTCTTTTACGTACGTCGCCCTATATATAGCGTGTTATCTTCTCTGTATCATCTCTCAGACCATGCACGACGAATAATCGAGCCCCATCGAAGTGTGTTACCAATATTTCTTCTACATCTCAGTTAGTGTGTGTGTGTGTGTGTGTGTGTGTGTGTGTGTGTGTGTGTGTGTGTGTGTGTGTGTGTGTGTGTGTGTTTGACAAAATAAGGCCAATTCGCATAGTGCGAATGTGGCGTCATGATCTTTTGATTTTTTTCACCTGTCATTTTCCAGTGTCGGGCACATAGATAGTTTGTGCGGCGATAGAGCAAGAATTTGATTTGCGATCAGAGTATTGCGTGTTTTGTGCAAATGTTTGCAAATAGTGAACCAAGTCTGGTAATTCTTCTTGAAGATGACTGATTCACAATTGCCATCAGCATGCAGGAAACATTTACATTCAGACGTTGGTATTTTCGAAGTGTAATTGATATAAATAGCTTTTTGATTTTCAATATTTTGACCATTAAAAGATTAATGATGCACCACATTTATTTTTTACATTGAAATTATCTGCAATATTCCCGCATGTAGCAAGCACTATATGTTTCGAACTGAACAAATTGAGTAAAAAAACTACAGAGGGGAGTGACAGTACTGGAAAGATAGATTGATAGATAGAATGATAGAGATAGATAGATAGATAGATAGATAGATAGATAGATAGATAGATAGATAGATAGATAGATAGATAGATAGATAGATAGATAGATAGATAGATAGATAGATAGGCTGAGAGAGACAGCAAGAGAAAGATATATTTATTCATAGATACAGAGAGAGAGCAAGAAACAAAGAGAGCAGAGAGAGAGCGAGAGACACAGAGAAAGACTCGCCTACAAAAGTGTCACTGTATTGTAAAACTAAAGGGACAAACTTTATGTTTCAAGTTGCCTAGAACTAAAAAATAACGTTATTGTGGTGGTCAGAAAATAGCAATATTGTCTCGGAGTAGACTATAATTTTCCTCCTTCATGTTCATTTACCCAGTAGACCCAGAGAGGGGTGTAGGTCTTTCATTTGTATCTAATACAGGATTAAGCGGCACAGCGCAGATGAACAGAAGATGCCCTATGCGGCCCTCTGTGTTGTGACCTTGAATAAAATAAAAGATGATATGTGACTATTGGTGCCCCTTGCGCATACGAAAAGAGCCTGCCATTCACGTTTTCTTTAAATCAAAACACAACTTTGGTATTACTCTTCATCTAAGTGCCAGATGAAAACAACTCTTCGTCGATCCTTATAAAATTCTAATGCAAATTATGAATTTTAATTTAATGATTGATCCCTTAAAGGAAACTGATATATATATATATATATATATATATATATATATATATATATATATATATATATACACGAGTTCTGGTTTGTCTCTTACTGTCACTGATCATGTGGTGTGATTTTTGACGGACAATTCTACGTATTTATTCGCCTCGTGTAACCAAAAGTATGGCCAGCGTTTCGTCGCCTATGGTTTATTTAACAGAAGAAATCAACCATCAACTGTGGACCAGCATGTGTGGGATATGAGACGCTCCTGTGGCTTAATGAATGCGGCGGTTTCGAACACCAGCATCCTTGTGAGAACCTGATGGCTTATGATATGGAGACACAACAAATGAGAGTGGGCTTTTACGTCATAAGAAATAAAAAGACGACGTGCGAGGCGCCGTGTGTATTATTCACTTTGACACAAGAACCAGCAACCAGTGATGTTTGTACACTTGTGACCCCTAGTGCTAAAATTTCTGGTGCTCCTTTGTGTTGGAGGTGCATAGAAAATATGTATGTGTAAAGCCATTCGAAACTCTCAACATCCATATATCTTCATGCAATATTTGGCCAGTGTGTGGTGACTTTCGCAGAGTAACATTCGCTGGTACTTTGAACTTCACGTTGTTCCACAATCTAAGACACTGCACTGAGATATAATTTCCAACCTTCCATGCACTCCTTCCATATTTTTTTTTTTTTTACATTTGAATACTTAGTCCAATACGTGGTAACTACCCTTCACTCAATTTGAACATGAAAACACATTTTTTTAAATGTTTTGGTATCTTGGGCATTCATGATTCCGATCGGCATGAAGATGAAAGCCGTAGATTCGGTAGGGTTCATCAAATTAATTTTCTGCACTATGTTAAATGAATTGACTTATTCTAGGCGGGACTCTACAGCCTAGACTCAGTCCCAGGTCTAACAGAAAGCATTGGTTCATGTGGATGGCACCTCGATGGTTGTTTCCCTGACAGAGAATGACAGAGACCTGGTCCTTCCGTAGCGCAGACTCCTAAAGAGTCCGCGGATCTAATTATGCGACTGTAAATCAAAATTAGGCCTTTTATCAGTGAATAATATACTGCACGTAAACTAGGAAGGCCAATTTTATGCTGCTGTAAAGACGACATGGACGCAGTAAAATCGATTTGTGTGTCGTATCAAAAGGATTTTCCGCAGAACATGAACAATTCACGGAACTGAATTATTAAAACAACATTAACGTTGAAGTGTTTTTGTACAGTCCTTGGTCGAAGCCAGTTTACATCAATCCTAAGAGAAGCAACTCGTCCGTTGTAATTAATGTACACACTCCGTAAACTAAACTTAATGTGGAAGCGTATCATTCAGTCTGCAGCTCAGAATCAGGCTGACAGGAACAATGGCAGTGTGGTAAATAAATATGTGTCAGTGTATCAGAGAAATCTGCCATGACAATGATACATCTGCAGGCATTTTAGCTTTTTTGCCCGCTAGAAAAGCAAAATGGATCCTTCCTGTGTGTCAAGGAGAAGTTCGACGTGGATCTAGTCTCCTTTTTTCGGCACTTAGAACTTGGCGTTGTGTTAATTATTGAAGGACACAAAAAGGGTTTTCCACACTGGATTACTGGACATTTTTTCCTACCGTAGTTGCCTGCTGGGAGCCCCTTTATTATTATTTTTTTAAAATTAATGCTGGTCATTACTCCTAACTTTTCTTTAATTTTCCCGTGCCTTGTACTGGCACACAATATCTACCTCCACCAGTGTACTTGATCACCTTGACATTCCTCATTATCGTAGAGACTACGAGAATGGTAATTACATACCGTTTTGAGACGTGCATGTTTGCCCATGTAAAATGAACTGGAGAGTGCGGCATATATGAAGGGAGTATTTAAATTCCTTTATAAAACTGTCCTCGGCATTAACTGTTACTTTTCCTGTGACACGAAATACGACCGATGCATGTTCCTTTAACACGCCATTTAAAAACAAAAACAAAACAAAAGACAGAAAAAAACAAAAAAAAAAAACCAAAAATAAAATAAAAAAAAAAAATAACAAACAAAAAACAAAATAACAAAACAAACAAATGTCGCATTATTTGCTACCCCGTTCCAGAACAATCTCAATCTTACTTCCCACGATGAAAAAAAAAAAAAAAAACTTTTATTTTCCGGCATCAACGCAATGTCAATATTATATCAAATCAAAGAATAACTTCATGTACACAACTTACATCTGGGGAAAATATCGTGAATATGTATACATGTACTACAATTCATAAAAAGTATCCTAGCGTCGGCTGTTCTGCTAGAATTGTTTGGCAACATCCCCATTTTATTAATACCAGAAGTCCCAAAATTAAATTCCACATTCCCAATTTGTTTCTTCGGTCTGCACCTATCTCTAGCAGATACAGAAATGTCGATGATTTTTTCTTATTTCAACATAGCACGTTCGAGTTTTGAAGAAGGACACCAAAAAGCCTGTTATACAAGTAATAATGAGGGGTCCATTGGTACTGGCACCAACCGAAAAGTTCCTGAGTACCTGTACGCTATTATCCGACAGTGGAACATTATCTCATCTTAATAAATAACCAATCAAGCCAACCCACATGATTAATTAGACTTTTTAGATATGAAGCTGACACTGAAATAATGGCATGGCTACGCTATTGCAGCCAATCAGACATGAATTAGTGATGCCTACTTTCTTGCTTTTCCACTGCCTACAACTTTGCCATGTGTTTCCTTATAATAGCTTTGATTTGTATGAGCACTTCAGCTAACCCTTTTTTTTTCCATGGCGCAGGCACTTCAGTGTTGCCATGCCAGGAAAGGGCCGCCATCCATGGAGACCTGCCACACTAACCCAGCTCACAAAGTCACACGTGCTTTAAAGAATCGGCTTAAATTTATGTTAATATCTTTGGACACACAATTTTGAAACAGGTGTCCTTTATGAATACCCTGTTTCTGCATATTTAGAAAGTGTCAGGAGATGCGGACAGGTCATTGACATGAAAACGAACTTACTGGCGAGGGCAATATCACGATGCAAAAGCAGATAGAACGGCGGCGCCATGTGGATTCAGGAAAAATAAAAACACAGGAGGCCACAGACAGGTGGAAGGGGGTCAAAGTACGCCGACTCTCCGGAAAACTGGTGAATGGTGTACTACAGTCTTATGTCATATCCTGTACTGGAGTCTATGGGACCGCTGCCAGCCTGTCTGTTAATTGTGAATTGCATCATTTCCCTGGTTTGTTTTATATTTTGAAGCCGTATAATAAAGTAAAAATTTTCAATGGAGCAAGATGAATTACTCAAGTCTGTAGTTCATCTTTAGTGGTAAAATGAATGACTCAACCTTGCAGCACATCTCTGGCAGTTATGTAAAAGGGACATTCAATTTTGCTTCAACTCAAGAAGATCTCTCAGAACGTTGTACAACATCAGGTAAATGGTTCTATGAACGCACAACTGAAGAAAAGGACGCATCAACCAAATTTGGTCTTAGCCAAAAAGTTACAGATTCCTCCATGATCTTACATCATATCTATATCTATGCTTGACAGGAAAATAGGAATACGATTACGTAGGCATCGTGGAACGTTCCCGCGAATAATTATGAAAAAGAGACACAGTTTGCTATTTTGACGTCGCACAAAAAAGGTTTTTCAAAAACAATTTTTTTATACAATAGAGAGTGATTAGCTCCGGAAGTCCTTTCCGGAATAATTATAGCCGCAGATAATACAATGTTTTCTAATGACTGAGATTTCTGTAGGACCCATCTGCAAAGCAATATGTTATCTGTTGATGTATGGTCACCCTGGTTGAATAAAGTTTATCAATCGATCAATCAATCAATCAATCAATCAATCAATCAATCAATCAATCAAGTGCAGTTGTGTCGCACTACTGGACCATATCTTAAAAGAGGTCTTATAAATGAAAGGTAAACAGTTTTCAAGCTTTTCAGGTCAAGACGAAATTGCATTTGACTTCAGTAATTATTTTCATTCCTTTGGCCGTTAGTTCTGTATATGGCTAGATCAGGTTGGACGAGAATGAAGGATTATGCCCGCGTGTTTATGTTCAGATTCTGTCTCTAAGTTCTCTTTCATTAATAGCAGATCGGGCTTCTTTTATGGAGTGTGCATTTTTGTTACTCCTAACGGAAGCCAGCAGAAGAACTAAATGTTGCAGTACAATTTATTCAATCCCATAACTACTGACTTCAGTGAGCCCTCAAAAAGCTACTTAACAAATCAGAAAGGAATTGTGCCAAGTCAGAGAACCTATGTCTGAACTCTTAGCATAATAGCTTTAAAAAGTCTAACAGAAAAGATTGTAAATTATTTAAGTTCACCAAAACAGTCATTAGCTGTGTGCAGTCTGAGCCTTGGTGATTGAGTTTGGTGAAATCATCAAATCCCTTTCATTTACCATGGCAAGTGATAATGCACGCAAAATAGTACCTGTTCCCAAACTTGAACTTATTAAGCAAAGGTGCTCCCCAAAACATCCTTATAATGCTTGTGTATTTGCTTTCAGACTAACTTTCATTGCAGCAGCACTTTGATTAGCAGAGGACTTGAATCCAAACAACAGAAATGCGCTTCAAGATATTGTTTGAAGGCCCATAGGGAATTATTCCACGACGTTATAGTATATTTAGCGCAGATCAGATCAGCTATTAGTTATCCAACTCTTGCCCGGCGAATTCCCCCAAATTTTACTGGAACAGCAAATGAATTCCCAAATAAATGATACCTGGGCCAAAAACAGTCACTGAAGCGCGTATGTGACATATAGTACAAAAGCTGTTTAAACTCCTGCGATTTCTGTAAAAAGCGGTTGCTGCCTGAACCTAATTATATTCAATGTCTTAGCGCGGATGTCACTGTGGATTTATACGACTTTTAAACGTTTTTGCCACGGAACGGCACCTATTGCCTGGCCGAAAATAGAAAACGCATATATCCATTCATGAAAAGAATAATTCAGTGGAGTAGATTTGTGTAAATGCCATGATCAAAACGTTCTGATTGCATATGGGACAGTACAAAAAAGTGCATGTGGCATTATCCAAGAAACGGGGACTAATGTCCATCAGCATTAAGGGAACACCGGAAAATACACTTTATAATGTTTTGACCACGGAACGGCTGGATCATGAGCCAGCGACTTGCGGCATCGATACTCATGTATGAAGGCCGGAGGAAAAAAAGAGAAGATAACCTCAAAATCACATAAATTGAGAAGTATCCAAGATATCTCAATCATGTTTGCAACGATATAGGACTTCTTATTCTAGAACAATTCAGAATAGTTTAGAACAATGCTGCCTAGGCATTCTAAAATAAAGTGAAAATAAACAAAATTAAAAAAAAAAAAAAAACTTTCACGATACGTTATAAACGTATCGTGAAAGTTTTTTTTTTCAGTTTTGTTTATTTTCACTATATTTTAGAATGCCTAGGCAGCATTTTTTGAAAAATCGCAACACAAACAGTTGGAGAAGTTAAGGATCAAAGGTTCTCCGAAATGTCCCCCAAAAATCGAAACTATCAGCCACGCAGTTTCAGAGACGAAGATTAAAAAGATAAATATGTCAAAATAAAAATAAATCAAAAAAACAAACAGACAAAAATAAAATAAAAATTCGAATAAAAAATGAGCCTGTCTGGCTGAACGAACCTGGTAGAGACCAACAACCCGGGGAAGGTATCCCAATGTTTCTTTGAAGAGAATCCGGCCATAAACACTTCATATGTACTATTTGGCGTTCAGGTTACTAAATACATATTTTTGGAACTAAATTTGCCAGTCCACTGGTTGCTCAATAATGCACCTGGGATGTCTGTGTATGTGAATAACAGTGACAATCACAAACCTGAAATTGATGTGCGTGTTTTCAGGTACCTGTTTACTAGAACTTACCATTTAGTTTGACCAGAAGGTTCACAAGTCTTAATACTTTGAAATACCGACAAATGACTGTGCAAAACATTTAGGACGCACATGCACCTGCCTGTTTTAATGTTGTTATGCCACTTACACACACACATACACACACACACACACACACACACACACACACACACACACACACACCAAGCGAAAACATCCATCTATATGATACTATTTGTTTATCATATTCCTAAATGTTATTAGTAAAGATATGGCAAATTCTGTACACGCTATATGAGCTGTTCAATGAGCGTCATAACTCACGTGCCGCCGTATTGTACAGTTTTCCTGTACAATATGGAATTCGGCATGTCATATCAGTACAGTTTGTGGTGCCATCTAGCGAGAAAAAATGTCATTTTTCGCTACTAAGGATCATTCACCTGGCACTGATGCCTGTGATATAGTTTCATAGAATAGAAGCGTTAATAAATATATGACAATATTTTTCTTATGCTATGTGTTTATTTTTAGTCAGTAGGCCCACTGAGTATACATGTTTGAATGTGATAAACACAGTGTTGCAAGGCCTGTTCCATATCAGTACTCGTATCAGCACTCCGCGCTGTCATATCAGTACTCGCTATCGCTCGTACCGATATGAAGTTCTCCGTGCTGACACTCGCACTGATATGGAACAGGCCATGCGCTATTACATACATACGAGGGAGTGTGAATGCTTTGTATGTATCATTTACAAGAAAAATTGTATTGCATTGAGTTAAACATGAACCAAGCGTGTGCAAGCTTTTTCTTCAAGCTTTAGTCAATTCAGTTCGTGTGTCTAATATCGTCAACTGCTGATCTCACAGAGTGAGATTTTCTTCCCATGATTGTGAGCCCTCAAGGAAGCTAAATGGAAAAAGAATGCACTGCCGAAACTATTGTCTCGACACAATCCGTATCTATTTACGCCAATAGTTCCTTTATTTTGGAATATGGAGGTGCAAACCAATCATAATCTGTTCGTTTTGTCGACAATGCCTGCCTTTGGTGATTTTATGTTCAGCGACAGAACCACTGGCACTTCAGGTTCACGGCATTTTGTACGGGTATATAAATACTGTACACAGGTGAGACTTGGGGACAGTGGAACAGATTTTTGTTTTGGTTTCTGCCTCTTGAAGACTTCCTTAATTCTGGATGATATCTAACCATTCTCAAGAGTATTGTAACTCTACGTCACAGGGTTTTCCATGTCTAATCAAAATATAAAGAGCCAAAAAATTTGCCCCGCTGCTGCGGTGTTGGGGCATACTGGAACATGGTCTATTATGCTGACGGGGCACAATGGGATAAAATCTCTATTTTCGTTTTTATCTCGCGGGCAGTCTCTTCATTTACTGTGTTATCTGACTGTCATGGAAGAATATACAAAGCTCGTGTGACAGACATGGGCTTTCCCATTGGCAAACAGATTTATGAAATTTGCATATCTCTGAGCTGCAGCGTGGTTATTGATGAACGTGGAGATGAATCAGGTTCTGTAATAAATTAATAAATCATCACAGTCACGCTCTTTAATTTCCATTTACCTTACATCTAAGCATAAAGAAATGAAAAGAACGTTCGAAAATTTTAAAATTTACTATAGAGTGCCTTAAAGCGTTTAAACTCGCCCCCCACCCCCACCCCCCCAAAAATGTGTTTCTTCGAGCATGTGAAATATATGGCAGATGCAATACTTTCTGAGCTTTTGATAGATGATATGAGAACAGAGCAATCATCTGCTTTGGGGAAAAATCCACTATCGCACAGTGTACCGTGTCTCGTTGTACCCCAGTATCCCCTAACGCCTTCCTTCTGATGGGAAAAATACTTTCTGCAGTGATTTAATTGAAAACCTCATTTTGAAGCGTGTGCCTGCTAAAAATGTGCTTTTCAAATACATCTACAAATACAGCAAGAAAATTTTGATTTTTGATTCTTCTTTTTTCCAGGCAACTTCGTCGAAAAGTATATGTTGAGAAAAACGTTAAGTGTGGACACATAATGTTAATTTCTGCCAACCAACTAAACATGGTAGGACGTCTGTGACAGTGTCTTTTTGTTTTTTTGTTTTTGTTTTGTTTGTTTGTTTATTTGTTTATTTTTTGTCTTTTTTTTTGAGGGAGGGGTGGGTGGGGGCACGAGACACCAGCAATGGATATTGTTGATCAACAAGGACGTCATCGACCAGCCAATTGTTTCTCCTTCCATAACTCCCCCATTTTATAGTAGGCCTACTGTACTACACCATATCTCTTCCAAATTGTGGTAGGTATGATCTGTGCTGTCTTGCACAATAATAGTTTTAAGCGAGGCATATGCTACATGACGTTACTTCCAATTTTTGCGGAAATGCTGCAATACGACAAACATGGCAAACCAATGGAAATCGTGGTCAAACCTTCCAACTTTTGTGGACGTGCTGCAATACGACAAACATGACAAATCAATGGAAATTGTGGTCAAACCTTCATATATAATACATGGCACTTTGCCTTATCTTAGACAGTTGAACGGTATTGTAGCAAAATAACACCGCTTCAGACCAGTCCAATGGCCGATTTGATCTCTCTTGGTAGCAAGAAGCTGTTAAAAAAAATAGTTGTGTGAAGAAAGAGAAAATGGGTTGTTTTTGCATGTGCGTATGATGCAATACCGCTTCTACACTTGATATAGACAGACGACATAACCTGAAAGACATTCTGACTTGAATACCACAAAACAGTTAGCCATCCTCCCCCCCCCCCCCTTTTTTTTTTTTTTTACAGGCAGTCAGACTTTACAGTTGGGTGCTCGAATTGCGACTGCTGACACTATATATTTGCTTACGTTCAACGGCAGCTGGCCAACCAGCAGGCCGACCAACTACTCAACGCAAGCGGCACAACAAACTTACGTTGTCTGTTATAGCCCCGAATTCGATTGGTTATCTGAAGACTGAATCAGTGAATGGCTAATTCAGCGGGGTTTATCGATATCGGTCAGTGTACCAGAGGAAGTCCAAAACGATTAAGCTGCATACAGAGGATAACTTTCGTTGAAGTTCGATTTGGCAACGTATCATATAATGTAATTGTGGTTTAATGTCTCATAGGCAAAACTATGTCTACATGTTCCTGCCCAAAATTCGAGACTTTTTAAATAAATATCAAGCTGATGTAAGTCTCATATATTCGTAGAAAGAATAGTACCTTCTATATATCACCTGCGTAGGTGTAAACCATATTGAATATCGTGCTGTAAGTTCCCAGGCGTCTTAACATTTTCAGGTTTGCTCCCGTTTTGAGACCCTACATATAATCAGATGCTGTACGCGGTTCCAGTTGCGGTTGCAGACACCGTAAGAAGTATCTGGGTCAACAGCTCTTTCCGGCACTTTGGACGCATTGCGCCCGCAGCGCACCGTGTGCTTTGGGTGCATTGAGTCTGAAGCGGCCCGAAGAAAGCTGTTGACTCAGTCAAAACCTGACTTAATCGGTTGAACGTATGTGATAAAAAAATATTAGAATCATGTCTGACCTGTCCAGCATTTATTTATTTTTTCCTGGTTAACATTTTACCGTACGGGTTCCTTATCCCAGGACTCAAAAGACTCAAATGGCTTTATTTGACAACCGTATGACAAAGAACAAATCAGACAGAATGTTTTTAGAGTTGAATAAAATGCATCGACAACAGCAGTTACAGTACACAAAATAACATTCAAATATATATACTGCTCGGATAATTCCAGTAAGGAATGTATAATTGTGCCTTCACTGGAGCTACCTACAGAACATACGATCACAACATTAGCACCTGGTTATCTGGGACCGAGGAAAAAAAGTTATTCGGCTGTGGTGGGACTGGATAACAAAAATATAAATGAAATTAAAAATGTGCCATATAAAACTTTTAATTAGTTTCTGTTACATTTATAGCAATTTACAAGTGAACATATTTCGGAGTATTCATTGATAAACTGCAATTTTACATATTTTGAAAATCCAGTGTAAGAGTGAGTAGAGACTTTGTCTGTTATATTTGAAGCAGTTGGTTTTATCAAATTAGGGATATCGAAACGTATTGAATTTTGTGTGGAAATTCTGACAAAGATAGCTGATCAAGGAACATCTCTGTATCTGGTGTTATGTGAATCTGTAGCAGTTTGAGTCAAAAACATGTTGTTAAAGTGGTAATAATCTGCCCCAGGCGTGTGTGTTCCAATTCAATAGGCAAGTGCAAATGCTATGCAAGTTGTCAAAAAATCCGACATTGAACAAAAGGCAAAGGCAAATACAAATTCTGAAGAAGCTACCCAGTGGCAAACTGAAATTCTTGAATAGATGTTGAATGCCATTGTTAATTTGTCCTCGGCAACCCTAATTAAGCCAAATCATATAGCAAAAAAAGAGAATCGTTCTATTGTACCTTCTTGTCGACACCTGGGGCATGGCCGGGGTTTTGTACAAGGTCTGTCGGGTCCATGTTTTCAATTTAGAGAGACATCCAACACCCAACTGTTTGCAATGGGGAAATAATGTAACCTATACCTGGTCAATTATCCGTGTTAGCTGTACACTGCAGGGACCCTTCTTATATGTAATTCATGAGTATACGCATTCACCGTGATAGAACTGTCGGGAAGGCCTTCACGTGACCCATGGCAAGCGCACTGTTGTGTCTAGTCATGTTGTTTGCACAATCAAATGAGTTATGGGTACAAAGCAACAGCTCCAAATGAAGCAAGCTGAGTTGATTGCACAGCGTGACGTCACTGGAATCAAGGAAGCCAGCGGACTTCAGGGACCAACGCGTGACCAGTATTAACCTTATCACTTTATGCACTGAGCCCTGCTGGGGGATCGATAGCTCATTTATTGTCATAACCTAAGACAAGGTCAGTGTCATAGCCCGTAGGTCTTGATATGCTAGTTTTGCCCTTGGCGTTGCAGGCAATTTCCAAAGACACCTTTTAATTGAATTGTATGACAACACTCTTAAAATTCAATATTTTGGTGATCCAACAGAGGGGGATTTTACCTTCAATTACGCAAAAATGTGGCATATCAACGCTGATTGGCGTCACCTTAATCTGACCTTTTATCTCGCAATGAAGATGTTATTATTTTGAGATGAAATATCTATATGAGGGCATAAAACTGCATTTTCTCGTTGAAACGAGGCATCTCTATTATCATTGTAATTCACACGGCCTGTGGATGGAATCCATATAGTGCCTTTGTCTGTATATGGGTAAAATACGAAGAGGATAATGTGTGCCAATCTTTTTGTTTCTGAGATAATTATGTTAAAGTTTGGTTTCAACAATTATTTTTAGAGTGATCTGAGTTAGGCTTTACAAAAAGTTGGTCACAGTGAAAACGTAGATGCCATTGTCAGGGACTATACGGAAGCTATGTAGAGTATGTTGTATGTGAAAAAGCGTTCTATCAATGCAAAATAAATCCTTTTCGGACCGCTTTATGACTTAACAAAAAATTGTTACAGCATTGGTATGAATCAGGACAAATGCCCCCTCGCATAATTACAGGTATGATACGATATCTGTGACTGCAAAGTGATCAGGATTGAAATGTCTCCCCCTCCCACGTCAACAACCTCACACCGGATGTTCATACTTGCAGGCATTTTGTCATTGTTTTGACACGCAGGTTTTGGTCACATACAATTAACATATTATAACATATATTAATAAATTGCACAACCACCCGACGTACGTTGCCATTACGGTTTTTCCTCATGTTACTTTGCCTAGGTCGTGTATACATCCGCATTTTTTTTTTCGATTCTCGCCTCATAGGTCCGCACATTTATCATAATAAGTTAGTGTTTCTTGCTAAGCAGACGACATTTTCATTTGTATCGTCAACAATGAGACTTAAGCTACTTCACTGAATCAAAATGTAATGTCAACACTTGAATTTAAATGTCATGGCCCGTTTACTTACTTCCGTAATAGAAATCAAATATATTCTCAATATTCATGCTAAAAGTCGTACTGATTATGATCACTGATGTGTACACGGAGTATACTGATCGCTCATAGGCTATCCCAAGACGCACATTGTCGAGTTTATTTCGACACAGGAAGCATACTATATCACCTGTTTGCTAATCATGCTCATGAAGTCCTTATTACATTGCTTACCCATAGTCATGTTCATGTTAATTTGTTCCCCTTCAAAAAAGTATCGCTAACTTGACTTGATCCATGATACGTTTACATGTACTGTTATTAATTTGAAAACTATCCAGGGTATATTGTTATTACGGCCTTTATTTCATGTTGTTCTGCCATATCTCAATATATTTTCAATTCCCAAATATTTTCGTAACTAATATCGTACTATTCCGTACATAGTTTAACGGCATGCTCTGCTTTTTTTGACCCTTAAAGGATACCAATGTTGGGTGCATATATAGGATAAACCACTGCAATTGAGTTTGCAAAAGCTCATATTTTTATGATTTACGGCATGTTCATTCTATGTCTCATGTAAAGACATTGGCCATTACCATTGATGTATATTTTGCTTACTGTATCTGTGTGCTGTACTTGCGCTAGTACGTGGTGGTGTCTAACGGGCACTAAATCTACATGCACTTGTGATACATATCACTGTTTATTTGTATAGCAGAACAAATTGCTTTACTCGTAAGAGAGTTCACTGCTACGTTACTCTTCGGGTATGTTCTTATGTAGACGTGGGAGCACACTTTCTACATAGTGTTCCGTATGAGTATCCATGTATCTCTGAATTTGTTTTTTCCTTCACTGTCATGTAACTTCATAATTTTTTGTCCATATAACGTGCAATAATCCCTACCTTCAACTCTACAATTCAACTACCAATGGTTTTGTGTTTGCTCACGATATTGTCTGTGGGCTTTTTTGTGTGTTTCATTTTGTGAATTTCTGTGTTGCTTGTCTCCTTATGAAAATGGGCACAACCCGTCACACAATTATCACAGACATTCTGTGTTACTCACCCGCTGTTAGATTCAGTTGTTTATATCCAACTTAGACCCTAACTGACACTTATAATTGGCCTCTTGGCAAACATTTTGCAACGAAAATAAGCCTGAAATAGCGCGGGTTCCTACTTCATTCCTGTTTTATCTTACGGGGCTTAGTGTAAACCAATATAGAGTTGCAATTAACCTTTTCTATCTCAACTGTGGGTGACCGTCCTTTAGACATTTTGCCTCAGCTACACCATTGAAACAGAAATAATCTTTTCCTCTTTGCTTCTTGTTAGGGTTGCAATAAATAGGATTCTATTGGGATTCACGTACCTACAACATATACTGTCAGTTTTTTTGTTTTATTATTATTATTATTTTGGAATTTTGTTTCAAGCCTACCATCGGCGTGCATCCTAAGACCGGGCAAACTGACACCCTGCTAAGAACTTTATGAAAAATTTTCATTCTAAAGTCCGAAGTAGTAACAGATGCACTAAACTTGATGAGCTTCAGTTATTAGCTAATGCTGAAAACTTGGATGTAATGGCTCCATCTCAAACGTAGCTTGACGTGAATTTTCCCGATCTTCTCTAATTTCTTGACTACTTTTAACCTTCCGTTAGCAGAGATCGCCCGACAGGAGTAGCAGAAGGGGAACTTATGTACGTTTTCTCCTCCCTAATGTTGCAGGCCCATCGATTTTGAAGTTCTCAATTCATCTGCATCTGGGTTGAGATATCCATAAAACACGGAATTTTCTTGATTGGTAACAATTGTCAACTTCCTAATCAACCTGCCGTTATATGCTATGCTTTTCTGGCGTCCCGTAATACTATCATCTCATTAGCGAATGAAAGTAACCCTCATTCTAGTATTATGACTTCAACGACAGATATTCACATTGGAATCCCTTGCATAAGCACAGTAGACGTTGCCAAGCATTGTTCAACTGAGTTTCTGTACACTACAGATTTGACCGTATAGATGAACTAACTAACAACCACGGAGTACTCTTACAGCCTGCTTGACCTCATCGTCGCTGAATCTCCTGACCTGGTACTCAACAGTGGCGTTCTTACCCTTATTTCTTTCTAACTCTGATATGCAATTGTTTCTGCTTCCTCTCACTATCACATTTTAAAGATCCAGCTACCTTTTGTACGACAATTCAGAATTATAAAAGCAAATTCCCATGAACTTGATAATCTTTTTCCAGCGCCATGGAAAACACCTCACGAAGTCTATGTTAACCTTGAAAATATTGTTTCATATTGGTCCGATTTGTTTCTATCCTACACCGGGGAATTTACTCACATAAAAAGCGATTACTGTTACACTCAGTGATAAGCCTTGCGTTTCGACTGAGATAAGAAAAAAAGTTTATTTGCTATCGCAATTGTGCAGTGAAACGCCTAGAGAATGAAGCTTATATGCCAGGCCCCACTGCTTTCCAGATTTACACAAAGGTCGAGAGGTCCTACAAGTGTTAACAAAGTCACGCAATTATGTGGTCAACAAATGTGGGAAATCAATTCGATCATATATTATCATATTAAGTTCTAAATTGGAGGATATAGAAATAAATCCGAAGCAGTGGTGGAACCTATTAAATCTGGATTTCGATCTAAAATTCATCAAGACGTCCCCCGCTTATGGAAAATCACAAAATTAATGTGGCATGCTTAATACATATTTTGCAAGTCAATGCACAACCTCTTCCAACATCGATTCTCCTCCAATGCCCGAATTTAGATACCTTATTGAATCTAGATTAAAAAGGATAATATTTGATGAGAAGATTGTCTTCCTAGCTCTTTCTTATCTGAGAGTTACATCTGCACCAGGCCTGATAATATTGGAAATACTCTACTGCCAGTTCTCTCTTACTAAAATATCTTAACTTTCCCATATAATACTTTCCTCCTGGAAATATTGCAATGTATCTTCTGTTTGCAACAAAGATGGACAAAATCAAACAGCTAAAGAGAACTATATGCCAATATCTTCAGTCTATAACGTCTCTGAAGCATTTGGACGGTTTATATTCAATGCCCTGTACAAACATGTGACGGCAAATGATCTCATAACAATAAAAATTCAGGGTTTTAACGCTGAGGACTCCGCAATCAACCCACTCGTCCATCTTCTTCATAACATCTACAGTGGCCTTGAACCTTCAGAAGAGGCCAGGATGGCATTGTTTGACATTTCTAAGCTTTCAACAGCGTGTTGCACTCTGGACTTCTCTTCAAACTTAATCGGCTTTGTTTATCTGATGATGTTATTGCTTCAGTTAAAAGCCATTTGTTGCAGGGAGTTACTCTTCATGGCCACTCTTCCGCCTGGTTACCTATCGAGGCTGGGGTGCCTCAGGGTTCTATCCGTAGCATTCTCATATTTTTTAATATACATGAATAGCCTGGTTCACCATCTCACGTGTGACGTCAGTCTATTCGTCAATGATACAAGCATACATAAATCTGTCAACAACCCTGTTGAAGCATCACTCAAATTAATTATCAATCTGCCTGTGATGTAATACAGCGGTAAGCACTGGGCAGTAATGTTCCATGCCAGCAAAGTATTATCTTTATTTTTTCCGCGAAGTGGGTGAAGCCTCTTCACCCATTTATTTGAGTTAGGCGGGTCTCAAATAGCAGGGACAGATAGTCATACACATGTGCGAGTCACCTTGAGGCATGACTTGCCTGGCCTGCCAATATAACACGCATTACAAATATAGCTAGCCAAATAACTACTCAGAAGCTTTAAGTATAAACTATTTCGTAAATTTCTGGTCGCACTATACTGTTCAATGATCCGTTCAAATCTAGAATATGGTTGTGTATTGTTTGATAAGTTTACTAAGGTACTGCCTGATTGCTTTGAATCGATTCATTAAAATGCTGCCAAAATATGCACTGGTACCTTGAACCACACACCACATATAAACTTACCCCTTGGAATGGGTGGTCAGCCCTTGCAAACAGGTCTATATACTGTACATCTAAAAAAAATGTCTGGCCGTGCTCACCGACTTATCGGGTCATACCTGGACAACTCTTTTCTCACACATGCAATTCGACAGTGGCTTAACCCTCCATATGACATTAGAGAATCCCTTCAATCCATTCAAATATTAAATTCTAAGCTGAACTCTTCTTTTCTAGCCATAGATAGTGTTCCTTCATGGTGACAGGTTTATTCATAGCTGCCATACTCAATTACGCCTGGGATACTCTAGATTCAATTCCGACCTTCATAAAGTGAAAATCCTCCCAGACGCGTCTTGTGCCTGTTCTTACTCCTCTGAAGACTTTCAGTTCTATCTTTTCTCCTGTCCAAATTACATTGTTCAGAGAAAGAAATTATTCCAGATTGTTAGTCCTACAATTGCTCCTGGTGTTATCCTTAATCGCAGCATTCATACTGGTAGTTATAGACTGGCCAAAATATTCCTCTGTGGCGATAATGGCTTCTCTGATTGCCAGAATATTCAAACATGTGAAACCTTTCAACAGTTCATTACAGATACAAGACGGTTGAATGACTAAATTTGGCCATTATCCTGTTAATCATATGGGTGGTGATAGACGAACCGAAATATCCGTGTATGGCAGTAGTGATTTATCTGACACATTATAGACACGTGGCGGGGATGTTGAACGACTAGATTTGCTGTAATTCCAATGGTCAATGGTTCTGACTCGATTAATTTGTATTACGTGTTCTTTGGACTAGCTAAACAGTAGGATTGTGATGTTGGTCTGAAATTGTTTCCGTTTATTTCACATAATCAGACTGGTGTTGACAACAGTCTCGTACATAATTGTGATAGACGTTAGGGCTAACAATGTTAGTGTCCTGTTTGTTATGACCTTAATTTGCATGTGTCTACATGTTGTGGAGAGTCCAACTTAGTCATCCAGATGAACTACATATGTTTTAACTAAACATATTCTGATTTGAAGGACTATTTAAAGAAAACCTATACTCATAGGGATAAAAAGTAACCAGATAAATGTATACCCTAATTTGGGCGATGCATAGGAGAGATTCATCTTCATCTCCATCTGGATAACAAAATACAATATACATAAAATGTGGGAAATGCAGACACTGGTCACGCATTTGAGAAACGTTAAAAAAGCAAATTCACTGCTACTATAAACACATTTGAGCCCTACTACCCCCTTGTTGTGGGGTAGTGTGAATCAGACATAGATGATCTTAACCCAAATAGTCAAAAGATCAAAGCCACATGAAAATCTACTTTCGATAATGTGATAGGTTGACAGCCTGCTTAATGCAACCACGCATGGACAAAATATGTGATTAGTTATGTAATGAAAAGCAGCTTTTATTATAGAATGATCTGAACTTGTCACCTCAGTATTTTTTATGATGATAAGCATGTAGTGAACTGGCAATTTCTTTGAGGAAATAATAATCCAATTGCGATGTTCAATTCTTATATTCATATTTATATAAATATATAACCTTCGAAAATTGCAGATTTATTACCGAAAAATACTTTGAATGTTTTCACTAATTCCGAGTTGTGGAAAGTGGCTTTTGAATCAATAAACGAAAATGGCCATCATTCACCCATCAGATGAGGAAGTAAGATTACAATATATCAGCACACGAAATAATTCTTAAAATGTACAACTAATTAATTGATTTCTTTCAGAACAGAGCTCAAAAATAGGGCAAAATGCTTCAACTAAACACATTGCAGTATCAAATAAGTAATGCATCGTGTTTTTTGCGTATAGAATAATTACCAGAAATGAGAGCAGGACGGGGCCGGTTTGAAGTTCAACCTTGTGATAGGACACACTCCACAGCATGGCATCATGCCTGCTACAGACCCAGCTTCACGCCATAGTACAGGGCATGGCACATATGCTTTATGTGGGTATAAAGTATTTGCCATAAATGTGGAGGTATCTAATACTTCTAATTTGAAACCAATACACCAATAAACCCCGAATGTAACATTAGAACGGACAGTTTTGCTCCAACATTCACTAACAGGCTAGCACTTACCCCAGTCACTAGGCTTCTTTTGTCTAATTAGCTTTCAGTGGGGCCGTGGTTTGACCACTCGAGAGTCCTACACGAGGCCCAGTGCCAAAGGGACAGACAACAGAAGCTAAAGTGTACCCTAGAAAGTAAAACAGCTAATGTAGCATGATTATGGAATAGGTGTTGAGAAATGTGAATGCAGATGAGATAGAGTTGATTGTTGTAAGTGTGGTAAAAATATACCTCACATAGTTTTATGTTTGTGATTGAAAATGCAAGCAGTGGGTATCCGGTGATACAAACCACTTGACTTGATCTGTTGATCCCCAACACGAGCCTAATTGAAGAGACCAACAGCGCAGACCATACGTAAATCACACCATACACACTCGATGGTGAAACAAACATATACACATGATTTTGGGGCTAATATATTCAGTAAAATCAACACCTACCTGTAAGACATTTTCAATATAATTGATTTTTTTTATTTCAAACTCATTTCCTGCAATTCTTAGCAAAAATTACAATATCTAGTTTGCATAAAATATATACAAACGCACTTAAGTGATCCACGTAAACTTTGATCTTAGGCAAATATTTTTCGTTTTAGTGTGTGTGTGTGTGCAAAATATCAACTGTTTATATACGTTAGTATTATTCAATGCTGCAAATAAAGTTCAAACCTTTGCCAAGTATATGATACACTTTTAATGTCCAGGTGGAAGCTTTTTATGTTTTTAAAGTACCCTCAGTGAATTTCAGAGATATACAGTTGTTTTTACAGTGGGGAGGCAGAACAAAAACAAAATTTTGGTGGTTGCTTCATCATCAAGAGATTTCTCTTCTTTTTTGTGTGTGTGATTTGTGTGTGTGTGTGTGTATGTGTGTGTGTGTGTGTGTGAACAAGTACATTTTTTTCTTAACAGTTGTTATGATAACTAGATGTATATCATCTTAAATGTACGATATTTTATGCAGTTAGCCTTCTGTATATGTTGTTATTCCTTATACGTGCGTTGCAGCCATCCACGACTGAAGCAGGGGACTATACTTTGCATGCACTTGTATAATGTACCCATGGTGTCTGATACCATTTTGTTCCTGTAAACCAATCACATTATCAGGCAGGTCTCATATGACCTTCCCCCGAGAACTCAGAAGTCAGATAATCTGTTGTGGAGTTTTTAGTGATCTGACCTACAAAGTGGCAATCAAACATGATAGATCAATATCAGAGTGTTCGAGATTACTTTTGAGAAGCAATGCCTGAAACAAAACAGCTAAAAACATGAATCGATCTTGGAATGTATGTCTGGCGGGCACAATCAGCTCTTGAACTTGCCATGTGCAGGCTGTAATAACAAGGCGACACAATATGTAATGTTAATAACATATCTGGATTTACCTATACTGTCCACAAAAATGCCTATGCAGACACATGGAACTTGGTAGGAGTGTTGAAAAAATGACCAATGTGGAAGAGTTCAAACTTGAATTTTCACCCGGGAGGGGATAGGACAAACCAAAATATCTTACTTCCGGCTCAACATTGGGATACAATATTTACCTACTGATACCATCCATCTCTCACCTTCATTATAAGGACAATTCCATGCGTGTTCTCTAGGCTTTCCTATCTATTTTTGTAGCTAATTTGAAACTTTAGTGGTCATTCCATAGGTGAAATAAAGGATGGGTCCAATATTGGGCCATATATTTTCAAAGGGCTTGCAGCATGGCAAATAAATTCCTTTTTTTGACAGTAGACTAATCCTCTGACACTAAAAAAAATGATAATTTAATGTCAGGAAATAAATGGGCTACATGTCCTCCGAAAATCCAAACAACTCACACTGAAAATGGGAACCATAAATTATTGAACTGTCTTCATGAACTTGCCCACTCAACTCAAACAGAGCACATTTTTGAGCACTGTAAGCTCATAGTCTGGTAAATATATGAACTTCAAATGAGTAGAGACGGGTTTCCAGTGACCTTAACTGATTTGAAATATCCATATAGAGTGAAACTACAGGTTAATTTTTCGAAGTAGCCCTGCACGTCGATTTTAATCTGGCCTGGCTTTGAGGCCAGGGGATAACTACAGTGATGCTTTGCTGGATCGGACCAATGTTCAGGGCCTGTACAAACATTTTTATTACTTGTTTGTTTGTTTGTTTTTTTTTTTTTTTTTTTTTTTTTGTTTTTTTTGTTTTTTTTTTTTTTTTGAAAATTTTATTTCATTTGTGGGGGGGGGGGGGTCTAATCAGCTGTGTAATGATTTTCAACAAACAAAAAATCCTTGTATATACTTTGTATTGTGGGTATCCTGATTGGCTGGCTAATTATGAATGTAAATCCACACCGGGGCTGTTGCTTGTACGCTTAAACGAATTATCGGGCTAGTTATGTAGCTGTTAGAATTTAGCTGGCTGTCAAGGATACATGTCGTAGAAGTTGGATGTTACATGTAGGCAGTGTCCTTGTCTGCCATATTCCTTTGGCGATCTTTCGTGTCATAAATGGTTAGCAAGCGCGACGCCAAAACATGTACATGTGACGTAACCTATGCATGATGCTGCTGTTTCGAGATCATGCTTTCATGGATACATACTTTGACCCACTTAAGGCATGTGTGCTGGGTCGAGCATGCGCGCACTTTCTATGACACCCACCCCCCTTGTGAGTACATTTTTAAGTAAGTTAACATGGACAGCACTGCTCTCTCGGTGGTACATACTTGTAGTAAGTAGGCTGCAGCTTTGTGCAGTGCAAGTGCTTGATAATGCCTCGAGGACTCTTTTCAACTATAAGGAAACTTCGATGAAATCCATATGCTTAAATTGAAACACCTGCCTGCAACTGTACGTTAGTGACCTTGACCTGACAGCTCAACCTGATTGCCCCTGTATTCAAGCTAGTCGCCACGTGTGTTGACGTGCGCAAATGCAATGGATTATTTTATTTCTCCGTGCAAGCCAGTCGTAGCACAACAGTCAATTGCATTTTATTAAGGTCAAAAAAATAATAAAAGCCCGTTAGGTTAACTCTTTCAATGCCTGAGCCGATCTACTAAAGTCAAGCTGAGCTGAATTATCATTGGGATCCCAGACTTGTATTCCTCATAAAAAGGCCTTTCATTCAAGTAACAGTATGCCTATAGTTCCAGAGAGAAAAGCTGTGGACTCAGTCCAAAATTTGGCACTGATAGGGTTAATATGCTCATAGTTCAAAAGTTTTCAATTCGTTGCTATGAGCGATTAATATTTGACTGACAATGTTGCTGACTGAGTCTTCTCAGATAAATTGGTCGATAAGAGATAATATCTTCTACTTTTCATTTTGGTGTGCTTTGAGGAAAAAACGAAATATGTGGAGATAGCGTCACATGTTTTGGGAGATACGATCATTAAGTGATCATATATGATGGAATAGGCCCATGCGAAATATACTGGGGGGGGGGGGATATTGTACTCCCATTGGTTTAATCTGGGCTGCTCAAAATATAAGTTTGTGCACAAAACATTATGGTCATATGGCTGGTAGGCATTAGCCAATCATAAGGCTCAAAAAGTGTTGATAATATCCAATAACCATTGATTATGAAAAAGAATGTATTATGAAACTTGATAATGCAACTGTCTGCTGAAATTCATATGCCCCAAGGGCTTTTACATACCTCACAGTACTGCCGGTGCCCTCATTTCTTTGGAAAAATAATTGCTGAGTTGCAATATTATCACGTTCAGTTAGAGGCACGTCATCTTCCATTTTGTGGCAGCTAGCAGATTCACGAACTACCTGAACGCCTGAGCATAATCACGAATGAAGTGACTCAGAAGTGAAATGACACTGTCACACGTGTGTGTACGAATTTGATTACGTAACTGACAGATAATACGCTTTCAATCATGAAATCACTGATCCGACCTAAACACAAATGACCATTCCTACCAGCCAATGACAAATGTGTTATAACATGAAAGGAGACGATTATGGCTATTATAACTGTCTCGTGGCTTCGCCACTCGACAGTTGTAAGCCATAATCGTCTCCTTTCATGTTATAACTCTCACGTGTCACATGGACTGCTGTGTAACATGGGCAGGATAGCTTAGAATATGCTTGAGCGGTCACACATAATCAAAAGTCTTGGAAATGTGTTAATAGCCACAAACACGTGTCTAGTATTGGGGTGCTTATCATAGGTGCTTGTCAAGCCATCAGACTCGATCTCTCAAGAAACACGTCAGATAACAATAAACAAGGTAGGAAACGCTAGATAAAATTGCAGCGTGCAATTTTCTGTCAGGTCACCCGTGGGAGGTGACGCTGCCTGTGCAGAAAGTCGAAATTTTTGGTAATTTGGTCTGAAAAAATGGGACATGTGCGCTGGATGGCATGTGTATGTTCTGCACATGGTCAAACAAACAAGGATGCCGTAGGCCTACATAGCTGTTCGTTAAGTGATTGGCTGAAATTACCATAAATCTAAGAAAGATATGTGTGAGAAATGATGCATTTTAATTGAGAACATATTGAAAATATATGCAATGGAAAGCTAAAATTGTTAATGAGTTGAAGTGGAATTTTTGGTACTGTATCTTTGACAAAGAAACATGAAACTTTAAGTAGTATCATAGAGTGCGGAGGCCGTAATCCCTCAAAACGAAAACAATGCCAGACTGCGTACAGTGTGACAAAAATAAACAAGCGCATCTGTGTGATGACCTGCACTTGATCTGGATTGTGGTCAGGTCATGTTACTCGTGCATGTCCCAAGCATCGTCTGCCCTCCAATACTGACAGACAAACCAGAGTAAACAGATGGCATGGCAAGCACCTATGGTGCCTATGGGATTGATAAGGGGCCACAAGCGACACAGGGATCAATGAAAATCCATATTGCGACGAGGTACAGGTTACTCCAGCTCAGAGGCAGGTCCATTGGCATGTTGGAGGCTGTTCTTTCCCCAGTGTGAGGTTGCCAGAAGAATGGGGTGCTCCGGGTCAGTTGTACAGAGGTGGTGGGACCGTTTTCAGCAAACAACAGGATGCAATAGGAATGTTGGATCAGGAAGGCCAAGACTTTCAGAAGGGAGGGACGACCATTACCCGGTGCAGTACGCTAAATCCCACAGGTTTCTTTCGGCGGAGAGGTTTCTTCAGCAGTGGCACCAGGACTGCATCTCTGCAGCATCACAGCGTGCAAGCAGTGTGCAATTACAGGGATGACAACACCCAAAGTGTCATTTCAGGGACAAGTAGTCAAGCAGGCCCGTCACCAGGGGGGGTTCGACTAGTTCGAACGAACCCCCCTTTGCAAAAAAAAAAAAAACAAAAAACAAAACAAAAAATTATGTTGGCACAATGGCTAAAATGTGACCCCAAAACTCACCAGAACACACCATTTTGTCACTCATTTTTTCAAAAGCTTCTACCTCTTGGGAGGGGGGCACGCCCCCCTCCCAAACCCTCCCCCCGCTCGGTCGCTAACGCTCCCTCGCAGTGACAATACCGAATTCGAACCCCCCTTTAGGAAAGGCTGGTGACGGGCCTGTCAAGACGATCAAGGACACGATATAATTAACAAATAATAAAGCAGCATATACTCAATTTTGATGAGAGACATACCCCATAAAGTGATCAAATTTTCAGCTAGTTTGGGGGATTGTCCCTGATGATGGGAGACAGTTGGCATCTGTGCAATTAAGAGGAGATTGGTGTCGTCCAAACTCATGTCATACCGCCCTGCCACCCACATCCCTCTCAGTCCTGCACCACAATGCTTCATGGATACAGTTGTGTTAGGAACATGATGACTGGACCAGAGATCAGTAGAGGAGTGTAATATGGTTGGACGAGTCACGATTTCTCTTCAATTTTCTGTGGAAGAAGCAGCCTCATGCAATGGCGGGCAATGACAATGACAGGAAGCACAGGATTCATCGGGGTATGTGGGACTCGAACACACCAGCCCTATTTGGATTAGATCCTGCCAACAGTCGCCGAATCGTTCCAGCAACATCCTGGGCAACGCACGGCCACATGCTACACGAGTCCGCATGCAGTATTTCCAACAGCACAACACACGAATGTTGCCATGGCTATCCCGAACCACTGGCCTTTTCTGCATTCAACATTTATGGGGTGTGTTTGGCCGTCGAGTCAGGAATGGGGGGGGGGGGGGGGCTGGTACAAATAGTAATTTTGCCCTAGTACAAGGTACGGAAAATAGAAAAAAAAAATGTGCAACTAATGGTTGGTACGAAGTTCGGAAATTAAAAGGGCTTCCGGTACGCAAGTACGGCAAATGTAAATGCACAGAATACAAGAACTGAAAGCCCCAGGGATGAGTATGACGAACCTGCGGCCACCCCGGGCCAACTGGCACGTGGCTCACAGACCGGTAGAACCAAATTCCCCAGGCCAAGATAGCGCATGGGTCATTTTGATGTCTTCATCAAACATTTCACCTGGCATTACAGAGCCAGATTGCCTTTTTTCTAATAGGCCCATGCAGATGCACAGAAAATCAGCCAACTAACCACGCAAAAATTAAACAAACAATACTTACCGACTCTTCAACAGCAACGATTCCAAAAATCGTCAGTTCCTTCAAAGCCGTAAGATGCCGATAGATAGATAGATAGATAGATAGAGATAGGTAGATAGATAGATAGGATGTTTCAGGCGTAGACTGAATTTATAGATATTAGATCAATAAACAGACAGACAGACTGACAGTCAGACGGATATACAGACAGACAGACAGACAGACAGATAGATAGATAGATAGATAGATAGATAGATAGATAGATAGATAGATAGATAGATAGATAGATAGATAGATAGATAGATAGATAGATTGTTTAAATGGAACATGTTGCAAATAAAGAAAACAGTATTGCAATTCCGTAACAATTCTATTAAGAGCAACATAAATAAGTTTCCTTTTTATAAAAGAGCCACACTTGACCAGTTTAATAATAATATTTTATTAAACCTCCAGGCTTGGAGAAATACAATTACATAGATATCAATATACATCGAGATCATTATACATGTATATATTCATAATATAATCGAAGTGATTTTTTTTTTTTAAAGAGATATGGGATCACTAAAAACATCTTGTCAGTAGCACAGTGAGGATATGTTCCTCTGACCATGGTTTAATGAAATTTTCATGAGCTGTTAAGTATTTAAGTGAATCAATAATAACGGGGATGGATCGGTTGGAACAAGTTTGTATACAATAGACCTGTTCCGAGTTGCACCGAACTTTTCAGGACCATAATTAATGGTGCATTCCATTGTTGGCCTGATTGTCCAATCAGCAAGTGGCCGAGTCTGGTCCGCGCCGTCATGTTTACAACGAATGCCACAGCTAACGCTGGTAATTACAGCATGGATTGTGCTGAACAGTGCAAATCTTTTACCTCAAATCCCAAATCAGTGATGAAATGGCATTTTAAGTTTGCTGAAAATTTCATTTTTCATGAGCTCCTAGCATGTCGTGTTCGAACACACTCGAAATGTATGTGAATATCGTTTGCCACCATTGTTGACTCCAGCTGCGCGCAACACAAGCCAACCTTCATCAGCTTCCCGCTGTCCCGCGATGTTTGTTTACCTGCAAGCGTGTGCATTTTCTGGTAGACAAACTTCAATACTTGCGAATGGTCATTTCGATTTTGCGGTAAAAAAAATAAATGTCCTTATCAAATTGATAAAAACCCAACAACTCCCAGGTTCCCAAGACATTTTGAATGATACAGCTGTAAAATTTATCACCAAAACTTAGTGACTTTGCACCTTTGCGGTCAGGATGTTATTGCATTGTCCACTATTATGTTTTGTACTGATGCAATCCTTAGATTTTCCTCTTTCTATTTAAGAAGCTCTTTTATTGGCTAAGAATATATTCTTGGGATATCCCTGGAAAATGGCCCAATATCTTGGTAACAGGTCAAGAAGTCCCAAAACGAGGTCGTCTCTAGTCAACTCGTCCCCAACAATCTCGTCCCAATGTCAAGTCGTTCCCAAACTATCTCGTCCCAGTGCTATGTCGTCCCGTTACCAACTCGTCCCATTGTCAAGTCGTCTCAAGGTCAAGTCGTCCCAATTCCAGCTCGTCCCAATACCAACTCGTCCCAATTCCAACTCGACCCTGTCAGGAAACGCACTTTGATTAAGGCTACATATTCCAGTTACGCTGTAATAGCCTGTTATCACCTTACATACATTTCTACCTATTGGACGTCATTTTCCCTCATTATAAATGCGCTTAGGATATGCCAGGCTCCTCGTTGGGTGGATTTGATCACGTGTCGCTCACTGTCCAATCAAACTTGTTCTTACACATGTGCCTGCCCCATGGCAGCAATGCTGGGAAGGTGAACGAGTCGCATTCACGCAAAGATTATTTGAAAAAAAAAAGATTAATTTTCATAAAATATTTCAAAGAAAAAAAAGAAAAAGAAGAAGAAAAAAACAACTTCGATCGAACTAATCTAGACACATGTAAAGGTAGGAGTGACAATTCCTTACGGAAAGCAAAGAAAATACTCAGACCGCAAGTTGACGAAGCGTGGCCGTAAACACCATGACGATGTGCTTGGTAAAAAAGTGACCGCACTTAAGGTCAGCCTCTTGACACCATCTACGGCTTCAATTTTTTTTTCATGTTAATTGAAACGAAAAATGCACAAAAATATAAATCATGCAATTTCCTACCAATTTAGTGTTCATCACTTGGAATGAATCGCAAAAATAACAGAACCCTTGCATGTTTGATCGTGTATGTCGCTTGTTGTCGGGCAAGTGAGTAAAAAACTGCCCGTGCCAAACTGTGTGCGATACCAGATACTGGCAGCTTCTTAGAGTTAAATCCAAGCTCATCCTGTGTTTTACTTTCTGATCCTTCCTTGTGTAATCTGGTCAGTGTGGTCGAGCGCAAAATGTGACAAAAAGGGTGCGCTTCCCGGGGTGAACCAAATAACGTCGAGTCCTATGAACTGGTCTTGGTCGGACATGTGGGCGGGATGGCATGTGTATGCTCTGCGCATGGTTACAGACATATGGATGCCATACATTGTGTAGTGATTGGCTGAAATTTACCATAAATCTAAGACAAATGTGTGTAAAAACGATGTATTTTTATTGAGAATATATGGAAAATATATGCGATGTTGTACCAAAATTTGTTAATGGGCTAAAGTGCATTTTTGGCACTGTATCTATAACAAAGAAATATGAAACTGTAAGTAGTATCATTGAGTGCAGAGGTCGTAACTCTCAGAATACAACAATGCCAGACTGCGTACAGCCGGGCAAAAGTGCAGAAACGAAAAAAAAAATGAACATTTGTGAAGCATGCAGTGTAGATTATTCATATGCCCAAACAGGCAACTAATGAAGTCAAAATTTCAGTTTGAAAACTGTCAGCCGCGTGCGTTACTATGGAGTTTGTTTTGTTCGTTCGTTTTTGTCCTCTTTGCTTTTTTCTTTTTTTTTTCTTTTTTTTTTTTTTTTTTTTTGTTTTTGTTTTTTTTTTTTTTTTTGTTTTTGTTTTTATTTTTTTGTTTTCTGTTTTTTTGTTTGTTTTTGCTTTTGTTTGTTTGCTTCTGTCTTATGTGTTTGTTTGTTCTTGTTCTTTTTTGTGGCTCATCGCTGTTTCACTGTGCAAAGGGTCCGTCTACTAAACACTGTGCGTCACTTGGTGTAAATCCGACTTCAATAGTTTAGTGCTCTACTGACATTTTACTTAATATTCTCTTGAAAGGTAGTGGGGACTTGCCAGACACTGATAATGTATTAATCTTTGAGGCTGTTCAGACATTCTTATCAGAATCTAGACGTTTTATTTACTAATTTAGTATATGATCTTATTATAAGTCTCCATTATCTGGCATCAATTGTATTATTCGTGTACAAGCCGTGAATTTAGTCTTTTGTTCTCGTCCAGTGTGTATTGTATATATTCCTGTGCGTCCTCTTATGTACTGGAGAGCCTCCAGATTAGTCTTTAGGTGCTATTAGGCAATCCAGAGAAAATAAATATGTTTGTAATAATAATAATAATAATAATAATAATAATAATAATAATAATAATAATAATAATAATAATAATAATAATAGTAATAATAATAATAATAATAATAATAATAATAATAGTAGTAGTAGTAGTAGTAATAATAATAATAATAATAATAATAATAATAATAATAATAATAATAATAATAATAATAATAATAATAATAATAATAGTTTCACCCTTTCACCTTTGCCTAATGCAACGCTTTTGAACTTTTTCTTTTTTTTCTCTTGCATTACAATATACTTTGAAATGCTTTTATCAGCATTTCCAGCCTTTGCTTTGATATACACACCAGAAGTTTGAAAGAAACTTTTAACACATTTGTATTAACTTTTTAATTGCCAATTTCTACCAAGGTCAACATATTCTCACTTAACGAACGACGCAAGATTCATAATATTTGTGAATACCCTTAAGAGGAAGACCTTTGACTAAATCAGCATTTAGCACAGAGTTGAAATGTGTGTGTGTGTGTGTGTGTGTGTGTGTGTGTGCGTGTATGTGTGTGTGTGTGTGTTCAATCAATAATGGGCACACGGCCTTTTGTCTAGATCTTCGCATTCCAGAGTATGCTTCATGCATAACAATTAAGTCTAAGATTTGAACTCAAGAAATTTTAGCCGTTTGGCAGAAGGTACTTGCAATGGTTTTAATACCGAGTCATCAGATCACCATGCCTGAAAAAAGAAACAAAAGGACAACGTGTACGCTATCAGCATCCTTAGACATGCAAATGTGCATCTAACTGATCAAAGATCTAGCTGTGGCAGAGAAGCGCATACATGTAGCACATTCTTTATTGTGATAGATACTGACATTTTATTATAGATGAATTGGTGAGTACGAGCATGAGAGGAGGTAAAGAGGTTTTTGTACTCACCTACTGCTGTTTTTTTTTTTTTTTTTTTTTTGTTTTTTTTTTTTTTGTTTTGTTTTTGGGTTTTTTTTTTTTTTTTTTTTTTTTTGTTTGTTTTTTTTTTTTTGGACCGAACATGCGTTCCGGAAGCCCCATTTTAAATTTTCCGTCCTTCATACAAGCCAATCGTTCTCAATGTTCTCATTTCCCATGCCTGATTACTAGGACAAATTTATTGCCCTACTAGGGCACTGGGACCACCACCACCCCTCTCATCCACCCCACCCCACCCCCTTTCACGAAATGGAGATACAGGGATGCCAGGGGCACAACAATGCACAATTCTTTCGATTTGAACACTTTCTGATGCTGGACTTTGCACAGAGTGTCACTGGACACTTTTTGTACAAGACGTTGGTTATAATTGTAATGTATTGGTTATAATTGCATTGTATGGTATTACACGTATACGCGAAGCAAATCGTCGCATGCTACACATCGCACGTGCCAAATCGACTCTTGTATGCCGTCGGCCATTCGAGAAAGGTAACACAGACACCCGGTCCATTAACCCGGAGAAATGCCTTTCAATCTCCCGTGAAATCTTCCGGGAACGTATATGCATACGTATAGCGTGGAACAAGCTTTATTAATTACAGTGCTAAAGTGTCTGGGGACCGCAGGTCAAAATGCGAAGACCGACTCAAAGGGACGATTGCAAGTGCTCAATTTTCTAGCTCAGGGGAGAATTCTTCGAGCATTTGGGCAATGTTGAGAATGAAACCTTCAGCCCCCAAGCCCCCAGACAACCGACGCTTGCAGATCACTTTCGAGTGACAGTTGATGATGTGAGAAGGCAAGGGGTCTGGTAAAAGGCGTTCGGTTCTCTGCAAACTGTGTCAACAAATATCCAACTAAATATTTCAATCGTACAATGGAATTAGCGGCTGCAGACGTTTTAGCGTCCCCTGATGGTGAGGAGTAGGTGTATGTATGGTCGCCCAGGTGTTTGATATTTATCAATATTTAACAAGGTGCCCAACTGTTGCCGCCTTGTCCGTTCACTGGCGGTTGTGCATACAGTGGACGAACCACTATTTGTAGTTGAGAGGCATCCATCATCATCATCATCATCATCATCATCATCATCATCATCATCATCATCATCATCATCATCATCATCATCATCATCATCATCATCATCATCTCTGACCCTTCTTTTACTCTTTCATTATTTTTCAGCCACCTAATCAGAACACCGGCGTACACGAATCCCCTTTGCCGTTAATGTAACAAAAATATCCCATTGTTGTAAAAAAAAAAAATCTGTTCATATTCTCCTGAAGGAAGGAATATGCGCACAGACGTTTTGCATTTTTCTCCCCTTTAGTCTCTACCCCCCCCCCCCCCTTTTTTCAGCTCACTGCGAGCACATCTATGGCAAGCCAACAGGGCCATAACGCAAAGGTCTTACGCGTAGCCGAGCCTCCACTACACGTAGTCGAGGCTCGGCAACGCGTAGTCGAGTAGACCAATCAGATTGCAGTCTCTACTACGCGTAGTCGAGGCTCAGCAACGCGTAGTCGAGCCAACAAATAAGATTACAGTTTCCACTACGCGTAGTAGAGTCTCGGCAACGCATAGTCGAGTCAACCAATAAGATCACAGTCTCCACTACGCGTAGTCGAGGCTCGGCAACGCGTAGTCGAGCTAACCAATAAGATTACAGTCTCCACTACGCGTTGCCGAGAAAATGTTCTTAGAACACGTCGACGAGCCTCGGCGACGCGTAGTGGAGATACTATGCCTCCCATAGCGCGTGGCCAAACTATCCAATCACTGATGCTCTTGTAAACTGTATTGGACCTGTTCGACTATGCATTGAGAAATAACTGGTCTCGACTGTTTTAATATCAGTAATGATTGTAAGGACGTAAATGATTGGTTTGCTTTTCTTCAGCCAAAAGGTGCCATAAGTTGCTCGACTACGCGTAGCCGAAGCTCGATTACGCGTAGTGGAAAACATATTCTCGGCAACGCGTAGTGGAGACTGAAATCTGATTGGTTGACTCGACTACGCGTAGTGGAGGCTCGGCAACGCGTAAGACCAATGCGTTATGGCCCTGTTGGCTTGCCATACACATCGCACCGAGAGCGTGTTAAAGAAAGTTGTTGCGGTCCCCAAAGGCGGCTTCTTCTCCTTCTCCTTCTCCTTCTCCTTCTCCTTCTCCTTCTCCTTCTCCTTCTTCTTCTTCTTCTTCTTCTTCTTCTTCTTCTTCTTCTTCTTCTTCTTCTTCTTCTTCTTCTTCTTCTTCTTCTTCTTCTTCTTCTTCTTCTTCTTCTTCTTCTTCTTCTTCTTCTTCTTCTTCTCCCCCTCCTCCTCCTCCTCCTTCTTCTTCTTCTTGTACCAAAAGCGTATTGACAGAAGATTTTGTTCTAGTCCCCATGAGGATTAGCATAGCTCTTTTACAGATGTCCCATGCTTGAGGTTCCACGGGGGTACTTATGCCTGTGCTGAGGTAACACGATTGCAGAGTGCCAATAAAATATGAGGCCTAGGGATGCAAGGGGCTGTATATTAAACAATTTTGCTACCAGAATGGCAGATTTTGGCTTGATAGTGGAAAACAATGTATACTTTGAGCTGACATGAATATCATGAAGGTATGTACACTGGCACCAGTATACACAGTGATTCAGCTGGAGTCAACACCGTGTGCGCACAATGATATTGCAAGTAGTACTACGTAGAGCTTGTTGCCATGGCAATTTGCTGAAAAATTTCCCATTCATGCCCATGTTTTCTGGTGTTTATTTGATGTAAAAAATTCTTACACACATTTTGGTGTATAAAACATATATGTTTGTAATCCATTAAATGGTAGCTCTGTTCATCTATATTTCCACAGGTTGAATTACTGGCGTGAAACCATAATACTGGCAAGGCCAGGCAACACGCCAACAGGTAGGACCAAATTTATGTACTGCTGTCACCTGTAGTTCATTCAAGGACTGACTGTGAATGAAAGTGAAGACAAAATATATATTTTTACAGTGTACACATTTTAATAAGTGCAGTTTTATACCAGTTATCACTATATACAGCATGAGCACAGCCAGTGACAGGCACGTTGGAGCGTGTAGGGCGTGTGCTGTTATGTTAATAAGACAGAGCACTGTAAGGATGCTCGACAGAGTTAATGCGCAAAGTTTTAGGTCCGAGTAAGTGCCACTGAAAAGTTAGCATGGTACATGCATTCCATGATCTCCAGCAGACGTTATTTCAGGGGGAGACCAATATTGTGCGTGAAAATGAGCCCCACAGTATTTTACTGTCAGATGCATATTTTTTTTTTTTAACTGAACGTTGCATGAGGTGAAATGTATTAATACATAAAATATATGGTTCTGTGTGGTCAATTTGTCTGGTGCCCACCACATGCCATTTTTGAACAGCCATTTGACTCGCTGCTGTCAATGCCAGCTGTCTCCTCCATGTTGGCATATTTTCCAATTTTAGAGAAGGTCTGCTGTGCAAGCACCAGGCCAGTTTCAGCATCAATCATGGGTGTATGTGACTGAGTTCCAGCCTGGTACATACTTCTGCCTTTGGTTGGATTGTTGTACACTTTGTCTGTCATGACTGGAAGTTCGCTGCCTCGCGCATCCATCAGCAGCCTCTGGTTTTCATCCATCTGGTCTGTGTTCAGTGTTGTGTAATTCACAGTGTACTTGTCCACCAAAGGCTGCAGTGTCTTTGCATTTGGAGCATGACAGTCTAGGGCTGCCTACATAAGTCTTGTGTCCTCAATGCTGATGGGACTTTTCATCAAGAAGGTTCCCAACTGCAGATTAATTGATGCTGGGGCCGGTCCTGGTCGTCCGTCTAAATTTGCACTTGGTACAACACACTGTCACTGTTGGACCAAGACAAAGTCCACAACATTGCAAATTTTAATGCAGGCTGCATGGCTTGAATTGTGCTCATTGACACACTCTGTCAATAGGTTAGCCAGACTGCCAATGTCTACCATTGTGTTACCCCAGTCACGTGGCATCTCGGTCTTTTGGCCGTAGTGGTGAGCGGCATCTTGTTGAAGCTGAACGGGCCTGTAACATCTTTGGTGCTCTGTGGTACCTTGTTGGCCTGGTTTGTTGGAAACCACGAACAACAGTTTGTCCAACAGAAGTCTGCTTGTCACCATTGGCTGTGTTGTGTGGCCTCTTTCCCCCATGAACAACTTTGTTCAGGTGTTTGTAACTGTTTTTACTTAGTGTTGCACTGCGGCTCTTGGAACCTTTCCTTTTAACATAACCTATCTTCAAATTTGCTGCTCTAGACACCCTGACACACTTGTTTACTACTTCTCAACTTGTTCACGACTGTTCAAATGCTACAGAAACAGGATGTTAAAGCAGGGCATGCCTCTGTGCTGAGTAGAGGCTGATGTCCCCAGGCCTGTAGGAAATACCCCCACAAGCACAAGGTGGCTAGGCCTAACAGGGGGAGGTGGGGCCAGACAAAGTGATAATTTACCATGTTATGGATTACAAACGTTCTGCAGCTGGTAATTTTATTGAAGTAGACAACATTGTCAACTTTATGAACACATTTGCATATGGGCATGAATGGGAAAATTTTTTGCTATTAGATCCAGTGACCTGGCCTCCAAATTTTGTCATTTTTGTTAATCAATACACTGCTGTAACATATAATTTTTACTCCCAGCATAACAAATTTATATGTCTTTATTGTTATTTTTAGTTGTTTTATATTGAGAAATACTGTTTTCATCAGTTCGTGTGGAAAAATCAACAGGTTTTTAACTTTTTCTGTACAATTTAATGCTATGATACGGCACTGCGCATGTACCACATACTGTATCTACCCCGCACTTAATCAAGCTGAGCGCGCTATTTATGGTATCTACATATATTAGTACTGGGGTTTTCCGCAAGCAGACGAAAAGAACAATTTATATGACTAGAATGCACAAACTTTTCCTTCAAGTCAGAGCGTGTCAATACATTGGGTACATCTGTCTTTCACAAGGTGGGTTCTTTCAATGTAAACATTTTGCCTATGCGTGTGCGCATACCTCTTATGTCTTCTATTCCAAAGCATATAAATACATAGAATGTAAGACGTATGTTAAAACCGAACTCAGACACCGCAAGCCAGAAACTTCAAATTTGGCATGGGTATTATACCTATAGTAACATTTTGCATTACAGATTGCAAATTAGGCAAACTTTGCGCAGAAATAACTTATTGAATGATGATGCAAAATCTACAGGTGATATTCCAACTTCAAATTATATGTTTGCTGCGCTTTAGGCGAATCAAATAAACAGTGACTGAAAACTGTGAGTTTATAATTAATGCAAATCTGGACCAATTCACAAAATTGAAATATCAGATACTGATGAATGTCTTCAAAACTGTTATAGATGGTGGTGCCATTCCAACTTCAATTTAAATAATCATGCTATAGGCACATTCAGTGAAAAATGACTGAAGACTGACAGATATTAATTTGTGCAAATTTCGGCCAGTACACAAAACTGAAGTGTGGAATAAGGATGAATATCTTAAAAATTGTTAGGGATGGACCTGTCGATTCAACTTCAATGTGCACGTTTGTGTCAATATTTACATATTTACAATATTTAACATTTCAATTTTGCATATTGGCGGAAATTTGCATAAATTAAAATTTGACAGTTTTCGGTCAGTGTTTATTGGATGCACCCATAACGCAAACCATTAAATTAGAAGTTGGACTGGCACTTTTATAACAGTTTTACAGGTACCACTCTAACTTTAATTTACATGTTTGTGCTATGGACGCATCCATTTAACATTGAGAGAGAAACTGTCAGATTTTTATTTATGCAAGTTTTGTGTAATACACACAATTGAGAGATTGAATAATGGTGAATATCTTCAAAGCTTTTATAGATATAGGTACAACTGAGAGCTTCGATTCATGTGTTTGAGCTATGCGTGTATTCAATGAACAATATTTTGGCAATTAGGCCAATACACAAGATTTCAATGTTGAATTCTCATTAGACTATTATAGATACAGGTTGAATTAAAAACTAAGTTCACATCTTCGAGCTTTATATAGGCATTGCATCATTGGTATTAAAATGCGCAAAATGGTCACACACAGACAGATTTTCCGTCAAGCAAATCCTTGTGTTTTACTCTTTTATATTTTATTATCTTTCAGACGGGAGCTCTAAAGGCTTGTTTCATTTTTTTGTTTTGTTTTGTTTTGTATTGTTTTCTTGTTTCTTTTTGTTTTTTGTTCGTTCGTTTGTTTGTTTGTTGGTATGTTTGTTTGGTTTTTTTTTTTTATTTTGTTTTGGTTATTTTTGTTTATTTTGTTTTGGTATTGTTTTTGTCCGCCCAAGGAGACATAACGATTCTGTCTAAAATTGGAGTAGTGCCATTACCAAAAAAAAAAAAAAAAAAAAAAAATGTGTATGTGCAAATACTTGTAGTATTAGTGGTGATAATAAAATGGCTTCAGTGGAAAACAGAATTTGATGTTTCTATGCACACAATTGGAGCATTAATGCTGATGGTAGGATGGTGTACAACTAGAAATTTCATTTTTCCACGCATGCAATCGTTCTGCTTAACGTATTACCATAATCTGGAACGTGAATGCTGTATGTACCGGATTTTTTATATAAAAAAGAAATACGTGTATTTTGTAAATATTGATCGACATGTCAATCTGCTAGGAAACTTGTGGTTTCCGATTGGTAGAAAATGATCAGAAACAAGAAGTGTTGCGACATTTGCAGTTTGTATAGCAGATGGGCTGTTTCCGGACTCAGACTATTGATCGTTGCCTGACAGGTAACAGGCAATTACAAAAGGATGGATTGATGATAGGGTTTTCAGGAAAATTGGATGCTGAAACACCATGTCTTTGGACATTTTGAAAACCAAGCGTGCAGGAAAACAGAAATACGTAACACGAGTGTCGTCGTTTGTAGTGAGGTGCCACATTAGTCTAAATGGTGAATTGGCGGTTGCAGGACTAACATAAAGCATTAAAGATGTATCGCTACACATAATATATGATGTATCGGTACATGTACTATGCGATGTATCGCTACACATTAGTCTAAACGGTGAACTGGCGGTTGCTGGACTGACATGAGACATTCATTTGAGGACACTGCCCCTGTACATGTAGGGTTTCGCTAAGTTGGGGTTAACCAGCTTTGCATTATTTAATATATAATATATCGCTACATATGATATATGATGTATCGCTACATGTAACATACGATGTATCGCTGCAATTAATGCGCATTGTATCGTTACAAATAATATATGATGTATTGCTACTGGATAGATACTTGTATATGAATGAGAAATATAGGAAAACGCACATTGATAAAAACTACATATGTAAGCTTCTAGAGACTTTCACGGGCTCTTTCTGTTTATGGCATTTTATTCTCACTGACATACAAGAAGCAGACGATACATGTAGTTACGACATCCGACGCTCCTTGGTAGTTTTTTAAGATATAAGAAGTTGTCCTGTGACACATTTTTCGTCATTATCAGGCATATTTAATTGCACGTTTAGTGACACTTTAGTAGCCACTTGAAATTAGTCTCGAACTCGAAATCGAGCTGCAAGTCAACAAAGGAAACAAAATAAATAGTGGTGAGGGCAAAAGTCATAAAAAGTTATAATGCACACACACATACACACACACACACAGATATATATATATATAGAGAGAGAGAGAGAGAGAGAGCAAGAGAGAGAGAGACAGAGAGAGAGAAAGAGAGAGGGAAAGAGAGAGAGAGAGAGAGAGAGAGAGAGAGAGAGAGAGAGAGAGAGAGAATATACGCTAAACTGTTCACGTGGACCATTCTTATGTTACCTGCAACTGTAGGCTGGTACTTGAATGAGAAGTGGGTGTACAAAGAATATAAATCTTGTATCGTTATGTTCAAACACAGCGCTTCGACTTTCGTCAAAATCGACAAACAAAACGTTTTGCTGATATAGCTCTCGTCTTCCAAAAACTACGGAATAAACATAAATCTCTAAACATGTACATTTAACTCTTGGCGATAGGCAGACACACAGGACTGCAATGGGAAGTACGCTGTCAGGGTTTCTGAATATGACCAGAATCTTTGTTAAAAGTTTTGACTGTGGTGGGATGCATTCTGGGCAAAATGACCGAATTGTCAACATATTTTGCCACACCCTTTGCTTGCAGGGAAAAAAGTGCTTTTGCCGTCAGGTGGCTAATCAAGTATCCATATATCCCTGTAGGTACATTAATCCTATAATGGACTAGCCTAGGGATAGTGTACGATGATATTCATTGACGTAGGCCTGTGTACATATATTGATAATAGAAATGTTTGTTGATGCAGGCATTGGTTTTTGATTTACTTCTTCACTCTGGTCATTTGCACCCTCCGGTTCGCGTCGGGAGCAAATACCCAGTCAGGCTACGAATCAAAAACGCGAGATGCAAATGATCCCAATGCCTGCAAAATAAACATTATTGTTGTATTATTGCAACATTTAGTATTAACAAATTCCACACTATTCCACTTATATATCTGGGCCCCTGTGTAAACTTCGAGTCAATACCACCGAGGTTCATCCAAATGTTAACCTGCACTTGTGCACATGTATCATGTGACTTACTTCTTTAATTGTTAGTATTTAGCAATTGGTTCATTTGTTACCACTGTAAACATAAACAGAACATGCTGATAGATCACAGTTACTATTGGCTGGTACAGTGTGCAAACAGTACATGTTTTGCCAGCTCATAAGTAAATCTGAAAAAAAACCCACATTGTGAGCATGGTTTTGCTCCTATTAATGTAAGGTTTGCCGAGCTACGTTTCCAACCATGTCGACAAATCTTTTTAGTTGTGTATCAGGCCGGTTGGGAACCATATAATGGAGATAAAAATAAGGTGACCCTGCTCAAAGCACAAGTAAAACACATGCATAAAGCTGGCATTAAACTGTTGTTTCGCATTTAGACACTGAGCTAGTCATATCTAGAAAGTAAACATCCTGATAATTGACAAAAGGTCGGTTAATAAGAAATTTGATTTTTGTTTTAGTTTAAAGCACATCGACATTTGTCAAATTTGGCAATTAAAAAGTCAATGAACAAACAGTTAACATAGTCAGCGCGGGGGATACAGTATAGCCCAGAGCGTACATTTATTTAGAAGAAACCTTAAAATTTTGAACAAATAACTTCCATTCACATGCCGGTGCATCGACACATAACATGAAACTTGTCTTCATCAAATATGCTTATCGCTTTCGCTGAAGGATATACTATGGATTGTCTTGAACATATTTGATTCCACTGTTGTTAACTTTGACATTTATGTGTGTTCCATTAAATTAAAGCTTGTATCTCCAAATCGGTCATGTGCTACCTTGGAAGAGATACTAGTACTTGATTCATTACCAGCTTACTTTAACATACGTATGAGTTTATCTCCACCATATGAATGACCTTTATGGGTCAGATTCCGCTGCTTTTGTTAAGCTGCTGCGTGATAACCGTGAGTGGGAAAACATTTCACCTTAAACGTGTAACTAAATAAATTCCAGAAAGCAATCTTCGCAAGCTAAGAACCAATTCGCTGGCATGTTATAATTGTCAGCAAAACCATTTGGTTAACATTCTAGTATGCCATTCAAAAAGGTTTCTCTCAAGGTAGCGGGGCTGTCTGGAAATATGTAGACAAATTTCGGGTTAAGTGTGTCAATGTATCTCCGTTCATCACTCTATAGTCATAAAATTATATATTTCCCAATTTGTACAGATACGTAATTTTCTCTCATGCTGAAATAAAGTTCCGAAATTATTATTCCGATGTGCGAGTGGCGCTTTTGTCAAAGGATCTCATTTACACTTTGTGACAAAATTACTCCAAACTAAAGGATTCAACAATAATGAAATAGTCTTTTAAAATATAACTTATTAAAACAATTTTTCGTTTACAGTTAAAATTGGACGGTTCTCATTTCATGTGTGTTCAAATTATTTTAGGGAGCACCTGACAATTTATTGTTGGAACTTCAAAAATATCAGCAAACGAAAAAAAAAGACCTCCCACGTTACATTCTTAGTTTCACATTTTGCTGAGTTTAAAAATTGATCAAAGAGTTTTTAGCCAAGGCCACCTCAAAATATATGAATTTAGAAAAAACTTTGAATTTGAGAAAGCTGCGGTAAAAGAAGAAAGAGGCAACCTGGAAGAGTAAATGGCTGTTTCATCAAAGCTAGTGACTGTTTCTGTTCTTCGATATGTATGAACATTATACAAAGGCTTTCCTTTTGGCGTGTTGTCACAATGGTAAAACGAAACCCTGATAATACTTTTAAAAATATGTTTTTGGGTGTTATCTTGCACAAGCTCAAATCATAATGTGCGTTCATTTTGTTCCTTACAGGTATGCAGGATTAAATACTCGTTTTATGATGAACATAACTGTGAAACATTGCTAAACAGACAGGCACTTAGTGAGACCAGTCATTGTGTGCACAATCAAGCAGCATGTATCCTGACACAGACCAAACAAACACTGACACGTGCCTTTACCTGTACAAGATGTTCACAGCAGTGCACAATTTTGGGCTTAAGTTTGCTATAAGCCTCAAAAAGTCATAGCAAAGCTACTAAGAGATCTTCAGTACCTTCCACCAAAAGTATTAAAGAGTCAATTGTGAAGAACTGCGACTTTCAGGGCAAATTTTCCTTTATCTTTTACCTTACTACCTTAAACAATTGGTCAAGAGGCCCAACAGCACTCATATCAATGCAAATATCTAATTATTCCATTAGCGTCATTTTCTGTATAATAGGAGCCCATATAGAGGCGAAGCCATATCAATGTACGGTACCTGCACTGATATGGTCTCCCGCACAACATGGAGTCACAATATTGGTTTAGGGAAGCCAGATCCCAAAGAGCAGTCACATTGGAACTATAACAAATCTAATACCAAAAAGCTATTTATGCTAAAATAAGTCTTCCAAAACTGTGACATAGTGGACTTAAACTGTGCAACACTACTGTCTAAAGACTCAAAAGATTCTGACATCTTTCATAGATCAGATAATATCAGACAAACGCTGGCACGGTGATTAACATGGGCAGCGGCGGCCGACGGTATACACTTTCCGCCCCTACATATATGTCAGCAACTATATAAGTCATATTTCTTGTCCAGAAATTAATTAATCTGGTTTGAAATAATAAACGGTTCTCCTATTTCTGCTCAATTCTCACAGACAATATATCCCACAGCTGGGTCAATATGAAGAGGTGGGTCATGGTAATTTGATATCCTATTAAAGTATATACCTATATCTTTTACATGGATTACGAAGCAGGCCAAGCCTGGTGTATACTTTCCTACCTGCATGTTTGGTATTGTAGAAGCAGGACCAGTAGACGAGTGAATATACGAATGCAGCACAGTTACAGCCATGTTTTGGTGGATTAACGCTCGCAAGAAATTTTTGATAACATCCAATTCTATATTTTTCGCAATTCTAATTTGTTCATTTTATATGATGAAAGAATATGACTTTACAGATTTAAAGATTCATTGCAAGAAAGTGGACGTTTTACCTAGTTTTTACAATGCAAGACACTGTTAATGCAGGTGCTTGATGACAAGGTGTGGTTTTAATTTATTAGATTTGAAAAAAAAATGTCCATTAAACCCCCACAGGTTTATCGAGCCTATAGAGTTGTTTACTTCCGGTTGCTGGCGACGCATATTCAGCTCACTGAACAAAAATCTGAGTGACAACCACTTATTTCACTACAGCGTCCGTAATTTTATAATGGCTGGTTTGTGTACACAGCGTGGAAAGCGATTTTACTTTCTGATCATATTAAGCGGCGTCTCCAAATGACTTAGAGGTGTCTCTAAATATTAAGGGACATCTCTAATATTCCCAAATATTTTGACATGTCGTTAGATATTAAGGGATGTCGCTTGATGATGCGGTAATGGTACCAAACATGTAGCAATAGTCGACGGCTTCGGCGGTCCAGGTTCATTGATTGTTTTGTATTTACTTCGCATTCGTTCATTAATAGCAAGGAAATTAACGTCCCTCATTACCAAAACAAGGGGTCACAAACTGACAACAAAGCCTTAGCAGTCAAACATATTTTTCACTTTGACTCGATTTTTTATGCAAAACTTGTGCTCCCGCCTAAAACATATCACCGTGAGGCTAACACCTAAAGCATGCTGATCGCAGCTTACCATCCACTCATACAGGACTTAAATAACGGAGTCTGCCATTCTGACAGGTGGTTGGCGCCACTCGCCTGTAGAAACACAACTTAAAATTTGTGAAATTACTGAATGTGTTCGTAAACATACAGAACGAATTAACGTGATGATGATGATGATGATGATGATGATGATGATGATGATGATGATGATGATGATGATTTTTTGTTTTATTCTGTTTTTCATTTTTCATTTCATGTGTTATTCTATTTGTCTATGTATGTATGTATGTATGTATGCATGTATGCATGTATGTATAAGTAGCCATCTATCTATCTATCTATCTATCTATCTATCTATCTATCTATCTGTCTGTCTGTCTGTCTGTCTGTCTATCTATCTATCTATCTATCTATCTATCTATCTATCTATCTATCGTCTGTCTGTCAGTCTGTATGACAACCCACACTTCCATCAATCTATTCATTGATCTGTCCAGTATATGTTTATCAGAGGCAGCGGTTTCTATGCCAGACTCAAGTTTACAAATTGCAGAAAATAGAGACAAGACAGAGATATGATGTCTCTCATACGAATGTGTACCTCAAATCCTGCAATCGTATTTGTGACTTTTTCGCCAGAACCACTTCATAGTAGTCATTACTCTCTCTTGCAGTCCGAACTCTTTTCTCTCCATAAGCTAAGTATTCAGCGCTGACAACCCACATAATAATAAAAAAAAAAAAATATGAACGTGGCAAATTATGAATTAGCTAAACACGTGAAGCTTTGCTTATAACTGCAGAGCTTCATTGTGAATGAAGAAAACCTGCCAAACCAAACATAATAACTAAATTTGTATAGTAAAAGTTCAGATAAGAACAATTTGACTTATCCCTGAACCAGTATGTTTCCTTTCTAGCTGGATAGCTTATCTTAGTTAAACCACCTGCCAGTGTAAAACTAAACTAGAAACAAACTAGGGCATTATATTCAGTCCTAATGATTGTAAAACAAATATTAGAGTGAATATAAATAGAGTAAATAGAGTAAACGTATACTCAGACATATCAGACAAGAATGACGTGTCATTAGCATTTAAGTTAAAAACAAGTTATCAAAACACAATTTTTCTTAACCCAATTTTAAGTACAGTTAGGCAAACTTATAACAATATCATTAGACATTTTAGGCCCAAGATTGCACTTAACAAATGGAGAACGGATATTGACCAGCATAGTTCTATGACTGACAAATCAGTGTACTGAAGCGTAAGTAATGCTGAGCAAAATCATCTTTTTCTTTTTTCTCCAATACGCCAAGCTTATCTGTTTGACTTCCTAAACAAACGTTTACTTTTCGTGAGTTGGGTATTAATAAACGTGTTCTTGTCGTGCGTTGGAGTATATGCTCGCCTTATATTTTTGCAATGGAAGTCAACCATTGGAAACCCACCGCTATCTCCAAAATGAAGCAAAATGTACATGTGGTACTTTGATATGTGAAATACAATGAGTTTATCATTATTTGGTGGCTTATTTCCTGGTAAATAATATCAGTACTTTGTTCACCAAGCTGTGTTACTCATTATATTTTGACACAAAGGCGTGCATGTTAATCAGCGATGTTTGTTTCAAACTAACGTACAGTAAAAGATGCCAGTTATTGGAGATCAAAGCGAAAATTATATTTTATTCTCCAAATAACATACAGTCGCAGATCGTGATGAAAACGATTGCACTTAGTAAATGAGTATTAATCATTCTTAACAAGAATCAGGCGAAACCCTTTAATTCCCGGTTTATTCTTCCTGCGCACATCTCTCGTACTAAGCAATTTGCGTCAAGCAAAAATTTCAACAGACCACTTTGTATACTACAGCGTAAACCCCTATATCATAGCGCACAAGATTTAAATGGTAATGCAGATTCAAAACTTAAATCGTTATCCACAAGGTTGCTAAAATAAGATATACTCTCATGGTACAACACTCAAGGCAACAATAATGAGATCATTAACCCATCCAGTGCTGTACACGAGATTGCAACAAGGAGATTTTAAACTTACATTGGAATAAATGAACAATGAAGGCGCAAATAGGTGGGAAAAGAGGTTAAACCCCTTCCCTGTACATGTACACGGCTACAACGATAACATATGTGTAAACCTTACATTATAATACTCAAAGGTAACACAGAATCGACAGAAGCTCGTTTTTCTTTTCTGTTTTCTTTTTTGTTTGTTTGTTTGTTTGTTTGTTTTTGTTTTTGTTTTTGTTTTTGTTTTTGTTTTTGTTTTTGTTTTTTTTTTGTTTTTGTTTTTGTTTTTGTTTTTGTTTTTTTAAACGCGCTTTGCCATATTTGGTCTGTTGTCATGATATTGGACCCCCGCAAACAAAAGGAATACAGACGGTATAAGCAAAATTGGCACATAACAGTTCCTTTCGACCTACTTTAATGTTGAGCACACGTTGTATTTTAAGTTACCGAAATCATGTCCTCTTCAGAGATCAGAGATATGGAATGAAAACACCCCGTGTTTTTGCAGAGATGTGCAAGTTCATTTTCTTTGACACTTAGTACAGTAGGCAAATGGCCCATCGGCAGTGTAGAAGGGTTCACACTGCAATTCAGGAATGGAGGCCAAACTGTCAACTTTGTTTCTGTTTACAGAACACTCAAACTCCTCAAGAACCTCGCGGATACTGTCAATTGAAATGCAATTATAAACAGATTCCTATTTTGTGTAGCAGGCCCGTCCATTGCTAAGTTGAAACGGAGTCAACAATTTTCCATCACGAGATTTGATGCAATATCGCATCAAGGAGGGCTTTTGGCAGGAGTAAATGTTATCTTCTTGCTACATGCATGCTGGCACTTAAATGAACGAGATTTTTTTTTTTTTTTTTTTTTTTAAATTCACGCCGGAATTGTAATGATGATAGTGTAATTATTATGATAATTTGATTAATGCAATTTTAGCTGTAATCTGCATTGAAACGGTGAATTATATCACCGTTAGGATAAGATTAACCCTTTCAGTGCCAATTGCGACTCAAGTCGAACTGCTTAAAAGGAACTGCTTTTAATTATAACGTAAATGCCAGATTCATATTCCTTGTTGAATAACCTTTGTTTCAAGTACCAGCTAGCCTGTAGTCAGATAGTCCAGGTCAGCTGCTTGCCTCGGCGCACTTTGAGGGTGTGCCAAAGGAGAGCCAAGGAGAGCTGTTGACTCAGTCCCAAAAGAGTTAAACTTTGTCTCAGATTTATCATCAGCCACTGCTAACCAAGTGGGCTTAGGGAGTACGTGGAGAGAGCTGAATCTGTCTGAATATGCTCAACTGTGTGTATTTTAAGCATTGTTGCCCTTTAGAGTGTCACGCGCTTTTTAAAAAATCGGACAAGTCTTTTTTAATGTTTTCCACTGAAACTGTGAGCAAATGAGACAAGCTAAAGGTGGCTCGGTAGCAAAAGGAGTCACACTATAAGATAACTGTGCTTCTAATCACGTCCTTCATTGCAAATATTCCATTTAAACTATTATCTGTTTCGTGTTTGAAGTCTTGGGAGCAGTGTTTGGATACAAAACGTCTAATTCGTCAATATAAGTGCCAGTCATATCAAAATCGTGGTAGCCATACAAATTTACATCTGCGACATTACTCATTTCTTCAGCTTTCAGTTTCACATTCATAGAGATTAATGTGTTGAATATCTGAGGACAATTGAGACCGATTAATGGGAAGCCAGCCGGAAATTGGCAACCAGCGATACATGATAATGCGTTAAGAACTCGATTGAACCTCCGGACTTCGGCTTTTTCAAGATTTCCTAAATCTCATCTGTTCAAACCATGAAAATAAAATCGGTCCATTCAGGAAATTCTGACGTTAGCCAGTGTTGAGTGCCTGGTTGCGTTCCTTCCTTCATCCGCATCGTGAGGTGAAATATTCATTTAAAATCTGAGCGATGGGGCCTGTTCATATGCAGTATGAATGATATATATCCATAAACATGCGCTGATCTCGATAAAGTTACTGGCAATCGCAAATTACTTGGAGAACAGAAACATTTCCAATTAACTGAAATCAAGGGATTAGATATTTTCATAACATTAAATTTGGAACATCTTCCTCCCTTTCTATCAGTTTCTCTCTGTCTCTCTGTCTCTGTCTACACACATTATTTAGTTGTGTGTATGCATAATATGCAACATGCATATATATATATATATATATAAATATATGTATATATAAATATATATATATACGTAAATTATGACGTCAGCACGCTCTCTCTTCTCTCTCTCTCTCTCTCTCTCTCTCTCTCTATATATATATATATATATATATACATATATATATATATATCTTTGCCATCATTAAGCCTTGCTGTCTGCGTTGGATATTTAAAACGTGAGCGATGTCATAAGACGTGATACTTTGTTACTCGGCAAAAGAGTTCTTGCCATTGCTTCTCCTGCCAGAGACCTTTTTGAATGTCTTTTTTCCAAAGCAGTCAAGACCGGGGAAGCTGTTCATGGTACCCTGGTTGACAGAATTGTACGCTACGGACTGTTCCCTTTAGACCTTTTCCCCTTCTTCCAACACTCTTTCAACTTTAGTTAACAGCGCCCTGTTGGGCAGTGTCATGGCATCGTTAACTTTTTAAAATACGTTCTGAGTAGGGAGGACTATACTAAACCGTACAGTGACAGTAATCACCTGGCCATGTTACTGACCAAACTTTTTTAGTTGGTAAGGGTGTCGATCAGTTGATCCACATCTGTATAGATACTTTCAATAATAATTATATGTATATTGCTTGTGCATAAAAATGTATGTATAAGCACAAGCGACAGTTGCTAGTTGAGGATTCTCCGCCTTTGAACCCATTACCAATATGCATTAGCCGTCCAACTTTCGGGCAATATCGTGCAAGTTTCATTTTAAAGAGGGGATAGGCAAGGCGTTCGAAAAACAGTTGTATGTGACTCGTCATTTCTTCTGGCCTCTCACCGGAACCATCAAGACCGGCTTAGAAGTTCCTCTGATACAAATCCCTATCAGTCAGCCTAGACGTGCTTACCCCATTGTTGTTGACACAAGAAGCTCAACTATATGGTTGTGACCACGGAACTACCGGGTCTCGAACGAGGGGGGGGGGGGTACTTCCCCAAATTTTTGTTGGGTGTACGGCTAAACCTTTCAAAATCCACCCTTTGTTAGGGCACTTTTTCACAAAAATGATGCCTTTCTAAGTGAATATTTAAACCGAAATAATAGAAATTATGGTCCCATACTTGCGACAAAAGTCCCCCAGAAAGAAAACTTTGACCGTTGTCAGGGAAATTGTCCCGAATTTTGGGCCATAAATGAGAAAAATTACCCCTTTTTCAGGGAATTTTTGTCAAAATACTGGACCTCTGTAAGGGAAATTTCGCCAAAAAGAGGGGCTTCCAAAGCGGCACATGCCCAGTGTCATCACTAATGGGAGTCTCGAATGGGAGTACTCCCACCCCCACCCCCGTCTCGGACCAGCAACCTTCGGCACCAATCACCCAGCCGAAAATGGGAAATATACATACATGTACCAACTGCACCACATCCCCATTGTGTGTATGTGTCAACTCATACCAGCATGCAACAATATCGGTATCTGTGACTCCAATAGTTTACCAGACTGGTTTGTTCAAGTTCTGCAGTATGAATATCAGCAATAAACACTTAGTTCAAGGTCAGCTGAGGGTTGTCACGCTGTGAATTATCAGGGTACCGGTGAACTGGACTGCAGTGCCGTATCGTCAGATGTTTGTACGATACATACTCATTAGGACTCCAGGATTTGGTTATTATGGGCTGATCTGCACTCAATCAGGAAAATACACAAGCCGGAGAGAAGTGGCCCATCTAGGCCTGCCGGGTCTTGCAAACATTTGTTTTGTTAAAAAAAGAAAAGGGCTGTAAACTATCTCTCGAGCAAGTGAAACCGTGAAGGCTGTTTCTGCCCAATGTATATGCATTGAGATGGAAACGAATCAAGAGTGTGGATTGCCAGTATCCACAAGATAACGTCCACGCATACAGTGGCATCTCCCTATTAACACAACCTAAGGAACTTGAACAAAATAATGGGAACTTTATAGGTGAATTGGGATGGTTAACAGGGAGAATTATTTGGGAAAAGATGACAGTTAGATTTTTTCACCGTTTGAAATTTGATGTGCCCCATACTCAGTTATGCAAACATATTTTTGAAAGCTTGATGGAGTCCTCTTGCGACCGGTCGCCAAATGTCTGGCCACATGTTGATGGAATGAAAACAAAAAACAAAACAAAAAAGTTTAATAGCGTGTGCACGGATCGTGTTTTCGAGTTTAAAAAAAAAGCAAAACAAAAAAATGGCTTAGTCGTTTTCATACGTCATCTATTGGAATGCACAAATAACTTGTTTTCCAAGAAATTGAACGGAAGTCACTTGATTGGTATCAAATGTCGAAGGGATACTGCGGTGATAATTTACAATTTTGAGTTGTTCTATATAATAAATTTGGACCCATATTAGAAAATACAAATTTTTTTCCTAATTAGATAAGCAGATATCAAGTTTTCTTAGATATGTAAATGAGGGGTTGTGATGTCACCAGGACTAACTGCTACAGCTAAGTATGCAATGACAGCTGAGTGAAACCCTGACAAGAACATTAAGGGTACATCAAATACACACATTCCACTTTAACAGTGGATGAAGCAGTGTGTATTGACATAATCAAATTTACTAAACGGAGATATTTACTCATTAAACGAGGATTAATCAGGAAACAAAAATTAAGAAATCAATACCCACAGGCTAACAGCTCCTGTGGTTGTGTATTCAAGTACTGAAGCAGGCGTCAACTAATATATCACACTAATAGCTAGGGTAATTAACAGAGTACACAAGTCTTTGTGAAATGGCTGCTAATGTTGTGTATCTCAGCTTAGTTCCCCTCAAGATTTGTGTATTATATATGGAGGGTATCCCAGGTGACATCACACATCAGAACACCTACTGGAAATATAAAATAGCCCTAACTAAATACCTGTTTGAGGAAAAACATTTTGAAAATTTGTCAAATGAACACTTAGGTGACATAACACATCAGAGCACGTATTGGAAATATAAAATAGTCCTCACTGAATACCTGTTTGAGAAAATAATGTTGCAAATTTGTCAAACGGATACCTAAAGTGACCAGTAATGACATAAAAAAAGTAAAAACTATCAATGTTGTTCCCCTTTAAAGCGATCCACTTTTGGTAAAAAAATACTTGTTAAATATTTAAAATTTTGCTGATACCAGATTAGAATTTTGGCATAAACTGGATGCCTAGGCTTTGGAAATGACCTGGAAGGATTGGGTGTTTCAGAAGGTAAATGAGTTTATGCAATGATAACAAGGAAGGTTTGCCACATTTTTGTTTATTTCCTATACCCAGCGCTCAATCAGATCAGCTCGAAAAAGTGTATGTATTTGGAAAGAGAATGTAAAAGGTTAAAGTGCGTTTATGTCTGGGAAAGTTTGCCGGCTTCTACATTAGAAAAGAAACTGGGTTGGCTCCTATGAGAGCACGTGTATGACTTGGGTCAACATATTGGCGATATTCTTGACCGCATAAGCAAGGAGCTGTTGGTTGAAGCTTGGCACGACAGGAGACAGTCAATTAGTTGACTCGCCGGCGTGGCCTGCAGCTTATTCAAACTGCCTGTACCTGTTGCTCCTTGTCCACGGTGTAGATTATAGATACACGGGACTTTAAAACTGGTAAAGATCTTCGTATGTGATTTTGCTTGATGGCATGTATTCATATTTATTCTACATGTATGCAAACATTTTGTTCTTGTGTTTTCATGTGTGATGCACCACGGGTCCTACCCTGCTCGCTGGTGCCCCCTCCCCCCCCCCCCCCCATGTAAAGGGGTAGTCTTCCCCAACAGATAAATAAATAACTAAATAAAGAGTGGTCTTAATGGATATAACATGGATACAAACAAAAGGAGATTGTAAATTGGTGGCTTTATAAGGAATTGTCTCTTTACAGAAGTGGCCGTCATTGGATATTTAACTGTATTTTAAAACAGATTACCGTTTGATTTTGTTTTGAATTACGCCCTTCTCTCAGCAATATTTAAAAAGTATCACGTCCTACGACGTCCCATGTTGAAACTCAGGACGCTAAAAACTTACCACCTTTTCTTGTTTGCATCAAAACTGTTTTTTTTTCAGTGCAGCGCGCAGATCATTAATTTTCTTTACTATTATTTATATGGGAGTCAGCATAGTTCATTCCATTGCGACACATGAGTTCAACGGTAAGGAGGTGCACTCTGGTCAGACAAAGTAAGAGAGAGAGAGAGAGAGAGAGAGAGAGAGAGAGAGAGAGAGAGAGAGAGAGGGAGGGAGGGAGGGAGGGAGGGAGAGAAAGAGAGAGAGAGAGAGAGAGACAGAGAGAGAGAGAGAGAGAGAGAGAGAGACAGAGAGAGAGAGAGAGAGAGAGAGAGAGGTGTTTTTAGCATTCTGAAGACAAACTCTCCATGTTTTTCATTGGCAAATTTAGGTGTGGCTCCTGCGATGCAAACTATGAAATCCTTGGGTGAATTGTAACCAAATGTCTTGTGAACCGAATTGAAGGACCAAAGTAATTCGTTCTTTGGAGAATTGTCAACCGTTTCGGGGGATTAAAGTAATTCGTTCTCTGGAGAATGCGTGCCCGCTTTCTTTGGCTCACTGTAGGCTCACTCTGGTCGCACTGGGCCCTGTGTGCGTCGAGAATAGCTGTTGAGTAATCGTCGATATCGTTCCTGGTATAAAGGGCAAGATTTACGGCATCAGATGCTTGCTAGTTCTTTTCCATGGAAAAGGCTTACACGCAATTATTACATTATCGTTATGTTCCGCGGGTCAAGGCTTCACGTGTGACAACGTCTACACGCGTAATCCTCCCCCCGCTGGGAGTCTCTACTTTTGTTACAGTCATCGTTCGGGATCAGTTTAAAAGAAACAGCATGCTCAAATGCTGATGTACAAGAACTAGAGCATTTAGCCAAGGCTGATTGTAGTACAAACTGGGGAATATCCAACATACCTGCCCTATAAATCGTTGTTAAGAAGTTCACCGGCAGGTCAGTTGCAGACTCAAGCGGTATGTTTTTGGGGGAAAATTTGACTGTCTTTCACGCCCAAGCGTGAAAATGTTATCTGTTTCCGTTTGTACTTAGGTCAACTCCTGCGCCTCCCTAAAGGTCCAGAATGATTATAAACGCTTATGTCCTGAATACGTTTATCACCACCCCAAAATATTTGAAAGGCATTAACCGAATCGAGTTCAAGAACGCGGTCATTTGCAGCGCATAATATTCGACCAAGAGGAATCTAGACCTACATGGTCGCTAGAAACGATATGGAGGAATCAAGTTATACGTCCAATGTTAAAAATTACCCGGGCAGTGAGTTTTTGACAAACGGGTGTGTAGCTGAAGTACTGCCGTCTATTTATTACGAAACAGTACAATCAGTATATTGGCAGCTGGGCTACCGATATTATCCAAGTGTAGATACAATGTAATAAAGCAAAACGGGCAATTTGTTTCCGACTTCAAGATTACCTGACTTTGAACTGGAACCCCAATTTGAAATAGCAATGGTATGAGAGTACAAGAGTATTACAGCTTCACTTATGGTGCTAGGAGAAGTAGCATAAGCTTTTCATTTTCTTTTAGAGAATATTGTTAGTTATTCCTTGCGTAAATGCTAGGAGTTAATAAGATATCCCATAACTATTGACTGTAACGTTATTTCTTATTGCAACAAATATGCCCACGAATCATCAAGTTTCTATGATATCTTGTGAAGTGATGGTTCACTGGGGTGAGGTGGGGGTGGCAGGGGGTTGTTTAATTTGGCAAAGAAGGTCCGGATTCAAGTTGTAAGTAAGGCAGGGAGTCACACAGCATTTACATAATACTGTTCGCTTCCTCAGTTGGTGCACCCAGCTTTTCTTAGTACAAACAGCGTGGGTCTTGGCGACTGTCTCGAAAATGTAAATGATTTATGCAGATGCTCGAAACTCATCTGCATAGGTTTGCCTGGGGTCCGTTTGTCAATAAGGTTCTGGCCACCTGTTCCTTGTGAACCAGATGGCAAAATACCCCAGAGAGAAGAATATATAACAGACAACACCTGCAGTTCAATACCTTTTAGGGTAAAATGTGTGTAAACCACGCACATACTGAATGTACCGGATTTTTTTTTACGTTTTCGAGGTTTTAGACGCATTTATATTCTGTCTTAATCATTACTATATTACGTGACTGAAATGATCAAAAGTTCAGGAGTGACCTTATTGCTATTTTCGACTAAAGGCGATGTGCTTCAGTTAACATAACAATTCAAGGCCCATATTCTCTTTAGACGGACTGTTCATTCAAGTACTAACGCACGCATAGATGCAGTGAACACAAGAATGACCCATGTCGACTTTGTGACCATAGTGTTACAAGACAAGCACTTGACACATTTAAAACTTGGCATTGAAACAGTTAACTAAAATCTTAACAAGGACAGATCACATGCAGTGCTGGCTAAGATTTATCAAACATTTGTCATTCCTCACCTCTTTCTGCTTAAAAAATAATAAATATCGAGTTGTGCACCGGAAGGAAGCCATTTAACCATCCATTTGCCTTAAATCTTTTTGAACCAATGTCATTTGTTTCAACATATTTTATGAATCTACATCACACTATCTCACTTAAGAGTTGGGAGAAAGGTTTTTTACGAAGGAACGAGGGGGAGAGAGAGAGAGAGAGAGAGAGAGAGAGAGAGAGAGAGAGAGAGAGAGAGAGAGAGAGAGACCCCATGGCTTAGGCAGGAGGAAATGGATGACAATCACAATGACGTGACAGATAGCGGGAAAATGTAATTCATGTTCGATTTCATCTAAAAAAAAGTATATTGTTTGCAGACAATAGAGGAAGCAGAGCCATATTCATTCACTTTTAGATTAAGTTATGTCGGTTGGTTTGAAGCAACCAGCTTCGGAATAAATTCATGCCTTAATGCTGGTGGATTTAAGTCCCCGATTCTGGACATAAATGCCGACTCAGTACTTGTACTGCATAACCGTGTTGATATGGAACTCCCACATAGCTACCTCCATTGAACCATTCTTTTTTTTTAGGAGTGGGGATTTGGTCGAGTGGATATGTGCGTTTCCCATTCAGCTAGGCGACTGGCGCCAAAGGTTGCAGGTTCAAGTCTCACTCGTTCCGAACATAAAATATGTACTGCTGAAAAAAAAAAACAATAAGAAAACATTGTGTGAAGCCATATAATATACAGTCTGTAATCTAAATGGAGCATAGCGGGATATTAGTCTGAAGCAGGGAGCGCCGAATAACACCAAAAGGACAATAAAAGAAGCAATGCTAAGTATGTTACTGGGTAAACCACAAGTACATGAACAACTGGCTCATTACATTTAACACCCTAAAAACTGACAGTATGATAATCTCACGCAAGACTATCCCTCCAGTTCATCCTCCATTCGAATTCCAAGGTCACTCTTTGCAGGAAGTCAACGGCCACAAAACCTTGGCATCACGATTCTCGCAGATTTGCCGTGGACCGACCACATAAGAGACATTGTTGCTAAAACAGGGAAATTACTGGCCATCATGAAAAGTGTACAATTTCTTCTTGACCACCAAACTCTAGAAAACCATTTTTGTCTCCGTTACCAGACTCATTTTGGAATACGGAGTTCATGTCTGGGAAGCCTCCACGGCTGCAGATGCCGAAAAGCTTTAAGAGTTCAGCTGACTGCAACCAGAATAGTTACTGGTGCAATACCCAGAACATCGAATGCCAAACTATACGAAGAACTTGGATGGCAGGCAATAGCATCTCGTATATAAAATACTAAGTTAATTCTGATGTACAAGATCGCTAGCAAATTAATTCCAAATTACCTGCAATCTGTAATTCCAAACAGTGTTGATCCTGACACATCTGCTTATAATATTTGTCACAGATTTGTATTTGTGTCTTTTTGCCCAGAACCACTTCCTAGTAGTCAATATCCTATTCCGCAGTTCGAACTCTTTACTCTCCATAAGCTAACCTGTCCCTGTCTAACCTGTATATATATGGAATTACTATTGTCTATATTGCACACGTTCCTCTGTAAAATTTTGACATAGGCTGTATCAGCCCAAATAAATCAAAGGGTCTTCAGCGGGTAACTACTCAACATGTTTCGGAGCCTTTTACCCGTACATGTCTCTCTGAGTAGCGGCTCCTTGCCTAAGCTAAATATTCAGCAAAGACAACCCACATAATAATGAATAAATATGAACGTGGCAATTGATGAATTAGCTAAATATGTGAAGTTTTGCTTGTAAATGCAGAGCTTCATATCAAAGGAGAATACCTGTCAAACAAACCATAATTACCAAATTTTCATAGTACAGGTTCAGATAAGAACAATTTGACTTACCCCTGAACCAAAATGTACCCTTTTGACTTCCCTCCTTTTCGAACCTGGACTGATCTTTTTAATACTTCATTCTCTCCATCAACGGTACGCCTTTGGAATGTGTTACTCTTAATGTCCCAAACGCCATCCTTATCAGTTTTTAAATCCTAAATGCTTAACGATTCTTCTGGATTGAACCCGTTTTCGGAACTCTACAATTTTGGGAACAGATAAATTATGTCTTCGTTTTACACACGCGCGTACGTTTTGGCAGCAGTCCGTTGAACTCGCATCTTTTTAAAATTGGTGCCCAATGAGTCTTGGGTGCAAGTGCGGAACAGCTTGCTAAAATGTATGGCATTATTTTCTTCTCGTACCCACGGTATACACTTTCCAAACTGCACACAATTGCATCAAAATATGCTCCCTTTTCCTTACAAACAGTTTTGTACGGCTCGCCAGGTTGTACTTCGTTGGGAAATTTACAATTTTTTTTCTACAGTTCATGATTGCACAATTACTTCGCGTTTTTCGCTAAAAGGTCTTGGTTGAATTAACGTCAGTTTTACCTTCAATGTATATGATTGCCATCTATTTATAGATCGTGTTTGAAGTATGCCCCTCTACCTGTCCTTCGTCTGCTGTGAACATTTCTTTAAATTCATTTTTGTTGCATGAACGCCAACTTTCAACATTGGCTGTTCATGCATCAAATATATGTCACGTATTGTCCTGTTTTGACGTAGTCTGCCACTCTACAACAGTTATCAATATAGGGCACTGCCCTTCCCCAACTGCTATATCACGTTGTTATAAGGAAGTTGAAGTGAATTGTAATAAAAATTTGTTTAAACCAAGCACATAAAAGTGTTTCGTTCACAGATTTTAAACAGATGGAAATTTTACCAGCACAAAGACTGAAACGAGTATATTGAACTGAAAAAATATGTTGCCCACATTGCACAAGTCTGGGAATTTTAGAACTCGGAGAACTGGCTTCGTAATGTCCGGTTTAAATGTTAGATTAGCGCAGTATTTCTAATTTCGATGGCCACAACCTAACAATCGATGGAAAAAACGAGGTATCGAACAATTACGTACGAGCTCGAAAACTGGAAAGATTAAACTGCTGTCGAGTATGATAAGTTTGGTTATTCACTGTTTAAGCAGTACCAAGGATAGAACATATGGATTCAGGAACAAGCTTATTTACAAGTTCATACATTAGCGTCAAATTAGCAATTTCTGGGCGCTATGCCTAAAGTTCACTGTCCCATTTCGGCGTATAATTTAGCGTTGCATTGCACCAGTGACAACACAGACAACCCTTGTCAACTTGTCAAACTTGTCAAACTGGTCAACTTGTCAATTTAACTGAACATTTCCCAGTTTCTGTTCACCCACTAGAGAACAGTTACTCTATACTGGACCGCTACATTTGAGTACAGGTCTGGCAAAAGCAAAGAAGATAGCTCCCAACTTTTTAATAAATTTCTTGTTCCTCACAATGTTAATTAATTCACTAAATTTGTCACAAATTAAAGAAATTTGATCACACGACCTCAAATCCAAGCGTTTGGCGAGCTCCAGATATTTGTGCTGCGCGTAACATCTTGTAACAAACAAATTTGAAATGGCTAGAAGGATAGTTAATTTGATTTATTTTTCCCTAGATCAGCATGCAGTGAGCATGCAGTCAGTTTTTAACTCTGCTGATGTGTCTTGTCAGGCAGCAGAATTTATAAAATCTGTGTGCGTCCGTCGTCCTTTAGTGGGTCTTTCTGGTCAACTTTTTGGCATTTCGACTTCTCGAAAACCGTTGCACGAAATGTTTTGATTTTGCGCAAGAATGTTCCCCAAGTAGTTTTCTATCAAGTTTGTGAAATAGATGATGATGATGATGATGATGATGATGATGATGATGATGATGATGATGATGATGATGATGATGATGATGAAAGTGATACAGATTTTTTCTGTTTATCATCATCATTATTGTTATTATTATTATTATCATCATCATCATAATCATTATCATTAGTGTTTGAAAAAAAAGATATGTGTTATTCTCAAAACTTAATTGGCCAATTACTCTGATATTGCATACAGGGTCACGTTGTTCACATTTCGGCCACCGAATGGCGGTGCGATTGGCTTTCCGCTTTTTAATGAATTTTTGTGTGTTAATCTATATTCGACTTCTTCAGAACGCCTTGACAGAATTGATGAAATTTATCAGAATATATTTTGACTAAATGTAATGTAGGTTTACTAAAATTATCACGAATATATGTTGATTTTTGACGAAACTATGGGGTATCAAACTTTGCACCCGTGTGAAGACAAGAGCTGCTACTGCTATACACTCCATACCAATGTTGTGAATATACTGTAATGTTATCAGATATGTTGTTACCACACTTAAAGAACATCAATAGCTTCGGATCCCATGACAGTTGATGACTCAAGAGCAGATGTAGGAGGGTCAGCGTATTCAGGCAAGGGGGCATTTGTAGAATCAACATCATACTGTTGAAGGAAATGGGCATGAAGAATTTCAGCTTTTGAGGTGCAATCAGAAATATGTTTCCCACCATGCATGACAGGAGAATAGTGGAAGATTGGTTTCGATTAAGACAAAAGTGTTTTACTGTACGCCGCCAAGATGTACTTTTTCTTTGCAGCGTTGTTTGAGTTGCAATGCAGCTTTTTATTGTACACTTCCTCAGCGATTTTGAGCTGCTCTTGATAATAGCTTTGAACTTGGAAAAATGAAGTCCATGCAGGGGTACTGAGATTCGTTGCATTTTGATAGTCCTTTCTAGCGTCACGCTCTAAGTAAGCAAAGGCGAGAATTATACCATGGTAAATCACAAGGCCTAACGTCAATATGTCTTTTTTTTAGAGTAAATCGTGCAGCTGTTTCCATAAATAATGTGGACCAAGAATCGCAATATGAATCAACATCTTCAGGCACCAAGCCAGAATTCCAGTCCACATCTCGCAGGGAGGTTCTGAAAACATTAAAATCCACTTTACCGTAATCCCAAATACGTCGTTTAAATCTATTGATCTCTTTTACGAAACAGTAGGTTGGCACCCACAGCACTGTGTTCGCATTTGAAATTGAAGGAAGCACACGACTATCGCGTACATAGTCTGGAATGGTAGATAACATTTGCAATTGATCTAAACATGTAGCTGAATGGTCGGTAATGCGAGCGATTGGTCCATTTATATGTACAGTTAAAAAATAGTATGAGCAAATTGTCCAAGCTTTGGGTCTCGTGGCGTCTCAAAACGGGCATTAAATCACCACCTAAAATGATACTGTGCATACCTATGCTTCTCGCAAGATCTCAACTTTCTTGTCATTTATTCCAAAAGGAAACCAAGAGATTGGGTGGTCTATAAACAACAGTTTTATAGAAATTAAGTATTATGGAATCGGATCTCGAATCATAAAATCTGTAGGTCAGGAAACACTAAAACCAGACGTTGTGTGGCGCGTAGAGATTTTGGAAAATAAAAAGCTGCACCGCTGCCCACCGTGTTAAGATTTTTTCTGCTAATATCATAATAGCGATGTGTAACTGAAGGATATATAATTATATTTATATATATATATATATATATATATATATATATATATATATATATATATATATATATATATATATATATATATATATATATATATATATATAACAGCCCACCATACGATATTTGCTCTGAGTACCCACACAAGTTCAAAAGCGTCAAGTTAGTGCATTGTCCGGGTACCCGGGTAATAAAATTGTACCCGGAAACCCGCCACGTTATATCCTACATGTAATTATGCCAGATACCTCACAACATTTCTATTTTGTGCACCTTTAGTCCGTTATGGCAATCCAGGTCCATAACACCACTTCTACTTTTGTACATGTAGGATGGCTTTGTTCTTTGCAAACTGTGGAAACTCGCAAACGTAGCTCATTCAACTCATTTCACCAGGCCACTAGCGCAATAAAGGAGAACATGAATAAGGCATCGCCACCTAATCCAAAGCGTACTTCACGTTTAGTATAGATATAATTTCTCGATGGTCGCAATGCAAACATGAAATGTTTCGTTCATTTATATGTTGAGGATAGTGGATAAGGCACTATTACAGAGCCAACATTCAGTTTCCCATTAAGTACCTGATTAATAACTGATTATTTTGTAGAAATCGGAATACTTTGTTCTTTATAAAATAAGCGGGCACCTGAACGGATACCTGGATAATTTTTGATACCCGCTAGTACCGCTAGTACCCGGATAGTAAAATTCACTACCCGTCAATACACTACGTCAAGTACAATAGTATACAGATATGCCGTGACTTCCCGGGACTAAACTGGTGGAGCTGAGGGGACCCAGTGTCCTCTGGTGCGCGAAGGCGCACTAGAGCACCCTGGAGCCTCCGAGAGTCCACCAGTTTGGGCCTGTGCACGAACCTCCATGCCATCTCCGTTTTAGTAAAAGCCTACTCCCATTTCTAAAGTAATGATTATGTGTTCCTCAGGAGAACGTGTTGCATAGATAATTAAATCCTTGTTTGTTTGTTGTTGTTGTTGTTGTTTGTTCTTTGTTTTTTGTGTGTTTTTTTTTTTTATTGTTTTGTTTTGTTTTTGTTTTGTGTTTGTTTGTTTGGGTTTTTTTGTTGTTGTTGTTTTTTTTTTTTTTTTTGGTTTGTTTATTTTTTTGGAGTGACTATTGCCTAGCAGCTTTTCCAGCTGGCATTGATCAATGGTACCAGATCTGTTAACCGTTGCCGCGCTGGTTGTTGCGTTCGTCTTCGAGCCTCGTTTTTCCAATGATAATTGTTACGCACTGTATAAGTCTGGACCCCACAATATCAGATAGCATGATTCCCATATAAATCTATACCAATTAGCCAATTGCTGTAAACTGTTCACTAGAACATCAACTTGTGAATGTTCCCTGTTCACCCTGCTAAAATCGTTGGCCTCCTACATTGTCAATGCCAAATTAAAGAAACACACGCGATGGAATCCAAGTCACTGGCACTTTAAAAACAAGAAACGGTATTTACTTATACATACTATGCAAGGAAAAGTATTCTTCATTTATGGATTCCATGTCAAGCAATTCGATACATATTGTAAAACAGTTTCCAAAATAAGGACCATGAAGGCTCTATGTGAAATTTATAATGACAGAAAACAAAAATAGATACTGACAGACCCAATACTCAAACACATATGAATTGAATAACAACTTTCCAACAAATATAACACCGCTAAGCTAGCACTTGATATGATTTGTGCGTTAGTTATAATGGGTCATAAAAATACTTTAACCTGATACAGAGGGAAGTGAATTCTGCCCCAACACACAACAAAATATGCATTGGCATGAAACTTGCAACACAGGATCTCACACCAAACCATGCATTGCACACGGGACAAATGCCTACACATGAAATATAATGGTGTGAACGTGTATATAATGAAAGTGAAATTGTAAATGGGCTGCTTCCATCGTCTGGACCTTTTATAACATGTTTAACGTTTAAACGTTGCAAAAACAGTACAGCATTTTAGAAAACGAGAACGGTATTCCCCATACCTATTATATGGCCGATGTCATTATAATGTATCACTCTCTCTCTCTGTTGTTTGCTGAACACAAACTCTCACGCATGTTCAGTGCCTGTGTAGTTTCCCCTTATTTGAACTCCTGTGGGAATTTTACCAATAGTTTTGGGGATATTTAAAACTTCTGTAATTGTGCTTCCCAAGATCGAATAGAGGAATCAACTTTCTCATATACATGTTGTATATAAGATAATATTGTTCAATCCTCATTTTTTTTTATTTTGCCTCAGAGTAGGATATCCTATTTTATTTCTAACATAGTCACAAGTTGACTTTATGTGGCATGAAATTCGATGCACTCTCAATTACCCTGTGGGTCATGGCTTCACTTGGTCTGTTTCGGGAAGCCATGTGGATAAACACCGTTTCCCTCTCATTTGTGTCATTTGAACAGCTTCATGAATTGGAAGGACACGATTACCCCTGTATTCTTGACTTGCTGCTCCAAATTCCACCTGGTGCTAAAGCAATGTCTGACTCTCAGCTGTGTCAGGCACTGGTAATTAAACTCTCCATTTAGAATTGGCACACAGACATTAAGCAGGTCCGTGTACGGAAGAGTTTCGCGTGCAACTTTGTATCATCGGCTTAAGATTGTTTAAATTGAGAAGCAGTTGCCGAGACTTATGGATAACTCTCATACTATTAACTTCGTTAGGCCCCTGGAAGTGCAAAATCACATTTGAATTTTCCCTGTACTTTCGTTTTTCTCTCTCTTCTTTTCTTTGATGTCAGCAAATCGTGAGAACTGCCAAGTCAATAAAAGGAGTTGATTCTCATTCGTCACTCATTTGAGGACGCGAACCTAAATTTTGACTGCCTTGTTGTATAAGAACTAGTTTCTTTGTGAACAATCGATTACAACAACAAACGGATTTACAACATTTTAGCAGGCTTTGATGGAAAGTCTTGACCAATATATTTTGGCACGTCACTTGAGCTCAACTGATTTGTCACTAAGCTGAGGTGATTCCATTGACGATCATATGTCGGTCGTCTGCCCGTGTACTATTTTTATTTGCCTTCTGGTAAATAACCAAAGGGCCGAATCCTAATAAAATCTGATTATGTGCAAAGGATAAACGACTGAGAAGTTTTACTTCTGCGTGACGCTAAGATAAGTTTGGTCATCTTTCTGGCAAATCTTAAAAAAGTTCGAAGCTGCTTGCCTCATTCCTTCCAAATTACACAGGAAAAGTCCAAGGGTAGCTATAGATATGGACTGGCGCAGCATGTACCAACATTTTTTGGAAAGTTAATACTTATTTTTGAGTTTTGAATTTTTGCATGTCAAAAAGTCTCCGCTGGATATCGTTTTTAGTGTGACATCAGTTAACATATATTCCAAATAAATTGTGCAGGTAGCGGTACGCCTGCTGGGTTTCGATTTCAAAGAACTTTTTTTACATTAGGTTTTCATTAATTTAATAAATTTCCTATGAAACTATAATATTAGTACTGTTTTAAAGCATGCCCAAAACAGTCCAAATTACCATGAGTTCATATAAGAGGCAGCGGTAGTGATACTGCTGTTTTAACATAGCGTTTGAATATTTGAGATAGTTTGTATGATGGTTCGTCACCCTTTAACTGTACAGAGTTGAGATCTATCAATGCAGGCTCACTGCAAAGGGGGTGTCCCAAAAAAGCAATACGTCAAAATCAATGATTTGCTCCAAGGTCACGGACTATGTAGTCCCCATATTACTTTGTGCAGTAAGCTCTGTTATAATGCGCTCTGTGATCTAATTGAAGGCTAAGTGGCCAAGTAATAACAGTCTGTGGCGCTCCGCGCGTCTGCCGGCATCTTACAATGGACACAGATAACCTACCTATTAATATATATATATATATATATATATATATATATATATATATATATATATATATATATATATATATATATATATATATATATATATATATAATTGCGCGCGACGTACTCACAGCCTCTGCCGGTAGCACTTAGCATAGTCATGGGAGCACTTGTACGGGCTACCCTCTCCCTCCCCTTACTCGGTTTCCTGCTCTGTCATCCACCGGCCTTTAACCCAGGACACTACTTCTCACCTCCCAGCACGTCCCCAGAAAGCTCTTCACCGAGTCCAATCCCCAACAGCTTCCTGGTGCTACCACTTTCCTCCCCAACACCCATGCTTTCCTTTTACTCTCAATCATCCCTCAAATCTCTTTCAAATTCCTACACATGCCATGTATTGGCTTCGGTCCTTGAAAACAGTGCTCCCTAGCCCCTTGATGTGACAGACACCAAGTGAGAAAATGATCAATTGTCTCATCTTCACCCTCATTACAGACCTTACACTTCCCATAGCTTTTGTTCATTTTTGCTTCACCTACTCAAGATTAATAACACCTGCTGTCACAGGTAACAACATACTGGACCCCTCACTACCACCGCAAAACTTACCTCTCACCGGTTTCCCTGACGCCTCTTATGCTTTTCAATGTACTGTTCTCGTCACCGCCCCCTTTTCATCACAACGTATGATTCTTTAACGCCACTTTCTCTTCACATGACTTGGTTTGAACATATTTTATCAACAGCTGGGAAAAAGGCAGCTCCCTGAGCAAATTCCCTTCGCCTAAAAACAGATAAAGGTACAGGACAAAGAAACAAAAAAACTTCAGCAGGATATTCACCTATGAATTAATGAAATATCAGATAAGTATATTTCATGACACCTTAAAGAGTTTGACAACAATGGACGAACAGATGGTATGTGGTTGTACAGCATTCACATGGTAACACATGTGCATTATTATTTAATATATATATATATATATATATATATATATATATATATATATATATATATATATATATATTAAAGTTCATTGGTGTATAAAGTTACACATGAAAAGTACTAGTATTGTAATTGTTTTACTTTAAATCTTCCCGATTTCTCGGAATATTATTGAACAGAAAAAAAAACAAACATATCAGTATTTTCTTCGAAATTGAGTTGTCTATAGAAGACTGTACGGATAGTAAAAGGAGCCAATGTAAAGATTAATGATAGAAGATGGTCTCAGCATGAGATGTACAATGGGCATGCAAAGAAGTGGTGGCAAACATCTTCAAAGCTATGGCCACTGACAAATTATTTGACCTCTATTTGGTAGAGATGACTGTTCAGTTGGCTGCGGCTAATTGGAACTCGTGCATGGATGATGCAGGATATCTTTTACCTAGACTGAATAATATTGATCCTTAACTGGATGGGTTCGGTCTTTAGCAGTTTTATTCTTGCATTGAGATAAGTCGGACAGTTCCAAATGTTAGAGTTCAACTGGGTCCACATGCTTATGGTAGAGGGAAAGAAAAGTTTATGAAATAGTTCAGTTCAACATTTAAAGAAAGGCAAATCAGGTCCAAGTCGAGTAACGCTACTGTAAAGACCATTATTACGTTGGGGTGCATCAGAAATAATTCTGTGGAAGTATTCAGGAGTTTGGCAATGCCCAATTATATACTTTAGAATATGATATTGTTACCATACTTATCTGTGCACGTATCAATTCCATAATACACTTTGTCTGTTCCCACAATGCCTTTATATAAACTGTTCGACAACAGCTGTCCTCACCTCTCCCTTGCAAGTTACTCCAGCACTTCAATTTAGCCTTTGCTACTAAAGTGAACCTGATTATAACGACACTCAGATATCTGACCTATTCGATATAATGACACCAATTTTCTTGGGAAAAGGTTAATTTTCTTTGTTATTGGATTCTTTTATCCGACATATTCAGTTATCTGACACATTTTTAGGGAATAGATGGTGTCATTAAAATAAGTTTTCACAGTATGTCTTACTGGTATCCAATCAAAATCCCCCGCAACTGCCTGTTAGGCGACACCTGGTGCAGCCCCCAATAACCATTTCCCGTCTTACTCTGGGTCTTCTCCATGCTGTCCGCGTACTTCTTACTGAGAGGCTCGACATTCAAACTTTTGAACAACTCTGTAGCCGCTCCCCCCCCCCCCCCACTCTTGTGTAGACTGTTTGCTTCCATCAATGTATAATGCCTTTGCACCTGTTTACTTTCTGCCTGAACTTATCGATATGGTATGTAAACATGCCTGACCCTGACCCATGTAGAATACTGTAAATGTACTTGGCCTTTTACAGTGACTTCTTGCCTCTACGGTATCCTCATGATATCAAGTTCCCATTTTACTCCCGCAATGTGTCTCTGACCCAAAACTCTAACCTGATTCCTTTGCTTTTTCGCTGAGCATTTTTGTGCAGAATACCAACGGATTTATAACCAAAGAGCAAACATGCTCTCCGGCGGCATTGTCAACCATTCAAGTGCAAATGTAGTTTCACTATCTGTCTTATGCATGTTATGAACAGTTCCTGCATAAATATTTCATTAAAACATTTTCGTACCATATATGTGATTTAATTTAATTTAATTCAATTAAGTAAAATAATTTAAATCAGATTAAAAGCATTTAATTTTATTTTATTTAACTCAATTAAATTCTCTTTCATTAAATCCGACTCAAATTAATTTCTTTGTATTCAAATCAATTCAGTTCAATTCAATTCATTTAATTCTAATTAAATGTATATATATATGCAATTTTGCAGGGGCGACTATAGGCTGGGCCTGCTGCGCTGTCGTTTTAGTAATAAGATTATGCTTTAAGCAAGGTTGTATCTTTTAAGCAAGACTTTATGCCTTAAGCAAGGCTATATGCTTTAAACAAGACTTAATATTCTTTATGCAAGGCTGTGTGTGACAGTTTGTGTTTGGGATGTGAAGATAATTACAACTGTTGCAGTGTCTCTGAAACCTCCAGGGAACTTAAACACAGGATATTAAGCTTTGGGTGGCATAGTATCAAAAACAGTCGTCATTGTATGTCATGCTATTTATTGTGGGTTAGAGTGTTTCTTACAGGCAAATGTAAACTCTTCCTCACATTTATTATGAGAAGTCCGGTACATATAGGCAGTGTTTTAAGAAAATAAAAGGTTCAGTGACTCACTGAGGAGGACATTTGCTGCTGAAACGTCCTGCGTTGAACTCCCACAGGTGACGTCTTATTTTTTCACATAGAAGCACCGCTGCAAATATTTATACAGGCAATGCATGCTGTAAATTCATTCGCAAAACCTTGAAAATAAAAACAGGATGAAATGGTATTGTAACATATAGTTAACAGGAACAACGTCCAATGTTAAACTGACTTGAAAAAGAATCGTATAATTTTCTACACGAGACAAGAAGAACATTCGTTGCCATACAAAAATAAGCTAGTCTTTTTATTGCCGCTTTGTTAGTTTGCATCTAGAAACTAGCTTCCCAGTCAAATACTCTAGTCTGAAAGAGTTGAAAACTAGTTTTGCTTTGGATGGATCTATAGTTTCCAATTAACCAATTAGACACTGAACAGTCGGAATACTAGTTTTGTAGTTAGAAACTTTTATTTCTTGTTGATAGTTAGAAACTAACTCATTTGCATAATACTTTTTATATTAGTTTATAACTGGAAACTAATTAAAAACAGATAGCTTTCAGCGAATCCCATTGAAAACCCGATCCTCTCGTTCACATGCACTGTGTTTATATTTTCCGCAAATCGCTGCCTGCAATCTTGATGACAATGTTCTTGTAGTAAAATCGATTATCACAATTTTCTCATCTATTTTTTTAAAAAACGCATTCTTGTACTATAGTATAAGCTAGTGAGTATTGCAGAATCAGTTATGCAGACGCCGTTTCAGTTCAGATTGCTTGTTATACGAAAACGAAAACGAAATCATGGCAACCACCTTTTGGCTTCATATCAATCTAATTTGCCTCATGTGATCTATAAATAAGAGCACTTCTTTGAAAATCCAGACGTTAAAGTCTTCTTTTGGTCCCTAAATAATTATGATTTGCCTTTGAAAGTCTCAAGGTTAATCCTATGTGCACCTCTTACAAGTTACACCAGAGCTGCAGCTGGAGTGTTGTAAGTGAGGTGTCAGCCTTGTCTGAGGATCCAAACATTATTACGACTACCAAAACGAATAAAATGTGTTTTAAGTGAGCAGTCCGTCATCTTAGTTTGCGTGTAATGCTGGTACTGTACGTGCCATCCCCTGGTTTGACTAAACTGTGGAAGTGATTCAAAGGTCACTTTATGCAATTTGGGCTTGGCTCACATATGTACATACACTGTGAGGGGCATCAGGGCATGATTGAGATACGAAAGTGTATCTTGTCTGACACTTTAAGGTGAATAATTCTTGCAGGTTATATAAAGCCAGTCGTGTATGGAGGGGGAATTACGCTTTTAATTAGGTAATTTTATTAATGTCACTGCCACTCCGAAATGCTGTTTAAAATGTGCTTAAATTGTCTTGTCTCTGAGTACTGGCATTGCATTACAAATGAGCAAGATAAAGGCCCTTAGGGCTATGCATCAGGCCCTCATTTTTTGCCAAAGATGGCATCTACGTGGAACAAAAAACATCGAACTTTTTAATATTTCTTTTTTAGAAAACGAAGCGCAAAATGAAATGTGTTTTCCAATTAACCCAAATATTCTATAGTACACGATGATGAACATCAAGTGTATAAAATGCCAAGAAGGCCCATTGGGGCATTGGCTTTGGTCTTTGTTTTCTTCTGATCATAAAACTCCCAAGACGGCTACTACATGGTTCATTATATTGATTTACATTAGTTCAGTCTGCAATATTATAATATATCATTTTGCAATTTATCTGATACGAAATCAGTAGTTGCTAAAAACACCACAGGAGCCATTTTTTCTTAATAATATTAGCTTCGTTATCATAAAATCCGTTTTGTTTGAAGTAACATGATGATGATGATGGTGATGGTGATAATAGCAATTGTGTTACGCACTTCATCATCTAAAACCGATCGAAAGAGCTTAGCATTGAGAGTCGTTAATCTGTTTGTCTCTAAACCAAGAGGGACCAAACGCTTTGATTTATAAAGTGGTTATCCGGGCAAAACAATCCATTATGCCTGCTAATGTTTTTTTTTTTCACGCTCGCTCTTCCTGCAAGACTCGGATGTGTTTATCACAACAGCGATCCATAACAAATGCACACGTTGGTATTAAGTTATACGTGTAATATTAATTACAACCGAGAGAAACAAAACACGATCGTTGTTTTGCAAAATATCTCCTTAATGTGCTAAAAGGTCGAACCCAGTTGTGTCACCCAGACAGCGCGGAGACTTGTGTTTTGGTTTTCTATCACGGTATAATGATTCAAGTGCACATTAGGGTTGAATTAGCGCGGTATAGATAGACTAGCAATCACGCAGCGACACATCAGGTTAATACTGCAATGAGCCAAGGAGCCATGCCCTCCTCCTGTGTTCGAAATGTGACCTCTGACCTTTCAGAGAAAAGTATGGATTCCCACAACTATAAGCTTGTATTGGGCATCCTTTGGCGTCAAGGGTTCAAAAAGTATCCGGAGAAGGGCCAAAGACCAACTCCTAGATGCAAAAGCCAATTCAATCTTTAAACCACTTGCTTCTCTCTTCTCCGAGTAATTGGTAGTCCATCCTGTTACTGGGGGTATAAAAGTTTGCCTAAACGTTCGCAAAGCGAGGACACTTAGGCTACGTTCAGCCTGTGACTGTGAGACTGCGACGCTAACTGGTAAGATCACGAAACGCTTATGATTTCGAGTCTCAAATTTATGATCCACGTGACCTGCTTATTTTTGATAGCCAGGCCAAAAATCGTGCCCATGAGTACCAATGACGGTTGCTCAAAGGACCGATTAAATTGGGCGGTAAAAGTATCATATATATATATATATTTATATATATATATATATATATATATATATATATATATATATATATATATATATATATATATATATATATATATATATATATATATATATATATATATATGCAAAAGAATATTTGTTCAGTTTCGTTTTCTAGATATATGTCCGATATTTTATACTATACATCTCTCAATGTCAATGAACTATCACACATGACATGTTCTGTACGTGTTTGAGCATCCGGAATAAACCCATAAGTTGATGATTGTAGATGTACGTGTATTACCGTCTTGTTCCTGCAATAACAGCGTGAAGACGGTCAGTGCTTTGCGGCGGCCTATTGACACGTATGAAATGATTCATTGTCAGAAAGGGTGACATCAGAGACCTTACGCATTACATCCCTGGCGCTTCGTTGGGCAGAACCAGACCCGCCCTTCCCTATGGCTTCATTTCAAATTTCAATAACGCAGAACACCAGCTTTGGAACATGCCGTTTGATGACTTTTGACCCTTAAAATTAGGATCATACGGACCATATGCCACTGAATAACTTATGATCTCGCACATGAGAATCACTCTGGAGTACCATTAGAGAAAGAGGCTCACGAGACACAGCGCAGCGACTCTTTCCGTGCCAACAACAAAAGTTGTGTCCATCTGAACACGAAAAGGATGTGCCATTCAGGCACCAGCATGCCTGCGCTTAAAGAAAAGTTAATGGTTTTGTTTTGCGTGCCTTCGACGCATGCGCCCTCACTATAAAGAGGAAAATTGTTGCCTTATCCTCAATGTTGCCAAGGGCGGGTTGCGTGAGAGGAAATCATGGTGCCGTTGATATATTTGTTTTGTGTGGCATTTTTACAAGGCATAAACATTACAGTTCAATGTACGGTGCACATCGAGTACAAATATCCCTAGGCAGACCCCTCTTTAATAAGACCACTCCCTCTAACAACCACCTTTCAGCATCTGTATCTCATGTTTTTTCTTTCGAATTCTTTATTCCTTTGCATATCAGGACCACTCCTTATGTTTTATCTCAGGGATAGTGTTAATAGAGCGAGTTCAAGGTGGATATATTTCTTCTGAGCCAGCGAAACCGAGCTTCATAAATATGTATGGTGTACTTTGGTTGATACTCGACACAAAGTAGGCCCTCAACTCTTTTAGGTTTAAACGTATTTTATTTACTCAATTGTGAAACGGGACAGACCTCTCTATCAATCAATCTTGAAAACTCCTCAAACTCCAGCAAGGCCTGGAGGTTATATCTTGCGGAGGTCGCTTGTGCACACTCATTGTTGTACCGGGCGTCAGCCGATCTATTAAGCGTTGACTGTCTACACGTTAGCAAGAGAGCTGCGATTGCTTACACAAGGTCTGCATTGTTGATCAATTAAGACGCCCTATTTACCTGGACAACTGTCCAGCCTGTATGGAAAATACCTGCCAATTACTTCAGCTGAAAGACATGGTATACCTGTTGCTTGTACGCTTGTTTAAATCTAAATAGAAGCCATACTGTAAGAACAAAAAGACTGGCGTTGAGTGTTCATATAATAAGCGACATATTGATATAAAAAATGTGTGTATGGTAAGGACCAAAGCGCATGTCGAACATGTTTGTTTCTATCTATTTATTGTAACTTTAGAACTATATCTGTGACACGTTAATAGGTTGACAAATTATGGCCATCCACTCAGCTGTGATGCATCAAGTAAGCCATGTCAAAACAAATAGGTTTTTAAAAAATGATAATAGTACAACCTGAAAAAAAAACCACCGAAGACTGATGCCAAATCAACAACATGTGCTGTCTGATTGGCATGTTGCTTTATAGTCTATTTGACTGAAAAATATGTAAATGCCGGTGAGGGGGGTTCGTGATGCCATATTGAAACTTAATCAAACTGGGCTTGTAACTGGAAGAGAACAATTTCCTGAGGACTGGAAGCATGCAACATACATTAACGTGCATGTTAAAGTTATTGACATAACCACTTTAAGTTGTATGCTATACCTGGCCTGTCAAAAAAGCAGAGACATTATCTGTATTAGACAGTTCATTGGACTCTAAAAGCTTGTAAAATGCTTGATGAAAGGTTTACATATATATATATATATATATATATATATATATATATATATATATATATATATATATATATATATATATATATATTGCTGATTATTCACCCTTTCGATTTTTTCGATGATTCTTGAAAAGATCTGCATGTAGTCAGTACAATAATGATGTTAATATGATGACCAAGACGGAGCCAGCAGTACCCGGAACTCGTTTCATAACATGCCGCTTCCCGTTGGCAACGATTGACCAATGAGAAGAACTTGATTTTTTGGGGGGTCTCCCAGGCAGCTCCACCTGCAGTACTTGTAGTGTCCTTGATGGCGTCATACTGGTGGCTCCCTCTGTTTAAGTACACGCTATTCTCTCACATTCATGCAGTGCCGGGTCATTTTAGACCCTATCAATAGAAACCGTGCATGTACTGCAGCATGCATATTTGGTTGCTTTTGAGGAGTAGTTAGTAAACTGTCCATTCGGGCAAAAGCAGCGGGTTTACACTGCAATTGAACTAGCGCCAGTTTATTTGCACAGGGGTTGCCCTGCTGCTAGGCAACAGCAGTTTTGTAGTAGCCAAGTCGACTTTTTTTTCTATGAAATCCTTCACGCTTAATCGGACGATTATTTTCAAACCGATACCCGTTCCAACATTTATTGCGGAAACAAATATTCTTCGAATTTTCAGTCGATGCCAGTACTGTGTGCTGTTCACGTACCCTAAGTCCTAAAAGAGGCTCAAGAATGCCATTGTGTAATTCTTGGTGTCGACCTTGAAAATATGTGCCTGTAGTCAATACAATGGTAATGTATATATTATGACCAGCATAGCTTTATTTTCTTCCATGACGTCTCCTGCATAAAGAGTAGCAAATAACACAAAGGCAATGGATGTACACATGTAGGTGATAAAACCTTTAAGAAAGGTCCATATGGTGCAGTCTCTCAATGCTCACAATTACCCGAATACCCCCACACACACACACACACACAATATATATGTATTGCATATCATCATCATCATCATCATCATCATCATCATCATCATCATCATCATCATCATCATCATCATCATCATCATCATCATCATCATCATCATCATCATCATCATCATCATCATCATCATCATCATCATCATCATCATTATCATTAATATTTTGCCACTGGCCCATGTCATTTCCAGCAAATGGAAATGCGGTGTTAATTATGTTACAATTATCAGGTCTCAGGTACAATGCGAACAAATGATCAGTTGAGCCTTACCATTAACATTATAATGTATAATTGCAGCAACCAGCTACCCACTGTACTAGGACTATCACCAGATAGCCGGGTATAGACCCTCATTCCAGGGTACCTAAAAATTAAATTCACCAGAACATTTTCGGTAAAAAATCGACAATGTAAATGCTAGCATATTACATGTTAACTTATGCTAAATACAGTTATCGATGGCTATCTAGGAGTGGACTCTTAGGCATGCGTATACACATAATTTAAATGTGTGATAATTAGTTTTCTATGTCCGATTAAAAATCGTCCTATATATGTTTAATTATCATATTCCGCTGGCTGAAGTGTATTTCCAAGTAACGTATCGCCGATAAACAAAAAAATCACGTCAAGGAAGAAAAATTGAAGGAAAAGGAAAGGGAAGAAGAAAGTTTAAATGTACGAGTGAACAGCATGCATACTTATTTTGGAAGATTTGATTACGCAAATGTTCCATTTTCAATTAGGAACGAGTATGTGTGCCACATTTCGCAAATAAGCACACCATTTTCTCTATTGTACTGCTGAATTTGAACATGAATAAAAATCGAAGCAAATACGACCATCATGCTGGGACAATGGCATTTACACCGGTTTATTTGAGCAAAAATGTAAGCTGTGTACAAAACTTACAAAGAAGTGAATCTGCCATTAAAAAAAAGAGTAAATACGTTAGATGAATAGCTCTAAAGTATGAACGAATATGTTAACGGTTTTTGAGTACTTTTGTTTTGTCACTGACTTCTTCATGTGAAGAGACCACTCAGTTCAATATTATTTAATCACATGGTTATTATTAAGTCAATTAAAACCGTTCAAGTTAGAGGGAATTTTCAACGTTCAACGGGCTTTGGTGTAAATTTGCCCTAGGAAAATCCTGCCATTTGGTGTTAGTAACTTGTAAAGTTCTTATGTGATGGGAAGTGATTTAACACAATCTCTTTATTGGAAAACCGCGGTTTGTATTAGAATATAAATTTTGTTTCCACACATATAGGATGGCAAAGTCGGAGTGCGGCTTGCATAAGGGGGTTTCCGCGTATGTACTTAATGTGATAACCACCTGAGAATATGGATGCAACACATGAAAGGGGTGTATTTGTGGATCAACTTGTTTTCTTCCACGCACATTTAAGAAAACATCCTAGTTAAAATAGACCAATATCCCGTTGACTAAAACGGTTTGGAGCTGAGGCGGGGATTATGTAAAAACAAAAACAAACAAACAAACAAAAACAAAAAACAATGGATTAAATGCAATGACAGTTTTGATTCATAATATATCTATGATAATAATCAATTCATCTTAACCCAGATTCCCCAGTAAACAGCAGGTGCAGTGTGCATGTGAACTTTTCCAAGATGAAAGGGGGGAGGGTGAATATTGACGAGCTTCAAGCACAGAGTTAGGGTAAGGTTTATGGCGGGCAATCTGAGGAACGTGTCAGAGAGGACAGATGAAATGTTTACAAAATAGGCAGCTAATTGCACAAGCGCATTTTCCTGACGTGCAGCCATGTATACGATGTATAGAATTTGTGTGATCCGCTGCACCTGCAATATAAGGAATTACTTTTTCTTTGGAACAAACAACATCGTCAAGCCACACGTTCCGAGTGCATTTCCTTCATAACCCAACGTCGTACTGTGCAAGCTTTCCAAGAAAACATAAATTTACTGCCACTTGCCATTAAAGATATACTCGACACTCATTTCCACTTATATAAAAACCCGCCGGTACTTTCGGACCTGTATCCTCTATCGGGGCAACCTTTTCGCCCAAGCTCCATCTTTCACACAGCAGAGGGTCGTGGCGGGTCCTACCAGTTTTGCTGCTTAGGTTGTAGCCGAAGGGCAACTTCAGTATCTGATACAAAATCCCTGCAATGGGGCCCACCGGTGGCTACAACTGATATCTGTATTGTGGTGTATTTACATTTTCAGGTAATGCTCACTCTCGACGAGTCCCATTTTAGACTCAGACTCAGACTCAGATTCAATTTTATTAGACAAGAAACAAGTGGTGATACAAAAAGGTAATACATCTCAATTACTAGAGTGAACATCTGTAATGCACTAAACGGCATGTATTACATTGAACTGTCAGGATGATCCCTGCTAAGGATTAATGATCCGCTATCGCAAGGGCCACGTTAGTATGATAATTTAAGCAAGTGGATATACTGACTGGCTTGACATGTATACAAGATAGCTAAAGGTACAGAATGTTTTTTGATAAACTAGTTACATGTAGGAGCATATAGAGAAGAGCACGAAAACTTAATTATTACAGATGTAACAGTTAACAATGGTACAATCCTCAGAATATTGGTTGAGGAAATATGTTTAGGCATATTTTGAAAAACCGTGGTATGAATGAGTGTCAAATTTGTTCCTCATATCTGGAGGCGTTTCATTCAGCAAGATGGGGATGTAATATCGAACACAATTTTGGTGGAGCTGCGAAAGGGGTGGAAGTTGCGAGGAGCACGTCTGTATCTGGTGTCATAGGAATTTGTGACAGGTAGAACAGTGAAAAGATTCTCAAAGTATTTTGGCAACTGGTTTTTCTGATATTTGTAATAAAATTGTAGGGCTTTAAGCTGTAGTATGCTCTTCACTTTCAGCAAGTTCTGTTTTTTTTTTACTAGAGGTTCAGTATGCGCATTGTAAGTTGTCAAATTTATTAAGCGATTTGCCCTCTTTTGTAACTTAATGATTCGATCACAAGTATGGTCCCAGGCAAGGATACAGTAATTTAGGTGAGGAAAAATTAGAGAATTATAAATTGATAAAAGTGACATAACAGTCAGAAACTTGTTGAGCCGTTTGATGATACCTAAAGTACGTGATATCGTATTTGCAATTTAACACTATGCATTTCCATTTCATATTTTGTTTGATAACAAGTCCCAAAAAATCAAATTCATCAGTTTTTTCAATGAAGATATTGTTAATTCGGATTTCTAAGTTAAAATCACATTTACGTTAAGGAAAGTGAAAAATCATGCATCTAGGTTTTGAGATATTTAGAGATAACGTATTGGCAGCAAGCCAATGAGATACCTTATTTAATTCTAAATTGATATTTTATGATAAATTTTGGGTTTAGGTCCAGCATGAAGATCAAAAATATACAGGGAGTTCATAAGGTTGGTGTCATCAGCATAAAGGATAGCATTATATTTAGATGAAGCCAGGTGAATATCTTTCATATATATAATGAAGAGTAAGGGCCCCAGTATGGAGCCCTGAGGCACACCTGTAGTGATTTGGTGTGGCTCAGCGCACTCGCCATTATATTCTACATACTGAGACCTATTTGTTAAATAGCTGCAAAACCATTGCAGAGCAGTGCCACGAATGCCATAATAAGTCAGCTTATGTAGGAGAATGTCGTGGTCAAGGGTGTCAAATACTTTAGAA